>CM043018.1:39682654-40210422 GCA_023690525.1 Holotrichia oblita | reverse complement strand
TTTTGGACGTGTTAAACGTTGACATACCGTTTAGAATTTAACGGATCTTAGGTGTAAAATGGATAAAAAGTAATTTTTGCGTTGTGTAGTTTCTCTCATGGCTGACTTTGATAAGTTTCCATGCGATTTATTCCTTATATTGTTTTCTAACATCACTTTAATTTCTTTCTTCATTTTTTTGTTCTTTAATTTCCTTAACTGAGTTATCTGAGGTTTCTAGTGCTAATGTTAATTTAATTTCCAATGACGTGCTTGACGTCATTGAAATATGTTTTGATTCAGAAATATAATTGTGTTAATGGCTTTATTTCCGAAGCCAGATAGATGACTTGTAGACTGATCTGTAGTAATAAAGTAATAATGTTTTTCATCTTAGAAGCTTTTCGTGTTGTATAAATACTGTAAAATTTTTAAGAGTTTGACATTCGAAGTAAGGTTTGTAACCAGTGTATGCATTGTAATATAGGTCACAACATTCAATCTAAGATTTGTCTGGTTCTCTCTCTTAAAGTACATACATTCATAATATGTAGTTTAGTCGTCTAAAACGTTAGGTTTTTATTATTTGCCAAATAACTGCTATAGCGTCTTCAATGTTGAATTTTATTATTTATTTACGCGCACTATACGTACTTATATGAGTCATTTACATGGAATAATTTATTTACTTACTAAGAGTACTGCGTTTTATATGATTGAAGAATATAATTGATTATGTAATATTTATACATACTCGTAGTCTATAAAAACTTATATATGAACACGTGATTTGTTAATATATGTAATGCTGCTTGTTACGTAATTTATGCTATAGTGGTGACTATCTAGCACATATACACAACTATCCATATATTTGGGCGTATACTGTAAAATTATCAACTATTACTAAAATTCAGAAGTTCTTCCTAATTACTTCTGAATTTTAGCTTTGATACCATTCACCTAATTATGGACTTATTATCAACCATATTACTAAAATTACTTCAATAAAGATTTTTATTTTTAACTTCAGAGATTGTTAAGTAGGTGGTGCGCCTAAATTTATTGATGATACTATCTATGTATGCTTTTTAATATACTCTACTTAGCGTACCAGTGAATCATTATTATAATTCATTTTAAATTCATCTAGTTCTTGATACTGAAGTGATTCTTTATACCTTGTTTGCTGCTATACATCTGTTATAGTAATTAGGATCCATGTGCGATTAATGTAGACGTTTATAATAGGATCTAATGACGGTGTCTGTAACTGCGTGAACGACGATTGTTTAACTATGTGGTTACTTTTCTTAGTTCTTTTTTGTCATTAATACTTTTACATAGCTGAAATGGAGTTTTACATATAGTATTTTCGTATAATTGCTTTGTCATGCTTGATTTCTATTTCCATTTAATTAACGTATATATTTGTGCAAAATAATATTAGTTACACACATACAATACTCAGTTTTAAGTGTTGCTTCTTATTTTACAATTTATTTTGATTATAGTTGTAATTAAATTATATATGCATCTAATTGCAAATTAGTTTCGGAATCTTTATGAAAAATGAAAAGATATACATTGACCTTTAAAAAAGATACATTGTTTATATTAGAGTCATATTGAGCCTGGTTTAAAATCTTTACCAATCTTGGTGATGATTTCTTAAAATTATAGTAACATTTTGCTCAATTTGCTGCTTAATTTAAGTATAACTGTTCTCTTCATTTCAGTACCTAATATTTTTTTCTTTTGTTACAGACTGTTTCAAAGTAAAAAAGACTACCTCTAGCTCTCCAAAAGATAAGGAGCAATAAATAAGTTGCAGATATTTCAAAAATCGTTTGGTGATTTGAATTGAATTTGGAATGGAGCATCTGTACCATATACGTCATGTAATAGTAAATGAAAACCATGTCTTATGGCCCATTTATATTTTTAACGTGTATGTCATGAAAAGGATGTAAATTCATATTTTGACCGTTTAATATTAGATGTACTTTCCAAATTAATGCAATATTTTCACTACTAAACGCCATGTTTGTGTAATATTTATACCCTTATTTTGTTATTATATTATATCTAGTATAGTATCATTTTTATGTATAATTTAAGTATTAGTTAAATATTGTTATGTCTAGTCAAAAAATTTAATTTAAAACTAATATATATTATCAAAACCAAATAAATGTATCTTAATGATAAATTTGTTTTTCTTTTTATTTAAGTACATAGATCCTGACGATGAACTGATCAAATCACGGTTGTTTGATAATCAAATAATATTAGGGGAGATTTAATTTAACGCTCCATTGAAGAGTACTATTCATAGTTTGGTTTCGCTTTATAAACTTTCTTTTTGTTTCCACCATTCTCCCGTATTTAATTGGCCTTTCGCTACAGTACCATTGTTTGTGATTACATATTGTGTGATTAGATGATCACTCACGAGTTTATATTGTCTTTTCGGGATGTCAATTTTATAGTCGAGTTCGTTGACTTCCTGTTTTACATACATACATCGAATGTAGATAATATGTAGATATTATACTGTCATTATCCTCATCATGAATACAAATATAGGTATAGTTATTCTATATGATTACGTATGAAATAAATGACTGTCAGTTATTGTTAAGCATTTTTATGGGTTAGTCATTTTAAATAAAAAGGATGCGTAAACACCCATGCATTTACTTTTATTAGTGGTCATTATCTGTAATGTCAACTTTATATGTAGGTAAGTAGGTACTTGAACAATTTTAATATGTACTAATATGTAGCCATTTACGTATGTATGTACATATGTACCTGCAGAGCCAATTCCAGTGTTTGTGTTTATTTTTTCCATTTTACTCTCTAAGTTATTATAACCATTGACAGTTCGAATTAATGATAAAAGTTTTATTTGTGCATGGTTTGGCACAAAGTGGGGATGCATACATATACTAAAATGTCGATAGCCACAATGTCCATGCTTGTACTTTGACGGGAAGTACACGTTTTCAATGACAGGAAAAGCTTGCTCAAATTACTAGAAATCGCAAACAACTGCCAAATTTAGATTTCAATAAAACTTTACACATTGAAAGATTATCTTGGTATGAGATTAATCTATATTTTCTCAGGTGTCAAATCGCCCGACACCTTTTTCGAACATAACGTTAACAAAAGTGTACATTAGTAATAAACAAATATGAGATAACAAAGTACCGGAAAGAAATTCCAATTTCAATATTGCAAAAATTGGTAGATAATAAATGAGCAGTATTAGTCGACACTATACATAGGAACATATTTATACATTGATAACACAACACACATCAAGGTGTTGCATGATCCGTGCATACATCCGTACTCATCCTGCCTGTTTTATCTAACTAATGTCTTTGACATTCAATTATACTGTGTATTTTTAGCAATATTGAGTTTGTTGGAAAACTTTACCCAATGTTAGTTGCTGTTTCGTTTGCCTTTCTTTGCAACTCAAAATAAGTAAACTTCAATACATAATACATTATTTATGTGGAAATGTAAAAATTCCGTAAGTGTATAAAACGTATGTCCCGGCAAATCATACTGCTACAGAAGAAATTACTAGCTGTCGCTAGACTAGACTTCCACATTACCTCAAAAGGCATTTTTGAGTGTCTCAGGTTACTACAAGAACTGGCTGTGGGAAACACAGTCAAATTTGTGTGGACTATTGAACATTCTAGCATAGAAAGGCACAAAACATCCGGTAAACTAGCTAGAAATACTTTAACTATACCTTTCATAGGGATATAATTTACCTGTGAGATAACCAGGGAGATTATCATATCAAAGGCCTCAACGGAGGGGCTTTCGGGTTTTGACCGCGTCATAGTAAAGTACATACCTATATACAATACAAAATAAAACAAAACTCGACGTGTCAACCACGCTAGAGGCGAGTTGACACGTCGAGTTACTGTGCCCTTCTGGCGCCCCTCACCTATTTTTGCTCCTGAAGAAGCCACTTACATTAGTGCCGAAACGTCAAGTTTGAGTAAGTTGTATATACAGGGTGTCTCAGCGAGAAGTTTATGGCGTTCTGGCCAAAATATAAATTTGAAAATTTAGAATTATATATAGTCAATTATGTTCTCTTCAATGAAAATATTATTAGATTTCTAGTGCTTCCGGTTATACCGGAAGATTATTTTTTAATGGAACACGCTGTATATTTTTGCATATTTGGATCCCCCTTTGATTGGGGCGTTTTGTAGTTATTCAATTTTTTTTCTGAAAAAATTTTCTTTAGCAGACATTTATTCAAAAAATCAGAGAACACTCGATTTTTCGGATATCAATTTAAAATTCATAATATTCTTAAACAACACGTAGTATATTTTAGCGCCGAGCACAGCTGTCTACATTGCGTGGTTACTTTACTATGGCACGTTAACTCTTCGAAATTTTGAAGAACCATAACTTAATTTCTTCAAATGGCACACCCCATATTTTATTAATTAGTCGTCTTCGGTGCCCAATTCTACATCTTTTATGTCCCGCATGTACTACACCTAAAATTAATAGTTTAGGAGATAATTAGATTCAATAATGCAATTTTTCCCAAACGCCAATTAATTAAACATATTTTATATAAAAATTATTTTTATATAAAATATGTTTAATTAATTGGCGTTTGGAAAAAATTGCATTATTGTATTTACATACGCCAAGAAAATAATACACTTCGGTGTCAAAAAAAAAGATAATTAGATTCTTTGAAAAATACACTCATCGATACTTATCCAGTGTGCCATGGAAAATAAACGTTCTCAAAGATTTATTGTCAAAGTCTAACGTCAAAATTACACTTAGTCGTTTGATGGTTGTGAATTAATAATTATGTGTTAAATATTCCATTACATTATTGCAATAAGGAGTTAAAATGGATAACAATAACGAAAACAATATTTACACCTCGAAAACAGGCGAGTAAGGCGATTAGGAATCGGCCTGTAAGATCTCCAGGTATGACACCTGTGGACTTTTTCCTTCGAGGATCATGTGTGCGAGCAGCATTCGACAAACTCCCTTCTCAAGATCTACAAAGAGCAAGGTTTGAGGGTGTTTCTTCACGTTTAATACTGTGCTTGAATGCGAACGGCCACTATTTTGAACAATTATTATAATTTCTTTCTAGCTTTTCACACCCATTTTTTTTAAAATAAATTAAGAATTTCTTGATTTGTCTAAACATTATTTTCGTTATTGTTATCCATTTTAACTCTTTATAGCAATACTGTAAAGGCATTTAACGGATAATTATTAACTAACAAGCATCAAACGACGAAGAGTGATTTTCACGTTAGACTTTGACCATAAATCTTTGAAAACGTTTATTTTCTATAGCACACTGGATAAGTATCGATGACTTATGTGTGTAATTTTTCAAAAAATCTAATTATCTCCTAAACTATCAATTTTAGATATAGGACATGTGGGACATAAAAGATGTAGAATTGGACTTCGAAGACTACTAAGTAATAAAATATGGGGGTGCCATTTGAAAAAATGAAGTTATAATTCTTCAAAATTTGGAAGAGTTAACGTGCCGTAGTAAAGTAACCACGCAATGTAGACAGCTGTCCTCGGCGCTAAAATATACTCCAACATGTTGTTTAAGTATATTATGATTTTTAAATTGATATCCGAAAAATCGAGTGTTCTATGATTTTTTGAATAAATGTCTGCTATAGCAAATTTTTTCAGAAAAAATGGAATAACTACAAAACGCCCGAATCAAATTGCAAAAAGTAAAGATATTCATAAACCTTAAAAATAGGGGAATCCAAATATGCAGAAATATACAGGGTGTTCCATTTAAAATAATAAAGTAGATGGCGACTATATATAATTATACATTTTCAAATTTATATTTTAACCAGAACGCCATAAACTTCTAATGAACGGTCTCGCTGAGACACCCTGTATATTCTTGTATTTTTTTTTTTAATTTTTATTTTTGTTTTATTTTATTTTGTATTGTATATTGTACTTTAGTATGACGCGGTCAAAACCTGGAAGCCCTCATAACAGGGATATTATCAATCACAAAATAAGTACAATGTTAAAGCAAAACCTATAGTTGGACGACTGGCAGACAAAATTGTTAAAGTTTTTTTGTAAAGACCGTCTAGTACCATCTTCTTACGTAGGTAGATCTTGCAGCATATAAATGATCATGCACTTGCTCATCTATGGTAAATACTGGGGCATTTAGTGACATTAGAAAGCAAATCTTCGGCGTTTCCGTCGCAAACGTCAACTTTTTCTTTATAGAAAGCTATTCAACAAAGAGATATTGCGATTCTTGTGTAAGACAAAATTCACTGAGGAGCTGCAAAACTAGAGAGTAGACTTATGGCCGCACTGGCTGGTACTACCACAGACTGAAATATAGTGATAGCTAAATTTTTTTAAATATAAACCTGTATAAGTATGGAATATTTATGTACTCGTTGATGTAGACAAGGATTTAAATGCATCAAGTGATGTGTGTTTAAAATTCAAATTTTCCGAATAATAGCTACACAGAAAATATTGTGCGCATCCCGCACTGAATGTACACTATAAGATTTATAAATAGATTAGGAGTTAGTGTAAATAAGTTATAAGCGATATTTTTGAAAGAATGGACCAACGCACCATCATAACAGAGACTCGGACCGTGGAAGTCTTCGATATCATTTAAGAATAGACCAAATTTGAAAAGTCTAGCTTAAATCTTAATTTTAAGCAAAGAGGTAAGTGTGGATTTAGATGCCTTGATACTAATCTTCTACATATGTATATACTTACAGTCTTGCTTCTTGCTAAAAAAAATACAATAATTTGAAAGAAAGAACAGATAACTTAACCATGCTTATGGTACAATGTGGCTAAGCGATAAAGTCAATGGTCTAGTTCGTCTTAATATATCCAAACAAACAAAAAGAAACTATTTCCTAATAATAACTATAACTGCAAAAATATTAGATGTATGCCTATCTACTTTTTGAGTACCGTTTTCTTCGCTGGTGTGTACTACAATTGTGCGATAAGCATTATATAAACAGAATTTTTGCTTTAAGAAAGTACACTTTTTTACTATAGATTAGGTTATTGCCAGCAAATAAGTGGAGAACATTTTGTACATTGAATACTGTAACAGTAATTCTAATAAAATTTTTCATAGTCTGGTAGCCTTAATGTCTGAAATTAATGTAATCAACCAATTAGATAATAAGTGTTACATAATATTAATATGTATGTATATCGTAAAAATCAGGTCATTAAGGAGACTTCTCAAAAATTAAAAATATATACGGTGTTCAGTTAAAAAAGAATCATTCACTTTGTGGTGCATTTACATGAACCACCCTATATACTTAAATTTCATTCAGCCGTATCTTTAAAATTAAAAATTGACGTGTTCGAGCATTTTTCATGAAACTCTACGATAACCTCAAAACTAATTTCATTCCACAAGTGGTTACCACAGTGTATATAGGATGCACCAACGATACGTTAATTGAAGTTTACAATCCTATTGAAATGATTATGGGACACATTAGGAGTATATTCTACAAATACCTAATAAAGACGTATTTAAATAATATTAATTCATGCCCTGGCAACACTCAATAGCTTACGCTGAGTTTTGGGAAACTACAGAAAAACAAATTTAGGAAGGAAGTACTATGGATTGAATCCGGTACCTCTGGTTTAGGCAGCAAGTATACTGGCTATTATGCCATTAACTCCGTCTTTTTTTCTTATTTGAACAACCTACTTAATATCATGCTGGTTACTTGAATACCATATGCTAGTCGACTAGTAACCAAACAACTTTGGGACCAACAAAATCTCTTCCGTACGCTGTTCTATATCACTATAAACAAACTAACTCAGAAAGTGACATACAACTTAGGTTTCTATAAAGCATACTTTTCAAGTGTAACAGCATTTAGTCATAAGTTCACATTATACAAGAAGAAACAGGAAATGGTGAATATGCATTTACTTTACAATTAGACGATTGTAAAAAAATACCTAACAATTATAGTTTATAGGTAAATATTATAATGATTTTATCGACAGGACGACCTTCCAGCAGTGGGTGCTTGATAAACTTCAAGAAGCGCAGGATTTTCTATGAAAATTTTAACTGGTGCTAATTAAGAAAAGGTAATGTGGTTAATGTAATATCCAATTGAATTAATATTGCTTACTAAGTTTCCATTCTGGCTTTCAGTGTGGTTCCGTCATGCATGTACCACTCTTAGGTTGGCGACTAGCAATTTACTGCTACGATTTTAAATATTCCATCCGCCTCTGTCAATTATTGCATGGTAGCGATGCCAATATTCGAGAAATCTTCTGATATCGGAGACCGGTACGCTTAAAGTTGCAGTAAATTCCCTCCTGTAAACAATATATAATACTTGTCTGAACACACGGCAAGCAAATCGTCATTCGTTACCTTAGAGTAGACCTTGTAATTCTGGCGCAAAAACAGCTGTTTGTTTTTGTAGCCAATTCTTATAATGCCTAAAATAAAAAATAATGCAAGTTAAAAAGACCGATAATCTTATAAAAATACAATACTGCAATACTAACTAGAGAGCTACAACATCCTACTATTACCAGTAAACAACATGCTTTACATATGAGAGCCACCTCATTGATGAGTTCAATGAACAGAGCCATGATTGCTGACTACAGTTGTGTGAGATTGTAATAGAACGAATTGTAGCAAATCAGAATTTTCTTCAAATATTTTTTTTCAGACGAAAGTTTGTTTTACTAAAACGATACGGTCAATCATTATTATATATGTAACTGTAAGTACCTATGTGACGAAAATCTTCATTGCATGAGTGGATCTATTTGATGAACATATGCCTTTTCCTTGTAATTGAGAATGAAAATTACTTCTGTAATTGATTGTAACCAACAGAGCGTGAAGTTTTTATTACAGATTGGACGAGTAAATCAGTTCGTTTATCGAAAATGTATTATCAATACAATACTTACAAAGTTTGTGCCACTGAAATCAGTTATCTAAGCTTTCCTTTTTCTAGGGGAGTACATGTTCCAACTTTGATAATGCTCTAAATATCGAAATCTATAATTTTCAATGCTGCATGTAATTCTTTGTGCAAAGGCAAAGCTGTCGCCACTAAAAACTAGATGAAGTCGAAAAACATGCAGTGTTCTATTTTTTTATACCTTGATATTGTCGATTGTAAGAATTTACCAAACCATCATCACATATAGATAATGGCAGCATATGTGAAAGTTCACACAAAATCGAGAATACACAATCCGAGCAAGTACAAAACTTCGACCGTAAAAAACGTCTAGCCGAGCAAGCAAATGGAAGTTCATATATGCGAAGTAATTTGCAGGGACACCAAGCATGTAATATAGATAAAAATTTTATAGAATCATTAAAGATATTTCCAATTTAGGTACTAATTAAGCCGATTAAGTACTTATATTCAGTTTTATTATACACATATTCGGTTTTATTATCCACATGTAATTTGCTGATGAATCTAATGTTCTCAGCAATAATTTCTTTTTATATCGTCTTGTTCATTATTAATAAATAATTGAAAATTAAATAATATAATGTTATTTTATATTTTCCATGAAGGGAAGGTGAATAACCGATAATAGGATTATCTATTACATGGTACTCGTGATTACTTTTTTTCTTGTTTTCTATTGTTGTAAAGGCGTTAAAATTAATGGTAGAATAATTTCTATTAATTTTCGCTAAGGTAATGGTAACCGATGAATATGGAAATGTATTTGCTTCAAATGAACGAGAGAGAGAGACAACAACTTGCATGCACACATGTATAAATATTTATGTACCACAATTATTCAAATATTTATTATTATCCTATCAGCATGTTACACTGCTAATTTCATGAGTCGTTGAGATCATTTTTGAGTAAATATTGCATCTAGTACTTTTGCAAAGATATAAAATAATGCTGGAATTGCGGAAAGAGTCGTTTAAACACCGCGCACATAATTTCAGGGAATTTTGATCAGATTTATTGTGGATTTCAGTAGTAGAAATTTAAACATGGCAATAAAGAGTGTAAATTTATACATGATAATAAAGATTGTGAATTAAAAGGAACAACACAATATATGATCTTCTCAAGATTAGACTATTGACCACTATTGTTTACTTATTAAAATACTAAACAAGCTTAAAGTTTTTCATCTCTCTATATCCTAATGCCCGTAACACTCTTCGTAATTGAAACATTTGCAAGCCAACAGACCTACCTTACTTCTTTGATTTGTGACTGTACTGTTTGACAGTTTTCCTGTAGCGCCAGGATATGACTACAGTTTATACCTTAAGATGGCATTTGGAAAAGCGCGACCAATACAAGCAACAGAGACTCGTGACAGATACAGGAGATTAAGGCAATATCATTTGTTGCTTCACTAATTCGGTCGAACAAAAACAATGTTTATTTGAAACCATTACATTTTTTTTTTTTTTTTTGGGCGAGGAGGGGAAAATCTTGCATAAGACGCCCGCTCAGGTCTTGTGCGCGGGTAGTGTCGAATTCTTACCGACTAAAAAGCCCCCTTTCTCTGGTCTACCTTCACACCGAAAACCGCTCTCGCATTACTTCAATCTGAAGATTGTCTCGCTCAGCTATCTTAGCTGCGTCATGCGTCGTTCTTCACTCTCCTTCTCCTCTACGATCCCTCTTATAAGGCTATAGGCTCTTGTCCAATTTTCTACAGACGTTATTAGGTCTACCATAATACTTTTCTCATCAAAGATTTTACCAGCTATATTTTTATCCCATCTATTACAGCTAAAAAGGGTATGTTCCACGTCGTGTACTTGGCCGCAATATAGGCATTTGTTGTTTTCTGCCCTCTTTCGTTGGTGTTACTGCAATTACGTTCACTGCGTCTCCCGAGATGGTCTTGTACGCACTACAGATCCGAATCGACAAATGGCGTTGCACTCTGGCCAGTTTACCCATTAGCGTTTTGTTTTCTGTGACCGCGTGCCACACCGGTGCAGCATACAACGCCTGGGAATTAACTACAGTCGCGAGCACTCTCCTCTTAGACGATCGTGGACCTCCCACGTTCAGCATAAGCCTAACTAATGCGGACACAGTCTTTTCTATCTTTTCCACCGTCTTCTGGATATGGTCACTAAAGGTAAGTCTCTTGTCCATCCAAACACCCAGGTATTTTATTGATTTTCTGGGGGAAACCTGCATTTGATGGATATTAAAAGCCACTGTCTCTAATTTTCTCCTTCTAGTTAGGAGTACTGTTTCTGTCTTCTCTGGTGCCAGTCGAAGCCCGTGGCTTTGCAGCCACCCTGACATTAGCTTGAGTGCCACATCTGCATTTTCCATCAGTCCACCTTCCCTTTTAGAGGTCACCACCATTGCTATGTCATCCGCAAAGCCGACAAGTGTAGTACTTTCCGGTAACTGGATCCCAAAAAGTCCATCATAGAGCACATTCCAAAGTATTGGGCCCAATACTGACCCTTGGCGGACACCCCTGGTGATGTCTATGGTCTTCACTAACCATTACCTGATCCAGTGTTTTTGTAAGTTTCTAATTCATGAATGTAAAATGACTTCAAGCCATCTAAAAAGTATTGCTTGAAGAAGAGGAAGATGATATAATCTTATATTATTTATATGAAAAAAGGTTTGGAGAAGTGAATTCATTTCATAGCTTTAGAGGCACATCATATAGGAGCTAATTTTCCTTCAACTAAATTAATTAGATGATTGTCATCATTAACAGAAAACTCTTCATTACTATATTATCATCTGCTAATTAGGCGTGCCAAGCAACAGAAATGGTTTAAGAGCAGTCGCTTCCACGTGGTATTGATGCCACATACATAGTCAGAGATATTTTCAGCGTTATCAAGTTTGCGATCGGCAACTAGCCTTGCGAATGAATGGGACCTTGAATTGCTAATTATTATGCAGTCTTGTCGCGTATAAATATGCCGCGATTTGTGAGTTCGCTTAATCATGTTTTTCTTCTTCGTCTTCTTCTTCTTTCTTTGGCATCGTGATCACCCTAGGATCCACTCAGCTATTTGAAGCAAATGGGGGTTGAACAATTAAGCGCGTCTGGAACATTTCGAAATCACCATAGTTAGTTGATTCAATAAGCGAATTCACATATACGTTCCAATATTTATCATGTATGTTTTACGTGTGCAGAAATTCATAACTAAATACAAGAATGCATTCAGCATTTAGGAAGATGTTTTGGGGTGAGAAAGATTTTTGATACTATTGCTTTTAATAAATTTGAGTCATGCTTTATCCTTTGTCAATCCGTCTGCTATCGTTGCCTTGTATTCCACACTGGCCCGGAATTCACACTAACACTACCTGACCTCTCTGATTTATCTCAAGAATTATTCTCTTCGTTTTAATTACCAACGGATGCGCGTTTGCCAAATAATCCTTTCCACAAAAGCCCATGATTGCTGACCGTGATTTGGTGAAGATCGCAACGTTAGTTACTGCTGTCAACACTTCATTAGAGTTATACGTATCGCAAACATTTCTGCGTCAAAAATACTATAAATATCGGACAGAGTTCTTTTTTTCGATATACCTACATATTATGCTCTTGACAGAAGACTCCACATCCTACTTTCACACAGGTTCATTGACAACGACCCGTCTGTGTAAAATTTGAGAGAAATCGGTATATATTTCTTCTTCAGTTCTTCTTCCATATATTCCAGTGGACAAAGTTGGTAACAATTCAAAATCTCGGCTCCAGTACCTTGAGTCCAACCGTTAACCGTCTAATGTGGAATACAGTGCGTAAATAATTGAAATTAAATGCAAAATTGCATACGTATGCTGCTGACATGTTAGTCGAATTTGTCATTTGTATGATTTTCGTGTACAGTGAATCATTCCAGCTCCCGAATTGATTTCATATAGGATAGTTCTTATTGTTAGTTTCTCTTTTATATAATTTGATTCCATAAATTTGCCATGTTAACTTTAGACATTTCTAAATTGAACTCGGTTTTAATTGGCTTATAACTTTCTTTCTGATAAAAAATAAGAACCTAAATGTCAGATAATACATGCGTTATTATTCATCAATGGCAGAGGTGAATAATGATTCACACTACTAGCTGTTTATTATTATTAATATTTTATTATATGTTAATTTTTTTTCTAATTTCTTTGAAGAACTGTACATGTTCCGTGTATGCATTATCTCTACAGCGCAAAGTAAATAACTGATAAAAATATGTGGTTAGCAAACAATCGATTCTTTAAACAATTGACGTATGTTAACAGCTGGAAAATCAACTGTAACAATTGTCAGCAAATAATAATAACAGAAGGGCGAAAGGGTCCTGTCAAATTTAAAAGGCAATGTACCCGCACGATTATAAAATTCGAACCCTTTGCATCACTAGGTAAATTTGTATCGATGCAGTTCATATTATTGATACGTTTGAATACAGATAAGTATCTATGTATGTATGTTGTTATGGACGAATATCATGTTGCGGTTACTGATTGTGAGTTTAGTCTTTAGTTATACGGTTATACACATGTTGCCAACGGTTTGCTGCACACATTTGCTTGTCCACTAAAGCTTTTATTTTGTATATATGTGCTTGTACATTTGGTATTGCGTTTGCCATTGGTATTGTCTCTATACTACATGTAGTTTTATATCTGTTGATATTTTAGATTTATTTTATATTCGTAAACAATTCGGATAGAATATGTCAAGTATTTAACCAGAGATATCCAAATTTATGTCAAATGACGTATAAAAATATAAATACAAAAATTTAAACAGAAAAATTAAACAAAAAAGTATTTCTAAGGAATAAGTTAAATACGATCAGATCAGGACGGTGGCCATATAAAACATAAACGCATTCCTTCCCAATGCTCTGTTGCTTAACTTGTATTGATATTTTTCTACGTGATTTGTAATAAATTTGGATATCTGTCGCTAAATACTCGACGTGTGCTATTCACAAGTTGTATTCTCCATTTATGTAAAATAAATACAAAATATCGGTATTTCCACGTTATTTTTATTACATTTGCCATTCTGTTACATAGATATACATATACTCCTGATATTTATAGTATACATAAATACTAATTATTTCGACATTCAAGGATTACTAGGACAGAAAAATATTATATTTTTTGGGCATTTAACAGAAAAAAGCTTATAAATCGAAAACCGTAAAAAATATAGCCTAATATATTAACCTGATATGCCTATTCTAATACGCGTATTCGAAAATCCAATAATACAGACGGCATTCTATTTAAGAAAAGTAAGTTTCATCGACGTGAACTTAGTTGAAATGATCGTTAATCTTAGACGGCCCTGTGTAGAGCTATAACTTTGAGGGACTAAATTTGATGCTTCATATTTTAGCTAACAATACGCCAAATATGAAAGCTTCAGTTGCAATGCTTTCAGGAATATAAAATTTTTAACATAACGTTGCAATGGCCGTATATTTGAAAAAAATTGAAAAACTCAAGAACGGCTATTGTTTGGTTGAGAGTACCTTAGTAAATTTTGATGTAGAATTGCACCCATGACTTTAAAAAACCCATTAAAATATACCATGCTTTTTAAACTAAGAAAGTTGATGTGAACTTCCGGTAAACCGGAAGTGATACAAGATCATAAATAATTTCGCTAGTGAGACTTGATCTAATTACAAGTTTTCTGAACTTTTAGATTTCAGGAATATGAAAACACTCAAATTATAATTTATGTAGGCATTATTTTCGACAGGGTATATAAAATTACAGGTTGCGATCACATTTATTTTGTATATCTTTGTAAACAGTTGTTTTTTGTTTGGATTTATTATGCGTGTCTCTAAATACTTTCAAGATATTTAGATGTTGCTTATCACTGAGTGGATCCATGAAAGATTGATGAAATATTTATCTTTCAAAGTGGGTTGATTTTATTCGGACGTTCTTGCTGAATGAATTACTGTAACCATTGCCTGGAACTTACCAGAAAACTAGCAAAACATCTTTTAAGAAAGTTTATAAGATAATATTTCGCGTTCTAAAACTATCGTCGTGATATGACTCTAAGTTCCCTTCGGAAATATTAAAAACAAATATAAAGTATTATTATTAGTATATCATTTTCTAATAATGTACTGGCGATTGTCACCGATATTTTTTAAATAATTTTATATTCGATTGCATCATAGTTGCCTATTTTATGAGCTACTTTCCGTCCTGGTCTTTATTATAGCCTCGCTCGCAAGCTCGCTCGGCGATAAATTCGACTCGGCCAAGAAAGTAGTACAGTACTTTATGTACTTGTTATATAAATATCTATTTAAGTTGGATGATAAACTCAACGTAATTTTCATATGCATTTTCGATTAAAAAATGTGGATATACATATTGTTACACTGCATGTTCTAAATATTGCACAAATAAAATAATATAAAATGATCTACAAAAAATTCAAAGAAGAGTGCATTACAATAAAATTACAAATTCAAGATCTTCCTAATTAAAGAAAAATACTGTATAACAGTATGTAAGAAAATGTAATGTAAATGCCAAACAAATCTAGGAATAATAAACTGTTAGAATGAATTATAATTGCGCTGTAAGAAAACAATAGTAAAATTATACAGGGCGAATCAAAGGATCGAATAATGATCCTGGAAGCGTTATTAATAGTTTTAGCAAAAAATATTGTGAATATACCGAATAATAAACAGTAAACCTTTATTATTCAGCATATTAGAACGATACCGTGTATTTGCTCTGGTATCCAAGTTATTAGGGCATTAAAATTTTTGAATTTATTTCTGTATACAGCGCGTTCAAAACATTATCATATTTTGTTTGATATTCTTGTATCAAACAAATTGCATAATGTAAAACATAAAATTTGATGAAAGTTTCAGCATAAAAAAAATACTCTTTTTCATAAAGTTTGACCAAAAATATTGCACTGCGCACGTGTATACAGTTTGGTCAACTTAAAGTCTCTCATAAATTTCAAAAATGTTATGTTAGGTGTATATGTCTCTTTCGACATATTGTTGGTATCATTTAGAATTGAAACTAGAAGGAAGTCAATTGTCATTATTATCCATTAGAAATACCCTCAGACAAGATTTTTCCAACAAATATGATAATGTGAAAACGTCGAAAAATACCAATATAAAAAACCAAAGAAATGTCCCTAGTAGGCGCTCATGGTATATTGTTGGAATTTACCCTGCGGGCGAATGCAGTGAAGATAGATCAAGCATTAGAAGCGGACCACTGATGAGACCTGGGAGGTTGAAACCATGTGGTCCGCTTCTAATGCTTGACCTAGTTTCACTGCATTCACTAAATTCCAACAATACACCATGAGCGCTTATTAGAGAAATATGATAATGTAAAACTTAAGTAACGTTCATCTATCAAAGTTTAGTCAAAAAAGAAAGACTGAGTATCTTCTGAAGCTACCTTTGATCGACTGTTTGTAGGTCCTACATTTATAAACTTTGAATATATTTTTGTGACCATTGATTGCAGAATAGGCAGCATAATATTTTTATACAATCTATTTCTGGTAATCGTGTTATGTTTAGTTTTTGTTGTGCAATATACAAATTGTAGACTATGTATGTATAATACAATGGAACATAAACAAAGAGCACAAAATAAAATATGATAACTATTAACGTAAGCAAACATGAGCAAGAGTAGAAATAGAAAATAGGAAATAACAAGAAATTCTTTTCTGAACTATTGAAAATAGTTTAAAGAACAGTATTGCAAAACGTAAACGGCAATATTCTCGGAAGTTCAAATATCATAGCCAGTTATGATACCGGCAAATTTGAACCGTGACATGTTAGAATCTTTGATTATTTGTTTCTGCTAGACACCGCTCACGATTTTTACAATCATTTTCTTGAATTTTTCGAAATGTAACATTGTTATGTTACCGTAAAGAAAATGCACAAAACTAACTAATTTTGATGCAAATAATTTATGTTGCTATTTAAAAAGAAATTCGATGACGTTACAACTAACAAATATGAGATCGTATAAAGAAATAAAGATCGTTCTAATAGGCCAAATAATATAGTACATAAACAGTCAACCTTCTATTGACAATATTTTCTGCTAAAATTACTAATAACGCTTCCAAGATTATTATTCCGTTCTTTTTATTCACCCTATGATCGTTTACTAAATTTCAGATAAAAATAAGACTTAGATATAATGTTTAAAAATGCCCGGTGGATACGCATAATTACATGATTGATTTTCCAAACAAGTATGGAAGGTTTTTCTTGCTTAATGTTTCCGACAATGTTATCATGTAACATTTTTTGGTGTTTGGTTGTCTAGCAACAATTTATCAGGTCTATCCAAATACTTGTCCGTCCGTAGTGACTTTCTGGAAGCATTTGTTGTCCTTTCCCTATGTTCGTTGGTTCATTAAAGTCGCTTCTACTTGGTTCCTGAGTTTTTTTACAGCCATACGCCCGCAAAGATTTTCTGTTTTTAGTCGCCAATTTGCAGTACTATATTTCGCGGTCTGAATTTATTTTTGTGATAAATTCAGGTGTGGTCAAGTTCCTATTATATTTACTAAGCAATTTGATATGTTTATTGTCTGTCGGCAATATTATCCCTATACAACCAGGACGTGCGTTATCACGACATTATCCGTGCTCTAATATCTGCGGGTAATATTTACAGTAGATTTATTTACAAGTATCTTTCTGCGATTTGATGCTTTAATAACCTATATCGTAAAGTGCGATAATAACAGCACATTTTTTTGCATATTAGATACCCTAGCCATTTTAAAAAACTTTAGCACGAGTCTTTTGTTAAACAAGCACTAGTTGCTGGTGCACGCAGAATAACGTTTATTAAGCAATTAAAGTAGCTAGCTAACATGGCAGTGTACATAAACATTTATGTATATTTCCATCCAAATCTGTATAGCAACATTACATAATAAATAACGATTTGTAATATATAAACTGGTAAGTAAACAATAAATATTGTTACAACACGGTATCTATTAATACATTCAACAACTGCTTCACTACTATAGAGTGTTAGACATCTTAAGTTACAAGAATGTTTCCTAATCAACAAAGACGAGACAAACGCATAGGTATGGTCTTCGTAATCTATAATAGGAATGCGTAGCACGTGTGACAGGAAACAGCAGCCCTACAAAAAGTTCTCTCCACATAGAGCATACTTAGAATTTGGTACGGTATATGGAGGAAATAGGGTGTGCTGGCATATGATGATATACACCTTATATACAGACACAACGCTATATATCATACGATATGTAGTACTGCAATACATACGTAGATAAACAGATACTGATTTCATCTTATATGGTTGTGGTCGCGGTTTCCTGCTCGGATAGAATCGCAGGATATGAGGAGACGACGCGACGATATTTTTGTGACCCAACCCGTCTCGTTACGTATAATTATATATTTGTTATACACACGATTGCCTAATAAGCGCGAGAAATTTATCGCCTCTGTATAAAGAACAGTGGCTTACTCTGTAGACAATTGAAACTATATTGAAACGCCATTGCTCTTTTGCAAAATTCACTGTGGTTGTAGAGCATAAATATTAGATAACACTTAGTGGTCATAATTATCCAGCGAGATAATAGGATTAAAGCGGAAATGAAAAGAAGCTGATAGTGATAATGCGTTTCCGTGCGTGTTTTTCTGCGCTTCGCAAGTTAAAAAAGTTCTCAAAATAATTTTACATTATTAAGAATAGTTTCCTCATAATTAATTCAATTGCATTACTGCTCGAGTTTCTGGATTAAATCCAATTCATGATTTAAATTTTATTTAGAGAGCAGCCATAAATATACCATATATGTACATACATACATATGAATAATGGTGCGCTTCAATATAAGCCACTGCATTTAATCGGCTCTACAGTTGAGTAGTTTGGCAATAGTGTTTATTATTTTTCTTAAACTTCCACAGGGTTAGTTGGATTGTAGAATACTCCATGGAGTATGCACGAACTCTACTCCTACCTTTTTCAGCATCCCTTAAGCTTTTTGTCGATTCATTGCAAGATTTGAAAACACCAGCTAAAATTAATAAACCAATATAGGAATATAAATCATGCGCTTCCAAATCTTTCCAATTTTTATCGTATACTCGACGACCTTCTATGTTTGAATTTTCTAAAATTATTTTTTCAATTGATGGCGGAAAGAAAAGCACAAAAGCAGATAGCTCATCTCTTACTCTCAAAGTGGTGTACTTAGTAAGTCCAGGTGTCATTGTAAGAACGTTGTGTGCAGCAAATCTCCCTTGTTGTGTAGGAGGTTCAGAAGACCATTCAATTTGCTTGTCTTTCGATATCATAGTTTCGAATGCCACATTTGAAATTTCTGGTTCTTCCTCTTCCGACTCACCTTCCGAACAAACAGAAATATGATCTTCAATTTCAGAGCACTCCTCTTCGTCAGATGGAACCCAACCATCAGAGGAATCTTGTAAATCAAATGTATCATCGTCTGAATTATAAAGTGTTTCTTCTAGTTGCTTTTGTGTCAAGGGAGGCACAAGTTTTGATTGTTTGGAAGTCATAATAAAAAATAAGTAACTCCGCACAAGATGTACACAACACTAAGGTTCAACACTGACTAAACGATATACAAGCACTGTGAGATAAAATAGTGGAGAGATTTACATGCAGGTCGAAACTTGTCGGTATTATTCACACCGCGGTGTACGGAATTATGAGAGTTTCAACTTGTTTCGGCTGCTGAAGAAGACAGGACAAAAGTGACCCAAACAACCTATGTGTGTAAACTTTAACTATTAAAAAACTAAAGCAAATATTTTTTCGCTAATTAGAAAATTTTGAAGCTGTATTAATTACAAATAAAGTCCTAAAAGCTCAAATATCTAAAACAACAAATAAAAGTTTGGGAGATGAATAAAGCAGCAACTGGGTTGTAAAGGACCCGAACGACGCAGCAGGGTTGAAATCTTGAATCTAAATTAAAAAGATACCATTGTCGTACATGGCAAGAATTTATTAGCGACGTCAATGTAATATTATAAAGAAACAATAAAATATAGTCACCATGAGAGCTTTTATGATATTAGAAAACTTGTGACAACCTACCTATAAAAAAAAATAAATAAAAACTGTTGTACTCCTGCTTTGGGCAATGTATAAAAAACACAACGGTGCTGTACATATGGACAAATAATGAATTTGCAAATTACATTAGAAAATATTCTCAGATTCTCATACATCAATGACAGATGACAGCTATAATATTGTTTAAACGACAAAATACTTAAGAGGGGATTTGTTCTGTTTTGTCGGTCTGTCGACAGCGGTCCAGAGAATCACTAATTTCTTAGAAAATAACTAAGACAGAAAGCGGGAACAAACTTTATTGGCAAGAGAAATGATGAATTTAAGCCCCTCGTGTAATTGTTTTTTTTTTTGCATTGTCCTAATTAAAACTGCGTTAAAACTTGTTTTTATTAACGAAATATATAAAATCTGCTACAAGACGGGCATAGAATAATGTTTTTCATAGACGAAAATGTAATTGTATCGGTAGTTAAGAATTTATTTTTCGTGAATCTGTACACAATTATAACGGCTTACCGCGAAGAATCTGACATTTTTTTATCGCTCAAAAGTGCTGCTTACAGCGGCGGCCGAGACAATTAAAACCCAGTGATAATATGTTCCCATGAATCACTTTAATATCTAGGAATGGATTCAGGTAGCAATTTGTCGTTTTCTTTTCGCATTTGGCTATGTAAGAAGCCTTTTTGTATTAGATTTCAGCCCTTGTAGGTAAATGAAATTATTTAAATACCAAATTTTTAAATAATTTGCTGTTTCGTTGACCTACAAGTGGGAATAGGTACAGCAGCGGTAAAAAGTACCCAACCGATGCGAGTAAGAGCGAAGATATCGATGGACACCCCCCTTACTTCACCACACCGTCGAGACCAATACATATTTTCTTATTTAGCAGCTCACGCTCGACGGGTGCACATCGTCGTTTACAGCAATATGTGTTTTTCGTACACTAGCGAAAGAAATGCAAAACTTGCAAGTGTATTGTTTATTTGTGAGATTCATTCATTCATTTGCCCTCGTGCTCGGATGTTTTTCGAATGATTGTATTACCTATATACACATTGTATTCGATGTATACATTTTAAGTTTGAGTTTTCTAATGAATCAACATATTATCTTGACAAAGTTAGGGATTTTGTTTACTAGCTTTCGTATGACTTTACTTAAAAGTGAACTAGTTATTTAGCGTTTAGAATTACTATTAATAATGTTAATTAGTGTCTTTAGTGATTTCTATTAATATATAGTCTTAAAAGAGGTGCTTAAATTTGATCTTTCTTTTTCTTTAAAAATATAATATGGATATTATTCCGATTGCAATTATTTTAATCGCAATGCAGAATATTAGAAACAAGTATGTATGTGACAGCGATTATTTATTATTACTAGTTGACCCCACCCAAACTCTTCGAGTTTGGTCTAAGCTGACCCATCCCAAGTATTCGAATTTAGACTGAACTCTTCCGGCCCACCGACCAGCATTTCCGCTAATCTTAACCCGACAGAATATGTCGAGGTGTCCCAGCTAATGAACTACTAAAATGAAAAAAAAAAAAAAATGTTATACGAATTGAGCAGTATGAAAGCAATGTGCATACTTATTTTATTTTTAATCGATTTTTTTCACGGACTATTTTAATAAATCAATGGCATTCTATGTAGAAACGCTCGTTATTTTACATAACTGTAAAGTATGGTCGCTTCATTAGCAGTTACCCTGTATACTTGCTGAATTATGAATTTAAGTCATCATTCTACAATTTATACATTTTATCAAACAGAGTATTGACAAATGTGTTTATCAATATTTTTAATATCGTTGGGAAGAAATTAAATTTTCCCGGTAGTAATATGAAAAGAACTAATAAACCCTATAACCTTCTAAGTGTAAAAATCCGTCTTGACAGTTCAAATTTTGATCGCAGACGCGCTAACGTCAACGATTTATTATGAGGGCCGCCTAATGATTATTGCTCTAGTTATTAAAGATGGTATTTTGTACGTAGACGTATTTTAACGTATTTAATTTTGAAATATATTTTTTTGGTAATAAGTAAATGACGTCACGTAGTATTTTTTCCATTATATTACGTAATGAGGTTTTGACGATTACAATTTGACTTTTCGCGTTTCGCGTTAGATGTATTTTTTCAACTATTTTTATTAATAATAACGGAATATATTATTTATAGGTAAAATGTGTATCTATTAGTATATTGACAAACGTTTTTAACATGACGTATATACTTATATTTTTGAAGAGATAACATGTGTTCAGAAATACCATAATATTCAAATTGAGCGCTTGATACATTGCACTAAACATGTATACCTCAGATATGCTGCCATCTATTAAGATACAATGAAGTTATTTGGTAAAGTGCAGTTATATCTACGATTATTTAATTAATCTCAATACTATATGTATATATTATCTTAATGACAATCACAAAATGTTTTACCGAAAAATCAACAACTCATGATCTCGATGTAAACGCAGAACAAAAAGTCCGTCTTGACAGTTCAAATTTTGTAGTATTTCTTTACTTATTTTACGTAATGAAGTTATGAACGCTTAAAATTCAATATTTCTTTCAAGTTTTTTATTTAATAATAACGGAATATATTATTTATAGGTGAAATGTGTATCTAATAGAATATTGACAAATGTGTTTATCATGACATATATATCTGTATATTTAGAGAGGCAGCATGTTTTAAGTTATTCCATAATATTCAAATTGCGCGCTTTCTCGCAGTGTAAATAGTTTAAAAGAAAAAATTTCTAACGGCCTTGATTAGGTATATTAAAAAGCTGTCGGATTACGTATTACAGTAACAAATACGTCCTTACGGGTAACTGTATAGGTGTTAAGGTACAAATATTAAATAAATCTCGTAATTTTTAGAAGAGAGGAAATTTGTTAGGAATTTCAATGTTTACCTGTCAAAGTCGTTGAGTGGACTTCTTTTTTTTTTTTTTTTTTTTTTTGCTGACGTAGCGGCATCGCATACTACTCGTCATGATAAAAAGAGAACTTCATATGAACATATGACCTAATGTAGATATATATATAGTATAATCTCGATAATACACTGAACTATATACGATTTTAGTATAAGTAACGATGAGAATTATCAAAAAATAATAAGCGGTTTAGAAAGGCGTTGGAACATTGAAATTTTGGAAATCGTCGTAATAATTTATTATTTCATTTCTTGTTTGTACATTATTGTTTTCGTAAATATATATTTGTGGAAATAAAAAGATAAGACTCCCTTACCTCTGTGAGCATGTGTAGGTTAAAGTAAAAAAAATAATGAAATATTATTTAATTATACATTTAATTAAAAATAGAATATTTTCGCAGTAACTCCTATTTTTTTATTTTTTGTTCCTTGTCGTAAATGAAAAATAAATTTTAACTATATTCCTCTATAAACAAAATTAAAAAAAAACAGATACGTCGTAGAAGGGGTTTGAACCTAGTACCATCCGATTCGAAGACGAATACCTAAGCATCACGCCACCGGCGCTCGTATGAAAGGGTATTTTATATACGCGTATATGAATAATATATTTTCTAAAATCGAGTTTGGCAGAGGAAAATCAAAAAAATAAGCCGTTTAGAAGGGCGTTGGAATTTTGAAATTTTGACGATCGATATTGTTCACATGGGCAATTCGCTGGAGACGACCTGCAAGGCGACGCTAAATCGGACGCCGCCGCCGCGACGCAAAAAGATTTTAGTTTTAATCGGAAAAAAAAAATTTCCCGAAAATATCCAAGTACTCGCCGAGAAGAATATATTCGGACATAGATAGTTTTGGCGTAGCGTCAACCGTTCGGGAGATAAACGCGAATTTCCGACTAATCTGAAAACATCGGGAAAAGTCAAGGTCGGTTCGCCGGGAAACCTAGACAGTTGATTAGAAAAATCCTTTAGGCGTCGATCGACACCCCCCTTTTCGAGTTTAGTCCTTCCGTAAGGTCCCAGGAGGGAGCCCCGTTTACCTCTACAATCACCAATTAGTATAGTATAATTATTATTATTATTGTAAAAAATATAAATACGGGTTCATATACAACAGGGTAGTATGCCACTACATTTCGTTGTAGCTGTGTACCATAACCTTTCCGAATAGACAGATTGGCAGCAAGACGTACATTAGAATGGCTAACATCAACACCAAATATGACTCTGTTAGATTGCTTTTTAAAGAGTTATTTATAATCAATAGTGTATAGCAATAGGCCAAATAATATTCGTGAATTGAAGTAGCATTGTAAATTGGTCCTTGAACAAAAATCTTAACATTTGTTATTCTTGTACATTTTTTTTATATATTTATGATTATATGAAAAATAGAGTCAATAAAAATAAAAATATCGGCCTGTCTCAAGAATTTCCATCAAAGCTACGTAGTTAACTAAAAATGAATGCATGCGAATTCACTCTTGGATGGAAGCGAATTTGTATTTATTTACCCACGGAGTATATATTTTAAAACCTAAAAATGAATATATCTATGTTATAACCTTCATGTATTTATCTTTCAATTAAAAAACATTTAGGTTATTAAAAATTGTCAGTGACATCATCATTTAGACAAAGTTTACCCTGTAATTATTAAAAGAAAACATAGTAAATTAAATCGATGTGTCATTAAAATTCTAAAATACTAAACACCCACCAGATGTAAAAAATTATTTGTTTATCTAAAAGTAAATTTATGCTCTACTTTACGGGCGAAGCGCTTATGTATAATAAATCCATAGGCGATTACAACAACTGAAAACTGCTAGGGTTATATAATTATAGCATACGAGTCAGGGAAATGTATTGGTTATTATTTAGATGTTGACTGAGTGGTTTTATTTGTGTATTTTATTTAGAATAGTGCCTATGATGCAACTGTATTTTTCCTGTAGTACCCTTTGCTGTAGATTCAACTGTCCGTTACATATATTTTGTTTTACCTACATGTAAAATTATTGTTAATCTAATACGATACTAGATTTTATAATGCATGCGTACCTTGTATAAATTCTTAACAGTAATATGTATACAATTACAACCTTAAAAATATTTTTCTTACAAGAATACTCCGAAGCATACGTTTTTCTTCATGCATTCCAACAATTTGTTTGATATGGTTTTGTAATAAAAATACTTATCCGTAAACGCAGGTCAATTGAAACATTAATTACTTCCTTTTTTGTCTGTGATGGATGCTTGTGTAGCTGCTTCTCTCAGTTATTTTCGGACTACCCCTATATAGCTATTTTGTAGAGTGATAGTAATTTCCAACGATATAGTACATTAATGATTTAATTTTAATTGTTAAAGAATAAACATGGCAGTGACTCAGTCGAAATTCAGCAATGAAAAATAATTACTAAAGTAATTATTCTTCCCGATAATTATGGATATAATTAAGTTTACTACACACACAAGGCACTTAATAAGATTCTACTGCTTGTTGTACTGAAAATCATTCCATTATATGTTAGATATGACATGTTTTACAGAACGAATCGTACCAAGATTCAGTTATATAATGTGTGTTGCTCTTCATAATTGTTATTGTCTCATAGAGCATGCTTAGTTCTTCACTGGATCTCTTGGTGCAGAAGTAGAACACTAAACACTTTAACCCACTGAACACCAAACAAGTTTGAACTAAAACACCGACGCGTTTCAACAGCAATGCTGTCATTATCAAGGCGATAATAAAACTAGTTTTATTATCGCCTTGATATGAACACCAAACAAGTTTTAACTAAAACACCGACGCGTTTCAACAGCAATGCTGTCATTATCAATATATTATTATAATAATAATATTATTATCCCTTATTAAATGTTTAGAGAGCATGCTTAGGTAATTTCAAATGCTCAATTGAATATCCGTTTAGCTACGTTTTATCACGTTTAGAATTATAAACGATTGATTTTGAAACAATTTGCAAGATTAGTCCAATTACACAACTTTTTTCCAATGTGTTAGTGTGCTAAACACAAAAGTTGGAGCAGAATTGGTCTAACTTGTTGTGAGTGAGATGGTGGTACTACACACGTGTATTCATATTAAGTTTTTTCTTGTATTTGAACCATTTATTTGTTGTAATATACCTCAAAATTATATACAAATTGAAAGCAAGTCAGTATACTGATAGGTATGTGATAGTCATACAATAATCCATGTACTTCCTGAACATTCTATGACATCCATGATATTTATAGGTTGTCTCCCGTAAAGTCCTTAAGTGGTTTGCTCGTAGATATAATAATAATTTTATTCAGCAACTCGATTCGTAGTACATAGTTAGAATTGACTGGCGGTAGTGGCATGTCGTTGGGTGAGAGTTTAACTCTCTCGATATTTGTTTGAACTACTATTCGCTGTTAGGATACAATTAACAGCGCAACATTACTTATAGCAACGTAATAGTGCCACTATGCTATGAAAATAAATTTACACATACACACAAATTAGACAGCAAAGGCTGCATTGGTAGCCTTGGCAAATAAGTTTTCAGGTGCTGTTCAATATTTACATTTCCGAAATTCTGCGTATGGATCGTTTTACGTTTCAAAACAGTAAGAAAAGGTTCCAATAAATGCTTTTTTGGATTATGTAATATTTCTAAATAATATTTTTTATTAGTGAATAGCAAGTAATAGGGTTTGAATGTTGCATAAAATTGTAATCTTATAACATACTTAATTTTTATTTTCTGTTGTTGAACATACAATACATAAAGATTGGTTTGGTATTAATAGAAATAACTCGCTTTGCGAAGTGTTTATTTTTATCACGTTTCAACGATTTTAATAAGACAGGAATTGCTATCTTGTTATTACGTTCACTTGTTTTAAATTAGACAAATTCTGTATTTAAAACAAATTATCAATTAATTTGGTTTAAAATTACTATTAAACAGTGTTGGTACAATTAAGTCGACAACAATCTGCATTACATCACTTCTGTTCAGGGTAAAATAATTACAAAGTATATATACACATGTCAAAAAGTACTTGGTCAAAATTATCTAGTTACAAAACCATAATTTACAGTCGTAATAATCATAGTCTAGAACATTGTCAGGTGTAGTTTTACAATTCAAAGTCAATTAATTAAAAGAGTATATATTTAATAGTGCGGCTTTATTAGCGTTCAAAACGTATCATGTCATATACACAGACCATACGATTAGTAAACATCATTTAAAAAAGGGACAATGAACAAAATTAACTTATATAATTAACTTATAGATGAATTTAAGTGTTCTGCAGTATGGCCAATGTAATTTCAACTTGGAGAGAGATGTAAAATAAACGTACTTATACCCTATTCAAAAATAGTATTTGCTCACTGAATATAAGTAAAAGATAATAATGTACGGAATTGTTTGAAGTACCCGAAAACTGTCTTAGGAAAAAGTATTTGTTTATGGCAATAAGTAACTTAAAAAAGTCAGCACTTTATTATATACATTTATTCATTATAGAGTTTCATTGACATATATTAATATTTCATTGACATTTAAAAATATGCCTAGTTTTACGCATGCACGTCACTGATATACATATAACCTGAAGCTACAAGTGACAGTAAAATACCCGTTTACAATAGCAAATATTTTGACAAAACTGCCATACTAGTTGTCTAGAATTCCATGCTCCCGACTGCACACAAGCTGAGTTATTTTCGACCCTCAATATAGGCATTTCGTTTATTGTTGGAGATAAAAGTTAGGTTTAAATTTGGAAATGTTTGATGTTTGGTGTTTGTTATAGACCCACTGAGAAAAATGAGAATTCATATTTTTATATTACTTTTCGGATCTTCTTGACCATTATCAAGTTTGTTATTTTGTACGGGAGTTATATTAAGTTTTGGTAGTGTAAGAAGTTTTTTTCAACTATTTATAATATGTTGACAAAAGTTTTTGCTACTTGTTTATATTTACATACATATATACTATATGTACCATCTTTGGCAATTTAAATGCGAATTTTTGATCGGGAAATGTTGAATTTGTAAACAAAGGCTTTGCTTTTAAGTGAATTTAATTACTCTAAAGAAGTTCATCAAAGCAGTACTCTCTTTTAGAGAAATTAAATTTGCTTCAAAGTATAGCCTTTATTTAGTAAATGGAAATTCCTCGCTGAAAAATTCGCATTTAATTTGCCAAAGATGGTACATCATATTTGGCTCGGTTGATATAAAAAAACGGTAATATATTTTTAAAATCTTTTTGTTAGAGTATATGAAGTCCATTGGCAGAACGTTTTAAAATTATTTTGAAATATATATCGGAGAAGAACGTTACAAAAGAACGTTACACAATACAGTTATCAAAAACACTATGTATATTATTGCATGTTTCGATGACGGAGATTAAATAAAGGCAAGTTACTGTTATATTTCCTATATTGATATTTGGCTATTGATATTTGGTTGAGATATTTAATAATTTTTGAGAACGTAAATCAATATTTAACATGAGCACCTATTCCTCCCAATGGACTTAATATACTGCAACAAAAATATTTTTAAAATATTACCGTTTTTCTTATATCAACCGAGATGAATGTGGTGCCCCACCCTGTATGACAAAGCGTTTGCAGGCCTTTAGGCGCATAGCTGTGTGACCTCTGTCCGCTGCTTTTCCCTTCAGCCTTCATCTGCTTCTTCCTTGTATCTTCCTCTACAGTTTTTCTCCACTTCGCTTCAGGTTCCTTCCATGCTATTGTTTTCACTAGTCTCTTGTCCAACATTCTCCCCAGATGTCCTGCCCAGTGCAATAGTCTTGACTTCACCACATCGCTGATTACACAGAACAACAAATTTTCATTTTTTTTATTTTTCTTTATGAATTATATACAAACTTATTTTGTTTTATACTCTTAATAATTATTATAAAAACAAATATCTTCTATTACGTCTAGTACTATAAACAAATGAAATTCATATTGATCATACAATACTAACATTAAGTAAGTATGTATATGCTATTCTGGGACGTATTTAAAAAGTCTTTCTTTTCACTTTCCTTTTATATTGGGATGAAGAACATTCCAAAATTAAAGTCCAACAGTAGTCAGCAAGCATATCGCTATTCCACTTGCCCTGATAGCGTTTTTCAATAGTGGAAATATCCTGATGAAATCTTTCCATATGCTCGTCACTAACATCGCCAAGATTCGGGGGAAAGAAGTTCAGGCGCGAATGCAAGAAATGTATTTTAAGACTCATATTACAGCCTAATGCATGGTAACTTCTAAGTTCACTAACAACTTCCTCGTAGTCTTCAGATTTTTTATTTTCTAAGAAATTCTTTGTCATACTTTTAAATACATTCCAAGCAGACCGTTCTAAATCGCTCAATCGAATTCTCGATCCTGTTGTAAGAGATGAATCTGGGGTCTTATAAAAATCCCCTCTTTAAGTTTTGCCTCAGATATATTGAGACATTTTTGGGGCATCGAAATCCTGGTCCCTCTTTGTCCAATGCTTTGATGAAATTCTTCATCAGACCTAATTTTATGTGTAATGGCGGTAAAAGTATTTCAGGAGGCTCCACCAACGAATTATGGACTACGTTCTTTTCTCCAGGAGTATATTGTATTCTGGTTGGTCATTGCTTAACAGTATAGTGCAAATTTCTCGCTCGACTATCCCATTCACAAAGGAAACAGAAATACTTTGTCAATCCAAGTTGTAGACCAAGTAAAATTGCAACTACTTTGAGATCAGCACTGATGTACCATTTATAGGTTTTCTAATTGATTTTATCAAGGAGACGTGTCATATTATCATATGTTTCCTTCATGTGCACGGCATGATCAACAGGAATGGAGGGGTAGATGTTTCCTATATGTAGAAGGACAGCTTTCAGACTCAATTTAGAAGCATCTATAAAAAGACGCCATTCTTCCGGTTGATGTTTGTAACCTAATTCTCGCTTTAAACTGTCAACATTTTTGCAAAATGAAAGACCTTCTTCAGTTGAAAAATACTGTGGCAGTTCTTTCTGGCGATTTCGATATACAGAAATACGCGTACCCGGAGCTAAGAACTTCCATCCTTGCAATCTTGATCCTAATATTTCTGCCTGAGTTTTAGATATATTGAGATCTCAAACTAGGTCATTTAATTCTCCTCCTCTTGAGATGGCAAACATTCTTCATCTGTGTCCGACAGCTATGAAATGTATTCTTCTATCTTGGTTTCAATATGTTCTTGGTTCGAAACATCCATAGGACTTGGTATAGACAAAGCTTCTAAATGAGGAACTGGACGAGTGGCAGAAGGTACATTAGGATATGTAATTTTATCAGCAAAAGTAGCAGTCTGTCGAATGATCCTTTTGTTCTCGCCAAATCGTAGGCCTACCAAATGGCATAGCTATGCTCTTACCTTTTATCCAGTTCCTCAAAGTAATAGCACATCGTGCACAGACATTGTGAGGGTTCCACAACTTGTCTTGTAATTTTTAATTTAAAATAATGGTTATACGATTTTTCTATTAACGGTGTAATATTTCGGCTATGCTGTTGAACGGTGAATTCTCCACATAACAAAAACCGTTAGAATTGTTTACACACCTACAGGACATTGCGAATTCAAAAAACGTTTAACTAATGTTACTACCACACATTGAGTCAATTTGAGTCGAATAATGTGTCTGTATGGCCTTACATGTATATATTCACATATGCACAGATCTATTAATTCCTTGATTTGATTGGTTCTAGCGAAAAAAAAATGAGTGGTTTAACGACTATGATGTACAAATGAAGCCGAAGCCCAAACATGTTAAGTCCTGTTCAGACATGCCCGTTAGCATGATAATAATTTGACAGTTTTTTTTAACTTACTCATAAAAAATATCTTTAAACATATGTACATACATTTAAACATACATTTAAACATACATTTAAACATACATTTAATACACATGCTTATGTATAAAAAATCATTTCTCAGGGACCTGACGTGATAGTCAATTTTTGAAAATATTTTCAGAATTATAATGGAAAAGTCCATAACGTACACGTATCAGAGTGTAAGAAAAAACCCTATTGACCAGTGTTATTGGTTCATTAAACATTTCGTATGCTTCTTCATTTGTTCATCTTTCCCATCAAATCTCTATTATTTTGTCTCCGTATATCAAGCGTAATCTTTTCGTTTCCCATACTATTTTCGTTTGCATTCTTTGATCATTACCCATGTTTCTGATTTGTATAATAAGGATGGTCTTAATACAGTTTTATATACGCTTATTTTGTTTTTTTTTGACACTTTTTCGATTTCTTCGTTCCATTTGTCGTTTATTAATGTTTCGAGATCCATGCCATTACCTACTTTCCTAAATGTTAATCTTTCTTCGTCATTCACCTGTTCACTTCACTCCTTTCTTCTTTTTCTGATTAATCCTTAGTTGCGGGAAGTTGCTTTTGTCTTCGTTTATGTATAATCCCTTTTTTGGGCAGCTATTATTAATTTTCTTGTTACGTCTATTAATTCCCTCTTGTTTCTGCTGATTAATACCACATCATCTGCATAAGCCAGACTTTGATGACTTTTTGTGAAGATTGTTCCTTTCCGATTGATTCCGCTGTCCCTTATTATGTCTTCCAAGATTATATTTGCTACTCGTATTATGTTTTAATTGACAAACAATAAATTGTACCAGTAAATAAGGTAGTTATGAAATATTTTACAAATAGTAAGTGTTTGTGTAAATTTCGTATTGTAGATAAATAATAATCCATAAACATTAACGTTTATTTGGAGATATGACATGATTTTCTATTACACTATATACACATATACCTATAAAATATTTTATCTTGTTTTATTACGGATTTTAAACTTTCGCATAAAAATAATATGTCTCGACCGTCACACAGTCTGCTATTTTAAGCAACTCCTTTTCAATTCATAGATCAGTATATGTATATCTTTTCCCGCTATAACCAAAGTGTGTTTTTGATTGTATTCCTTAGTGTTTACACTATTATATGTTTGAATGTTAAAGTTTATACTTTCACACATTTGATTACATATATGACCCATTTCCTCAATTCTATTGACAATGAGTATGTTTGTTTCTATTGTTTTTCTCTGTTTCTCTTTGGTTTTTAATTGATTAGATAATTCAAATTTCACAAACAAAATTTTCTTCTCCTTTTAATTTAACAATATTAAAAAAATCAAGTACTATCCCAACAGCACACAATATCGTGCCCATATTGATAACATATGGATGCACATTTTAACAAACAATACAAAGTGACCTGTGCTAGCCTAATATATCTACTACTAATATAGTTTTTAATTGTTAAATTGTGTAAATATTCAAATTCGAAATAATGTCTATTTTAGTTTAGTCTATTTAGTTTTTGTTTTTTTCAATGCACCGAAAAAGTTATTGTGCAAAGTACAAACACTTAAAAGGATTATTAAGCAATATACTACTACTTCAAGTAAACATGAGAAAAGCGAGTTCAACACTGCATTCCTTATATAGTAAAGCTACATATACAACTACTTTAGAATTCGATAATTCACAGTTAAAATAATATGTTTTAAATGGAGGTATTAACAACAACTTCAGAGGAAACTTTGGCACGAAATTCGAAGTGAAATTCATTTTAAACTCGCACTACCGCTTGACCTGTTCAAGCAACGTGTTGGAAATCGCATAATTGGCTGCTGTGATTGCTACTCTCTTGGTTTTTAATCCTTATAGACTATAATTGTACTAATATAGACACTTATGATTTTCCAATGATTTTTTTTCACTGTTGACACTATTTTATGTTTTTATAACAAATGACATGAAAGGTAAATTTTGGAAAAGTATTGTATATTGTATATCCTATTATTTTTTACAAATTTTCCAAAAGGGGTAATATAACTGTAGTAATACTTTACTTAGCCTGGTATGTAGTAGAACGTGAGCTAAATATGTATGTTAATCAGTTCGATGTCTATTTATTACAAAAGATTATAGCCGCGTACTAATCACATATCGTGGAACTTTCTATTCATACATTTAAAACTTTAAAAATTAGTTACATTTTCCTTATGAACAAAACGAAAATTCGAAGTACTTCAAACTTTTGAACAGTTAATTCCTGCTGCTAATGCAACAAAATACAAGAGCACCTTAAAATAACAAGTGTTAAACAGCCTCATATTGGATTTTGTTGAAATACGCTTAAAATATGTTGCTTTAAGTGTGCGACTACCTTCATATTTCGATACATTTTAATTTGAAACTGCACATATTTTAGATTTTAATAAATCAAAGCACCCTAGCGCTTCTTAGTTTTTCAATATATTATTCGTTTCGGGAAAAAAATGAGAAGAATGTATTAGATAATCAAGTTCTTGTGTTATTTAGATTAAAAATGTAGAAATGATATCAATATCATCATATATTAAAATTTTATTATAATTAATTTTTACGATTTTGTATAGTACATACACTCATAAATGACCATGTCTGAGAAGGGGCGGGAGGGGCATTAACCATTATTATCCAACAATTTCCTTTTCTGCACTACAATTTAAATTAAATTATTCGTAACATATGTGTTTTTGTTTTCTTTTGAATATGATGGATAATCGATTACATAGTTCGAATCTTTCCGACAAACAGGAAAATAGGATTCGTAGTCTATAAATTCTACTCCTACGATTCCGCATCACTAATAAACTGAGAAGCAATCTTACATTTAAAACAGCAGGTTCGCGCATTATATAACGGAATCATACTATATTAGCAAATGCCATGGACGAATTAGTCTTCTCTGGTTGTCGCTAAATGTGAAGTCTATGTCCTATACGTATGCTTTATTTTTCGTGGACAGGAAGAATTTTCCTGCTGACCTGGTTTTAATTTAAGTGTCAGTATTTTGAGTTATTTACTTATAAGAGAATGGAAAGTTGAAATGGTTGCTTGTGTAATGAATATTACTTTTCAATTGTGTTTGTAAAATTGTTATACGGATTTTTTTATTTCCTGTAAAAACAATTTCTTTGTAGTTCTTTATTCACTAATGCAGGAAGTAATTGAACTTATGGTTTAAACGGCAGTCATTGCTAATTTCTGTACTTGTTCATATTAATATGTAACCGACATGAATATTGCATGGACGTACTACGTCAATTAAACATAACGAACTTTCAACTAGGAGATATGTATTTTGCGCTACCTACAACTGTCATCCTACGTATCCCAGACTTGGGCACCGCGGTCAACGATTGTTGTATCTCCAAATACGACATAAAATAAAAGTAGAAAATGTCAACTGAACGCCATTCTATATAAGGAAATGTTTAGCTAAAATGTGTAATAGGTGGGAGGTGCATTCACCTTAAATTAAAATGTAAATTAGTTTTCTTAATAGAAAAGAAAAGCAAAATCACTTGAAATTAAAGTGTCAGTTAAAATTAAATATGTATGCTAAAATCAATCTCGACAGAACCTAACTGAAAATAACCGTAATGTTTACTAAAATGGATAATTGATGAGTTACCTCTTATAGACTAGGTTAATAGAAATTTAATACATTGTATTATTACAAATTATTTTTAGGATTTTTCCATAAGCGATAATATGTATGCATAATAATTATTCCTGTCGAGTTATGTTGGAATGAACAATAATAATTAATAATTAAAAATAAACTATATTTGGATGCGCGAATACTACGAATAGAAAAGTTGGTAATGTTACATTAGGCGGTAGTGTGATGTAATCGGTGTAATATATAAAATAAAAATAAGAGGTATATATTATAGGGGATGCTTTATATTAGGCTATTCACTAACATTTTCTGACCTACTAAGTACTTTTTATAATTTTATTCATTTACCGTCGAATAATTTCACGATTATATTCAACAATACATTTAAACCATATGCAAGAAAATTACTTTTTAACACGTTTTGAAAAGTTTTTCATTATGTCTATTATTTTAATTTGCTGTATGAAGAATAACTTATATGTAATATTATGCAGCTCCGTCAAGTTGCCCTCCCTCAAACTTGGACCTAATATCTAATCAAATAATACCTATCCAAAAAGTTTGCACCAAGCTTGCACCACCTTACACCACATGTATAACAGCTTGGACCCCTCTAGTTGAATGATTATTAAAATAAAATTGCGGGGGGACTAGCTTGACGCTAGACCTCCCTTATTAGGGGGAAAGCTTTAAAATAGGGTAGTTAGCTTGAATCCACCTTGCACCATCAATTTTAGAGCTTCCACTACTTTCATACTCCTATATATATTTAATATTTATGTTTCCATGCTAGCCTCCCCTTAACACGGGAGAAGCTTCAAAATAGGGTAGCTCACATGTTTAATATTTATGTTTATATGCTAACCCGATATAGTATATAGGCATACTTAATAAATAATAATTTCATATTATGGGAAATGCAATCATGCAACATAGTTCTACTCTTGTTAGTTTAAAAAAAAACTTGAATAACTAAAGAAATTTATTTTGATATTTGTAAAACTAATAATAGATATGTATATTGAATTTGCAAATGTTTGAATATAAAAAATAAAACAGAGGTAGGAAAGGGGTGCTAGCTCTAAAATTGATGGTGTAAGCTGGTGCAAGTTGGGTGCAAGCTATCTATCCTATTTTAAAGCTAACCCTCCTTGCAATTTTTTTAATATAATCACTCAACTAGCGGTGTGCAAGCTGTTATATATGTGGTGCAAGGTGGTGCAAGCTTGGTGGAAACTCTTTGGATAAATATTAGCCCGGCGTAAGGTTGAGGGGGAGCCAACTTCACTGAGCCATATTATATCGTGAATAGCATGCGTCTATGCGAATGTATTGGAAAGTTATAAATACAGTTTATACGCAACAATATATCATTTTTTTTTCCCGACAAAACTTTATAATCCTTATGTTAGATAGTATACAGGGTGTCCCGGATTTTATTTTACAGGCTGTAACTCCACACCTGGTATATTTACGATTAAATATTTGAAATAAAAGTTGCTTTACCTCTTAAAGTCTACGAAATGACAGAGTCAGTTTTACATTTGCTTATCGTCTTGAAAGTCGATTGAAGGTTAACTTTTGTTTTTTTTTAATGGAAACCTATATTTTTGAATGCAGCGTTATATTAACCAGAAAGATACAAATAGCTTTTGTCTGAATAGTTTTTTAATTAAATTTGCAATTTTTTAAATAAATACTGAGAAACTTGTCTGAGTACTACTGAGAAACGTTTTTTGAACGAAAGGTATTTTACTAACTACTTGACAATAAATCATACAATTAACATTATTTTCTGAATAATGGTAAACGTAAAAGGAAAATTCTTCAGACAAAAGCTATTTGTATCTTTTTGGTTAATACAGCGCTTCATTCAGAAGTATAGGTTTCCATTAAAAAACAAAAGTTGACCTTCAAACGACCTTCAAGACGATAAGCAAATGTAAAACAGACTCTGTCATTTCGTAGACTTTAAGAGGTAAAGCAACTTTTATTTGAAATATTTAATCGTAAATATACCGGATGTGGAGATACCGTCTGTAAAATAAAATTCGGGACACCCTGTATAATGTATATTGCATATAAAATTTGTTCTATGTCTCTAATTTTGCCTGGAATGTTTTAATAGGTACAGCTTAATTGGCATAATGAAACCAGTGAAATGCGTTTGATTGCAACATACATTGTATATTTTTAAATGGTGTCTTATAATGTTTATATTGATTTTTGAATACGCGCACTTAGTATAAAGAAAAAGAGGGGGAGGGCACGTGCCCCCGTGCCCCCTCCCCAAATGACCCGACTGTATACTAGATAAAAATACTATTTCTAGTAGAAAAATATGTTTAAATATCGCATTTAAACCCTAATGTTTAATGAAATAAAAACAATAGATTTACTACCGAGTAACCATTTTGAAACATTTCTTACGCTCAAATTTGGAATTAAACTTTAATTTTTAAGTTCTTGCCTATATTTTAGTAAGTTAAATACTTCAAAAACCACCTCCGTGGGTTTTAAATTTCAAAAATTTTCCCCGGACACACCTCTACCCGGGGCGGTATTCCATACCCCCTGGTTTTGCCCCTCCCCCCCCAAAATGTTTTTCTGGATCCGCCGCTGAATATAATATATAACATTCTTGGATTATTCTTCTAATAGAACCACTTACTTGTTTGTATGTTAAATTTGTCTTGTATTTTACACAACCAGACACAAATTATATTATTAAAAATTTATTGATAACACTTTTTCATTGTGTAACTCTATTAATACTATTTAAATTTACGTTTTGAATAGAGCACAGCACAGTGATCACACAGATCATGGGTCACTACGTCGACAATGAAAGCAATTTAACCCAGGCGAATACGATTTGCAGTTCTAGCGAAAGAAATAATCTTTTTTTGCTATTGAAATGTTTACAAACGTGAAGCAGCAGCATATAGAACTGATATACAAAACATAATGTTTTTAAGGTCGACACAGTACATACAGATAGTTCAATTTTAGTGAAGAGAAACAAGTGTCTGTGTAAATACTTACTATTTAGTGTAATGTTATAATTTGTAGTGTACGTGTACAAACAATGAAAATTCTATTTGGCTACATCAACATATGAGAGTGAGTACAATCTTCCTTGCATGTTTTTTCTTAATTGACCACAAAAGAGTGATGTTAGGAAACAAATCAACCAATCATCGCAAGAAAAATTTCTAACATTTTTAATCCAGTTTTTAAATAGTAGTTAATAATCAAATATTTAAGTACTATGTATTTATAAGTTCGGTGCATAATTGCAAACAGTCTATTTTACAGTTATCTTCTCAGCTTGTATAGTATTTTAAGGTATCTAAATCATTTTGGTCCCCAAATAAAACTAATATTTTGAGGTATTTAAAAATGATAGTTGTTTATGTTAGTTTTAAGATTTTTCTACTGTTACTACTTTATAGAATTTTTTACGCGCTCAGTTGTCATGATCCAGAAATACGAAGCTATTTTAAGATTCTAATAATAAGGAATTTTGTTAAGACTTCTAAGGTTTTCTCTGATAATGTTTCCTCTTGTGCTGTTTTTAAAATCTAGAAATATTAAACTTTCGTTGAGAATTAAGAAATTGGAGTGGATGTCTAATTAATTTGGCCTAAAGGTACAAAGCCCTTTATGGATTATTTAAAAAAGATTTTTGTAGCTTTTTGAACTAGTATGATTTTAGCGATTTGTAAAAGCATGTCTTTGCATTTTTCATTGCGCCTAAATACACTAGTCCAGAAGTAATCGATATATTTCATGATATGATCTTCTCTTAGCATGCAGGGCTATTTAAATGTACCGGAACACATAAAAATTTTTGAAACCGTACAAATTTTCACAACTCAAACAAAAGCTTATTTGTTTTAATCAAGCTATCAAAACATATTTCTAATTTAGATGTTCGTGTTCTTATAGAAATTGTATTTAATTTACTTCATTCAAATGGAACACCTTGTATTTGAGTATGTTTTTAAATTCTTGTAAAATTTTTGGTGATGTTTTCTTCTCAGACCAAGTAACTTCCTGGTTTTACATTTTACTTGCTACCCACTAATACATATATGTCTTCTTGTGCCACTTTTGCATTGGCATCACCTATCACCACTTTTATATTATGCTTGGGTATTGCATTTAGGTACTATACTTTCTAATTCTTTGTAAAACTTGTCTTTCTCTTTTTCTTCCTTCTCCTTGGTTGGTGCATGTATGTTTATTATTGTCAACTTGCTATTTTCCTTTAGATTGTTAGGTAACACAATTTTTCTCCGATGCCGGTTCAATTTTTTATTTTCTCTGCCAGATTTTTCTTAGTTACGAATCCTGTCCCACGCACTTTTCCCCTGTTCTAAAACACATACCTCACCAGTTCTTGTTGTATTTTTACTTCTTTTAGTTGTGTCTCTTGTACTGATAAGATATCCATTCTGTACTGTTTTATTTATTGCAATAGGTTTTTTACTGCTCCGTCTCTATTTAATCCTTAGATATTCCACGTACCTATCTTAATCTCCTGTTTCCTTTTTTCTTTTATCTCCTCTTCCTCTTGTTTTATTCTACAATTTGTTAGGTTACCTCGCTTACCTATGATCATTTCTATTTCAATCTTTTTTTTCGTCTTCATCACTTGGTCCTGTTTCCCTCTTTGCACTTCTTTTCTTGTGGTTTTCTTTAGTTTGCTTTTTAGATAGTTTAGTTTCGTTGTCAATTTCCATTTCATTAGTCGTTTCTTGTTCTCTTCAATTTCGTGGGTTTTCTAGTTTGTTGCCCTCTTTGTCTCTTATCTAGGATCAATCTTTTCTTCTCATGGCTCTATTTCCCTTTACTAGCAACCACCATAAGAAATTCATACCAGATTTTCACCATTTTACCTTTCTTCTTCTGTACTTATCATTTTTGCATTCCAAGCTCTCTTTCTGTGTTGTTACATTCAATATATATACTTTTTGGTCCTTCGTATTGCTTAACTTTTTCTTATTTTGCAGGATTTTAAGTTTCTCTCCAGAGGTTTTCATTTCTATAACACATGTTCTCTCGTTAAAGGTATATGTTTCGTTCAAGTTGCACTTTTTTTATAGACTTGAAAAGCGCTGTTCTCAGATTCATAAACTACAGTCCTCGCCAGAGAAAACGGGACACTTTTTTTAACTATTGTAAGTCAAGATTACAGCTATTGATATGATTTGAAATTAGTAATAGATGAAAAATGTTATTTGTCAATTTGATAGTATTCAAACTTCAACCAATTTATAATGGGCTCACACTCTTAAGTATATTTAAACAACGAAAAGTAAAAAAGACCTTTAGTGAACATTGTAATAACTTAAATCTATTATTAAAATTAATATTTTGTAAGAGCACCTTCAGCCTCTATCACAGCATTAATTCTTTCAGGCATTGATCTTATTAAATTAATGACGTAATTTTCAGGTATTTCTTCCCAGGCTGTTTGTACTATGTGAAATAATTGCTCATTGTTATGCACCTGAAGATTTTGTTTATTGATACATCTTGCCATTAAACCCCATACGTTTTCTATCACATTTAAATCTCCACTATAACTAGGAAAATCCATACAGGCCACGTTATTTGTATTAAACCACTCTTTTGTTGCTGCGGAGGTATGAACAGGACAGTTGTCTTGCAAAAACATGATATTCCTATCAGGATAAGATTGTGTGACGGTTGGGATCATCACATTATTAAGAATATTTATATATTCTTCACTGTTAAGGATTCCTTTTAATTTTATTTATATATTTGTCTTCAAAACGTGTACCTCTTGGCCGGTAAACTTTTACTTGTCCATTGTACGACGACTGAAATATTTTTTCGTCCGAAAATATTACTTGATCCTAAGCGTCATATCCCATGTGCTGCAGAGCGAAGCCGATTCTTTGTTCTTTCGAAGCAGGACTTAAAAGAGTTTTGTTCACTGCTACACGTGAATGTAAACCGGCATTCCTTATTCGTCGGGATCCTGTTCTAACAGATCTAGGAAAACCTGTATTTCTTATTGCCTCTCTTACCGTGTCGAAAGGGTTTCTATGCATATGTGCAACTAAGGCTTCATCTTGGTATACATCAGATATTTTTCTTGCTCCTGTGCCGACGGATCTCGAAAGACTTCTTTCTTCTCTCCATTTCCTATATATTCTGCTTACTGTACTCTTACCTATTCCAAATTCATCTGCTACACTTCTCATCGATCATCCTTCTTCTATTTTAGTGCAAATTCTTGTTTTACATACTTTATTAAAGTGAGGCATATTAATATTTTCAACGTAAATAAAAACTATGCATTGAAAACATTTGACATTAATGACATATGTAATGAAATGAAAATTTATTCATTCATTGTTTTAGGAAAATACTTAATTACACAATTAAAATTTAGCCAAAATCGCAATAAGACGTGTCCCGTTTTCTCTGGCGAGGACTGTATATTAACATATCATATCCTCTTGGGAATTTAAAAAATGTAAAAACATACAGGGTCTTTCATTTAAAAACAGCAGAGTATAAGTTCCATAATAAAACGGCCGAAATCTGAATTAGAAGTATGTTTAATGATAGCTTGCTAAAAATCAACAATCTTGGTCGAAAAATTTTTTGGAAATTTGTGCGATTTAAAAATGTTTAGGTGTTTTGGTACATTTGAATAACCCAGTATATAAAAATGTAAATACCATAACAAAGCACAATACATTACAAGTTTATTTAAAAGTATTTTATTGACATGGTTTTAATTACAAAGTAAAACAACAAAGCTATTATATACTTTTGATTCGATATATTGTGTGTGGATATTATTAGGTACTCTCAAAATGCTAAACTGAACGAATTATATTGGAGTAAGCGTAAAGACAAACATGTCAGTACATATTAGAATATAGGGTTGATGTTATTGTTGGAATAGATTCTAAAATAAAAAACAGTATGTTCTCAATCTGATCAAATATGGCTTGAATATCATTGATCGGAGACTTCAAAGTTATTCGGTTCGTTTAGCTAATATTGAAGAGCTATGGAGACAAGTTGGAACAACCGGTGGACTCCATACTTCGTTGTGTTGCTGTGATTGTAACGGCTCGAGGAGAGCACTTCTACTGTTAATGCATCCCCAGCATCCTAACACTACTGCAAAACAAAATAATAAAGAAGAAAAGAGAAAGGAGACAAATAGTCACAATATATAGGAAAGGACATGAAGTACTAGGAATACCCTAATTATGGAGGATTTACATTGCTGTGTTGTGTTTATCTATTTCTGGTCAAGGTCATTCAAAAAACAATTACAGTAATAGAAAGAGACTATTGTGCAGATCCATTGCAACAGATGCTATATATAACGCGTGTAAAAATTGTCGCAAAAGCTATACGCAGCGACATTCTTTGTTCGACTCTAAATCGAAAATCTCAATGGTAAAATATTGTACCATGCTTCATACGTCTTCACGAGGTTCACCAAGTTCAGTTTCTTAGTCTCTTAATAAGCGCTTGTGTTCGAAATTTGTCGGTACAGACAGCTGCGATTTTGAATTTAGACAACTTCTTATTCCTAATTTATCGAAAACAGTTTCTTTTGATGGTAGAGTCTATTTTCAACATTTCTTCATTAGCATCCTCTCTTGAAAAACACAATTGGTAACGTTGTAAGACAATGTGTATGTTTTCTTAATTCCCGTTTGTCAATTTTGACAAGTATTCTATCTATTATTGCGGTAGTATAAAACTACAGTGTTGCCAAATGGATTAGTTTCATGTGGTACCCGAAGACGCATAAAGCATGATACGACATTTTACCATAAGGATTTTGTGTCAAATTCGAACAAACTGTGTCGCTACGTGTAGCTTTTGCGACAATTTATATACACCTTGTATAGGTTGAAACAAGTAATGGAACAATTATACATAAGTATAATCCAGACATCTAAAAGGAAAGCGGAAGAGTTTGAGATAAATAGAAGTGTTACACAAGGCGAATCTTTATCCAGTACATTATTTGATCTGATTATTGAATATGTAACAAATAGAGTAAATAGAGAAACATTGAGAAATAAAGGAAGACTGATAATAGTGTATGCGGATGATATTATCATTTCAAACACAAATATTGTTCGACGTACTATAATAAATGATGGAAATAAATAGCACTCGGAATAAATTACATATGTAGGTGATAAATTCACATATTGGGTGAAAATACATATGTATATCAAGTGCTTAGGCGAAAAAGCGATAACTATGACACCAAAGAGTACTTTGCGCTATAGAAACAATGCTTATGACAAAAAGGAGGAGATAATGGCGCGAAGAAATAAAGGAAAAGGAGAGCTGGAAAACTAACTATAAAACTATGTGAGTATGAGATCCAAGTCAGAACGATTAAATACTGTAAGATTTGAACATGTATTAGAAATTGACAGAAGAATATCGATAAAATAATATGTAAAGGGACAAGTGAGGTAGTGTAGAAAATGGAAACGGATCCATCCGAATAATAAACATGAAAGACTTTTACGAAATGACGTCACGCTTTGCGAGTGTTCAATCATAAAATGAAATGTTATTTAGTGAAGAATTTAGAAGAATGGCTGTAGAATTTTATGAACAGAGCTTCAATGATGTAATGCATTCGTTTTGCTAGATTGTGTGAGAAGTGATTTTTGTTTGAGAAACTGATGTTATAATTATATATTATATATATTATAAATAATTTCACAATAATAACCCTCTTTACTTTGAGTGTCTCTTTGGAATCTCATTTAGTTTCTCTGTATTACACGTAACGATCATGTGTATGTTATGATCCACTGTGGTACTGAATAAACTTCAGTTGATAGCTATGATATTGTATAACGATTGGCTCTGGCTTATAAAGGAGTCATTTCTCCACAGTACAATTATAGTATGTTTGAAAAATGTTGAAAAAGTACTACGTCTAGTGGCTGCAATAAAATGTTGAAGATTATTCCTTCGAAGATATTAAAAACAACGCATATTTTTTGATTAGTTCAATACTTTATTCTTTTGCTGTTGGGTTACTCAAGAATCTATGCACCTGATATCAAGAACTTTAACAGTAATACCAAGAGATGCGTTGTCCTTGTTAGGATAATCACAACAGGCAACATAATTTAACATACACATATTAGTACCTTGTTGGTTAAAACATCTCTGTGATGTTTTCTTCACAGGCCCAGTAACTTTCTACTTTTCCTCTTGTGATAGAGAAGATAATTAAATTATTCGACACCATCTGTTTTTGCAATATCATATTTATATAGATCAAAATTGTTCAAGCAAATCAAAATATTTATTGCCATATACTTTGTCTTCATTAAAGTCTTCGATACATATTTAAGCGGTTTTTTCGGACATGCGTAACCTTAAATTACTGTATCACTCTTCAAAAGTAAAATGTCACTCTTTTACACATTTATTCGTCAAGATTCTTAATCAGCATTACAATGATACGGATTCAATACTTAAAGGTATATGTTTCGTTCATAAACTATATTTTTGGTTTTGATTACAGGTTATTGTACGAAATATCATTCTATTCGATATGTATCGTCAAAAATATGATGGCATTATTTAGCCGATGGTACTATAAACATAACTTCATCTAAAATGCAATTATACAGCATAGTGTAGAATCAACTTCCATATATTTCTGAAGAAAGTAAATAAATTTGTTGAAGCGTTAATCTTTTCTAGATATTTGCGCGACTTATATGCCGCTAACATCAAGAATTGTCACGATTATCTAGAAACTTCAACGACAAAGAATCTTTCGGGAAAAGATTGAATTTAATCAAATTGTTAAAAAGATTTACTCAAGATTTAAAAATATTTAAAAAATCGATAAACTATTTTTATTAATGACATATTTTAAGTTTTATAAAAACTTAAGATTAAACAACAAATCTTTGAAATAATTTTTATTGTCACACGATTTGCGAAAACCTGCATATTACATATGTCCATCGGATGCGTACGGAATTTAAGGAGATCTAAATGAAATGTTCACGTTGTAATTTTTGTATTTGTGTTGTTGGCATATAAAATTCAAAGAAAATTTTAATAATTGCACCGTAGTTATTTAAAGATGTCGATATGGATTTAAAGAAAACGCTTTAAGGAGATCACGTGCCAAATATTTTGGAAACATACCTTGCAATTAAACGAATTACTACGATACATAAACTATTCGTAAGTGAAATCGTTAAATTAGAGGAAGTGTAAAATATATGGCGACTACTGTGGAAAGACATACCTTCTACATAAGCCATATGATTTATTGCTAATTTATATTTGTCAGTAAGACTATAGTATACATGTTACTTAGTTTATCTGAGAGCAGGTTTCCTGCAAAACGCCGCAGAACATGTTGTAACATGATAAATATACCGTTGCGTATTTCTACCAAAACGGTAGAATGGAATTCAATGCGTAATTTTATATCCGTCTATATAAATATCTATAAATATCAGGTGTATTTATCTGATTATTACCAAAAATGTGTAAACGATTAAAGCTCTGCAGATGAATACGTATGTATGTATGTATGTAGTATATATTTATAGAATAATGCTGTAATAATAATAAAATATCACATTCAACATATTATATTCTCTTGTCTTTTCATGTCAATACTGTTCGATGGTTTTAAGTTGCATGAAGTATATACAGTTAGTCACAAAATGATTCGGTTTAATGGAATCATGCTTTGTAATTGTATTTAACTTGGCTGGAAATCGTTTATTTATATAAATATATACTTTGTTCAGATGAAATTATGTTTAATTGCTGTTACTAGTTTATATACACACAACATATCTGAAAAAATTAAAAACTACAATTCAATAGAACATAAACTCAACAAAAGTGTTTCCATTCTACTCTAACAAACTCACAAAATGATTCGGTTTTCTTATAATAGTTCTACGAAAAATTAAATTTTGGGGCTGTTGTATAAGAGCCAAGATTTGACCCTAAACGCTCTATGTTTACTACACAAAAATTAGTTAAATCGATGAAAGATACGAGGTGATAATAAAATTTAATTTTTCGTAGTTAACTATTATAAGAAACCCGAATCATTTTGTGTTTGTTAGAGTAGAATGGAAATACTTTTGTTAAGTTTATGTTCTATTGAATTGTAGTTTTTAATTTTTTTTCAGATATGTTGCATGTATATAAACTAGTAATAGCAATTAAACATAATTTCATCTGAACAAAGTATATATTTATACAATTAAACGATTTCCAGCCAAGTTAAATACAATTACAAAGCATTATTGTATTAGGCCGAATCATTTTGTGACTAACTGTATGTATTATTTTTGCATCACTAATTATGTACTATTTTTACATCTTTGTAGGAAACAGCCGAGTTTATTCACTTGAAAGTGTTATAATTTTCTTTAAAAAATGTTTTCTTTGTAGAGATATTAAAAAATTGATTTATTTTGATTAATACTATAACTAAATTTCTTTCACTTGTTTTGATCATGGTTGGAAGAACTCCTTTTTTGAGTATGGATTATTCTTCATTCACTACCAGAATAATCTTGTAAAGTATGATTTGAAACGATTTTGATACTGAGATACTGGTAATTTATCCTTAGTATCCTTAGACAGTTATTAATTGATTATATTATATGCTCAGATAAATAGATGGTACTTACTATAAATATTTGATACCCCCTTTATTCACCAACAGTCCATCTACTGGAATCGTATTTTTGGTTTATTAGATTCTTGAATTACAAAATAATAATACTTAGTCGATACATTTTTTCTTTTAATATTTGTTTTTTTATATATTTTAATAAACAGCTGATTTGAGATAAATATCGACGTAACGCATATATTGTACTTCTTTAGAATTTAATTTTGTTTTTATTTTTATTAATTAGGTAAAAATATAGACAAAACTGAAATTGAAAATATGATGTAATATAATATTTAAAAGAAAATAATTGGTGTATTTGTTTATGTGCATGTTGGTATTTAAAGGAAAGAATATGAACTATATAAATAATAGACTTAAAAAATGCATTTTATTTACCTCCACAGTCTTTTTCATCGAAACGGAACCTATCAGGCCGATCGGTGTATCGGTGTCCTGCTTGATCGTAGAGAATCGCAAGATGTACAAAACATAGGAATAAGAAACAATTACATCTTAATCAGTTAAGTTTATCTGGGAATTTATAGAGCTATAACATAATGCTGCAACAATAATAGAATTGTAACAAAATATGCGAAACAGTATGTCGGTATGTTGCAGAATTTATGACTCGGGACCTGACGACGATCATGGTACACCTCGACATCGAGGGAAGCAACCGAGCCATTGTAATTGCCTCCGCATACTTCGCCAACGACGGGACAACAACATCACCGCCTTTGGAAGTGAAGGAGCTAGTGAGGTATTGCAGCAGGAAGAACATGCCGTTGATAGTCGGATGTGATGCCAATGCACACCACGACATGTGGGGAAGCACTGACGTCAACGAAAGAGGTAAGTCACTTTTAGAATTTCTATTAGCTTGAATCTCCAAATTGCAAATGTAGGCAGAGAACCTACGTTTGTAACAAGGGTAAGGAGGGAAGTACTAGATGTAACGTTCAGTAGCCTTAGCATAAGTAACATAGTTAAGAACTGGAAGGTCTTGAGTGAACCCTCCCTGTCAGACCACAGGATAATAGAGTTCACCTTGGAGAGACTAAATCCTATAATGCACCAGTGCAGAAACCCCTGGAAATCAAACTGGGACCTGTACAAAATGTATTTAAAAGACGACCTTAGCCAGCTAAACACAGGCGGGACAAGACACCACCTCAAGCTGGAACAGGATGTAGAGCTGCTTTGTGGGATGATATCCAAGGCCTTTGAAGCCAGTTGTCCGTTATCCCCAAGAAGACCAGCCAAGGATGCCCCTTGGTGGAACAGAACTCTGGCAAATCTCAGAGCTGAAGTCCGTCACATGTTTAATAAAGCAAAGGTTGACGGGAACTGGCAAAGTTACAAAGAGAAGCTGACTACGTACAAAAAGGAGATAAGGAAGGGAAAAGGAAGAAATTTTAGAAATTTTTGCGTAAACATCACTTCCACTCCTGTAGTAGCAAGGCTTCACAGAGCCATGGCAAAAGGCGGGACTAAACCTGTGATGGCCTTGAGAAAACCAGACGGCAGCTACACAGAAGGGGAAATGGAGCGGGCTAACCTGCTCCTTCAAATACACTTCCCTGGCAGCACGCAAGCAGATCCGGCAGAGACAATCCCTAGCACCAGGAGACCCAAACGGGAGGAATGGGAAATCGCTAGGCGAATCTGCACGAGACAACGCATGGAGTGGGCAATAAACACCTTCCAGCCCTACAAATCACCAGGAGCGGATGGAATTTTCCCGTGCTCCTGCAGAAAGGGCAGGAAGAGGTACTACAGCATCTCGTAAACATAACGAGAAGCAGTCTTGCGTTGGGATATGTCCCCAAAAACTGGAGAAGAGCGAAAGTCACCTTCATATCAAAAATAGGGAAGGAAGATCGGACTGACCCCAAATCCTTCAGACCTATTTGCCTGACATCTTTTCTATTGAAAGCAATGGAAAAAGTAATTACATAACTATATAAGAATGGAGGTTATGGAGAAAGCTCCACTTCACACAGGTCAGCACGCATACAGGGCAGGCAGATCGACAGAGACTGCCCTAGAAGAGTTAACAAGGACCATTCAGGAAACCCTGAATGAAAAAGAAACAGCTATCTGTGCCTTCCTAGATATCTCAGGTGCGTTTGATAACACGTCGCATGATGCGATCAGACGAGCACTGGAGACAAGGGGGTGAGTAAAACAGTAACCAAATGGATAAGTGAGGTGCTCTCCACAAGGACAGCTGAGACAACGGTAGGCCAACACACTACGAAGATCAGAACTACCCGTGGAACACCTCAAGGCGGCGTGTGCTCGCCTTTGATGTGGAGCCTGATGGCGGATGAGCTGCTAAACAGGTTGACTGCGTTCGGCGTACACTGCATATGATATGCCGATGACATTGTTATAATAGCAAAAGGCAAGTTTGAGGGAATTCTTTATGACCTGATACAAACAAGCCTTAGAATTACTAGCGAATGGTGTCGATCAGTGGGGCTGAGCATTAACTCAGCAAAAACCACAATCGTACCTTTCACTAGGGGGAGAAAACTACTGAAAATGAAAGATATACGTCTAGATACAGCAGTAATCGAATGCAAAACAGAAGTCAAATAACTAGGAATAACCCTGGACAAAAAACTTCTGTGGAACAAGCATATCGAACTGACTGTGGATAAAGCAACAAGAGCTTTAATGATATGCCGGAATTTAGCAGGCAAAACGTGGGGTTGTAACCCAAATATACTGCGATGGCTGTATACTAGTATAGTAAGACCTATGGTAACATACGGGTCAATAACCTGGTTCCAAAAGGTCACACACGTCACAACCAAGAATATCCTTGGCAAGCTGCAAAGGTTAGCATGTGTATGCATTACCGGAGCAATGGGAACCTGCCCAACCGCGGCCCTAGAGGTCATCCTAGACCTTACACCTCTACATCTAGTAGTGGAGGGAGTGGCCCGTGCGGCAATGTACCGACTAGCCAGGGAACGGACGGGAGGGGGCGACACTCTATGCCAAACAGCTTTGTCATCCACGGCGGGACTCTGTCCACTTTCGGATCTGCCAAGCAATGAAATGGTTAGGAAATACAGCTTCGAGAAAATCTTTTCAACGAAGTTGAGTAACAAGAGAGAATGGGAAGGAGAATCCTCCACCTACTCTCTAAAAGCAAACACCATCAAATGGTATACGGATGGGTCCAAAACTGAAAAAGGAACAGGTGTAGGGGTATTCGGGCCAGGAACCAAATACTCAGAGCCGATGGGAATTTACCCCAGTGTCTTCCAGGCAAAGATTAATGCGATTGGAAGATGTACTCTGGTGAATCTTGACAGGAACTATCGGAAGGAGAACATTGCAATCTTCTCCGACAGTCAGGCAGCCTTACTGGCGCTGAGTTCTAACACCATCAGCTCCAAGTTAGTTTGGGAATGCCGGGATAAACTAAACAACCTGGGCAGGGAAAACAAAGTTGCATTATGCTGGGTACCAGGACACACTGGAATCAGTGGCAATGAGAAAGCTAATCTATTAGCAAAGGAGGCCGCCACAACTTTGTTTGTGGGATCGGAACCATTCTGTGGAATAGGGATGAGCACATATAAGAAAGAACTTAAAGACAGGGAAGAGGACGTCAGAGCTTCCCTCTGGCACAATCTTCCTGGTCTGAGACATTCCAAGGTATTCCTTGGAAATTTGAACAAGCAGAAAGCAAAAACCATGCTAGAACTAAACAGGAACAGATTACGCATTCTCACAGGTTTCCTTACAGGGCATTGTCACCTCGGGGAGCACATGAAGAGAATAGGTCTGAAACAGAATAGCGACTGCAGGTTCTGCAGTTCGGAAGATGAAAGTCCGGAACACCTGATATCCAACTGCACAACAATTGAAGAAATTCGCGCCAACTATCTTGGCAAAGGCGTTATAGACGAGGAAGAAATACCCTCTCTGAAACCATCACATCTGTTACAGTTTATTAAAGCTCTCAGGCTGGATGGGGAGCTGTGACTGCGGGCAAAACCCAGCAGCTTACACCTCATGTAAGGGGGCACAATAGACCCACGGTCGCGGTGCAATATCACTCTTATATCTAAATCTAAATCTAATGTCGGTATGTTTGCCTACTACAAACCAAGATATACTGATAAGTACAGTCCTATTGGGGAGGAGTCATACTTGCAGAAGAATAGTGACTGATTGCAACACAGTTGTTGCTGCGCTGAGATTCCACTAGATCACGTTAAGACTCATTTTGAGTGCCTCAGACTACTGCAAGAGCTGGCTATAGGAAATATTTGTCAAACTAGCTCGCGGTCTTGGGTAGTAGACAGATTAGCCAGAACATTGTCAAATACATCAGTTATAGCGCCAGGCCCCGTTTGTAAATTAACCAGGAGGGTTATTAAACAGGAGATAAACACACTGTTGCGACAAAAACATTGTCATTACAAGTGAAGGATTACCAGTCTGCCTCATGGTCGATATATGTGCACCACTTAGAGTGGGTTTATCACTGTGAGGATAAATAAATTAATTTGCAGGTAAAATTTTATTCCTAAGTTAATTACAATGAAACGTTTATTGAGTGTTAAAGAGAAGTTATTTCATTACATAAAGGAATCTACCTCAGAGTTAATTTATCTACAGCGTTATTTTAAAGATAACGCGTTAACTGACAGATATACTACGCCATATGTGAAACCATACAGCCGACGACAAATTAGAATTTACTTTAACCTCAAACTTCCTCAAACATGTGTGCAGTCTACACTGCCTACGACTCTAGGAAGACATGCTTTCTTGTAAAATTCTTGCTGTAATATCCGTATCTCATCTACATACCGTTGATGGCATTTTAATATATTCTGCTGCTACCGCAGCAATTACATTGGAAACTAGGATTATTTTACTTACAGAAGATTTGCTCACATTGCACCACAACACAGTAAAAATTTGCCTCTAGTATAGTGCCTTAATGTATGCAAGAGCTGATCTATAGGTCGTATACTGTAATTCCTGAAGTCAAGTCTTTTATTTATAATTTTTTTATTACTTTAATTTTCATTTTTACCTGTAAGTGGGAAATTATAAATAATGTAATTTTCGCAAGTAATAGAAGAGTCGTTTCTTTTGCTAAACGAGAACGGATCACAAATTTGCGGTCATCCCACTTTTCAAAATTGTCTACTCGTGGTCTTACCGTATACGACTTACGTTCATACTGTAGCACATCTGCTATATCTTTATCTTCGTCACTATTTAGAAAGTAATCAATGAAATAATCCATTGCAATTTAGAATATAAAATGTCACTAACTTAAAATTTATTTCTTTATGCACTACGTTACTCATACGTCACTATACATAAAATAAAGTCATCATGGATTTCTGATAGCCCATTAGAATGCGCTATTTATTTAACAGTATGAGCAACTATCGACAAACATACAGTTTATCAACTTGCAATTAACTGCATTACGATAAACAGTTGCTAAATTTTATCTGCCAGTTAGCAATATCTGTCAGTTACTTAACTAACACTTTTATCCTCACATTGATAAACCCTGGTAGAAATAATAATAAATGTTTTTCAACGAGATTTAGATTTTTCCAGATTGAAACGTATTTTATAGTGTTTCTATAGACATACTAATTACATAATTACAATGTCTATTTTACTTATGCTTCCACTAAATGCTAAGCAATCGTTTTTTGCATTTAATAACATTTTTTTCTTTTGAAACCATACATACCAATCCGGCCGATAACGCTATTGAGGAGTGTTTTATAAATTACTACGTTTTATCTTATTAACTACTAACTAATTTATCATAAAGGAATTCTGCAACATCAAAAACCAATGGATATACAATAACACAACATATCAAGAGTTTTGTAGTAAATTAAATATCACACATATTTAACAATTCAAATGTAGAGTAGAGTATACTACTATACACCTATATACTATAGGTACTACTATAGGTACTGATCCGCGAACAAAACCGGTTTTGTTCGATCGATTTATACACAACAGAATCGGTTTTGTTCGCTGATGAGTGTTAAATAGAAAGTACCTTATGTTACCAAGGTTAATGTTTAGATTATGTAAGGGAGATATCAAAAGACGTATCACACAGAATCAAACAGCATAAGTATCACATAATTTAGAGTTAAGTACCGTAATAGAGACTACAATGCATGATTGCATCATGCACTACTGACTTCCATATGTACATAAATACATATGTTTTGCAAAAAGCTAATATGAATTGTTACGTTTTATTTTGGTGACCTAAAAGATTTCGCTTTAGTTTACTGCGAACTTAGCCTACTTTATAATTTTACCTGCTATGTGACTGTGTAAAGGTTTTTGTTTGTAATATAGGACTGTTTCGGGTGTTGAAGACTGATGCATATTTCATCTTGCGGCTATATTTCCTTTTTTACTTTAGGTGAGACTGCGTAGAGTGAACTTACACTCTACGAATGGATTATTTTTGTCAGGCGAGTCCTATCGTTATTGATGGATGCATTTATTTATTATCAGCCGATGCTAATTTAGGGAATATAAACATTTGCTTTTAAAGCCATCAGTTGGCGTTTTCTCTCGGTCTTGTCGTACACAGCTTACGTTTTCTCTTCAGGATTTTAGAGTTCAGAGTTTCATTTGCTACAATTGCTTCAGTTAGTTCAATTAGTACTTGTTTTATACACCTACCTGGGTTGATTTCATAGCTTTGGTATTCTTTCAGCCTATCTGTCTTATGACATCGTTGCAGGTTATGTACGACTTGATCTGTCACTAATACCCTGGGGAGTTTTACTTTTCACAGTTGCGTACTCTGTCGCGTTTTCTTGCAGGAAACTTTTACTTAATTCGGGATATATGTATTATTTGTATAATTGAGGTTTGGACGCTCTTCCGCGTTATTTTGAATTAATCTCTTTTTAAGTTTTTCTTACTTCTTCGTTTTGTTGCTGAATTTGTTGAGAGTTGTCGTGGCGTTCCCTCGTGAAACTATCGCTAGATGGCGCATGACGATCTTCAGCTGTCTTCAGGGTGCTGCGCGTAGATTCTTGGCACACGGCTTACTTACGAGGGTCGAGGATTCACTTAACGGACATTAAAGTGAGTGGACGTTCTTTTCGTCTGGTGCTAATTTGTAGCTGGTGGTAATATGGAGTAATTTTAAGCCACGAATTGTCGGATTTGTTCACCGGCTACGTAACTTTATCAGCGGATTTTGGTATTTGGAATGGTTATTAGCGTTTTGCCTTGGTAAATATCCGTTGATTTGACGCCGTTGGGCGGATTGGATTATTAGCACATTGTGAGTGGCCATTGTTCTTTCTTCGCCGCTCAAGCATCTTAGCGTCCATCTTGAAGTCCGTTTTGCGTCTCGTTTTTGGTTCGCCTCGAATTTAATTCGGTAAGCAGTCCTTTCCTTTTTTTTTCTTATTAGATTTGTCTATCTTATGTGTTTCTTTTAGAGGTTCTAGTGAAGGGGTTTTTATCTTCCCCGACGAGAATTTATTTTTGGTGAATCCCTGTACATAAATTTTGGGTAAGGTGTTCAATGTATAGGATCATTAGCGTCACTACAAGTCTGAGCTGGGTGCACGAGGTAGATTGGGAGTGAGTCTTTTTTTGTTTTCTTTTCCGTGGAGATCCCAGTTCAGCGTGGGAATCAACCGGACTTGAAGTCACCATCGTACCATCGAGCTATCTGTAATATTTTGTGTGAAATTGTAGAAGTCTACGTTCAAGGTCAGAGGTCTAAATTTTAATTTTTAATAGTAAATTTTCTTGTTAATTATTTTGAGCCCCTCCGGCATAGTCTCTAATACTCGTTGGGCCTTAAGCCACACATTTGATGATTAAACGCTGCATTTTGGTAGCACGTATTTCTTGGTAAATCCACCAGGTAGGGCTTCACCTAGCCCGGTGTTAGTTTTTTGTTTTGTATATTTTGTAACTTAACAGTGAGGACTATTCGTTGGCACCAAGTGCATTTTAGCTTTAGAATTGTTGTAGTTTTTGGTACCGATATCAACCTTGTGTATCGGGTTGGTTTATATTTATGATTTTGTAAACGATTGTTGTAAGCGGCAAACTCTGGTGCACCACGGTACTGTTGCGGGTAATTTTTTTTAATTTTGTACGATTTTCGTTATCTGTACTTTGAATAACAACCCACTGGATACGTTCGGAATTGTTCTGGTTGCCTACCTTACTTCGGGGAAAGCACACCAAACGGTATTTTTTATTTATTTTTGTAAATATATACTTACTTTACAACTTGAAGGTGGACTTGTGTTTTTTTTTATGATAGCTCACCCTCGCCTAAATTAGAGTAAATCCGGTCTCGTGACTCACCTTATTGTTTTCGGTCGACTTTTTTTTATTATTTCAATACCGTGCGCTCGAACCCTACCCACTACTCTTCCGTCCCACCTCAGAGGTTCTCAATTTACTCAACGACCTCGACGGAGCTTAAATTAAATTGAGTGGCGCCTTTTTTCTTACTTTTGGGTATTGACGTCTCGAACTTTACTTTCGAACCACGCCGTCTCCACAGCAGCTGGCAGGCGCTCCGAATGAGAGGCAACAAATTTAAGGGTAGCAGGTAGGTGCGTTGCGGTTTCCGTTGTTTTTTGCAGATTGTGTATTTATATTTTTGGAATCTTTACTTTCTTTTGGGCCGGCGCCAACGCATATTTAAGACGTGCGTATCAACAATTTTTGGCGCCCAACGTGGGGCCAAAACTAACACAGTGACGTGCAACCAAGACAGAAATTTTTAGGTTAGGTTTTCGCTCTCGTTGTATCGGCTTTGTTTTGATCATTTAGGTGCGGTTATGACCTCTCCGACGAAGATGGAGTATAGGATGGAGCTGGAGCGTTTGAGTAAGGATGAGCTTGCGTATGAATTGGCAATTTTGGGTGTCACTACGGTTACTACGGTGGAGGAAATGCGCAAAACGTTGCGACGCATGCGCAAACTCGCGAAACATGGGAGCTTCGTTAGACCCGCACATCCTTTTACAGTCGCGGTAGATTTGGCGGCATTGACGGGTTTATCGACGGAAATCAAGGCCTTACTGGATACCTTTGCCGGTAGTCGCGCATCTTCGGAATACAAAAAACTTGAAGCCAAGCTTTCGCATGCGACAGGTCGCTTAGGTCGTGTAGTAGCCTCAACGGAGGAAGAAAAAGAACAGGTTTCCCGGTTACTGGTTGCATTTAGCGAATATTCCATGACTCTGCGTTCCAAAGCTAAACACTTTGCTAGGTCTTCAACCTTAAACGCGAGTACGGTTACTGCTTTAGAGGGAATGTCCGGCCCTTCTTCTAGTTCCGAGGCTGAAGATTCAGACACGGATCAGGGTGCCCAGGGTCGTGTTGATGCTCGATCGCGTGAGAGCCAAATGAAGTCAGTTCCGCTTATGCGTTGGAATCTGAAGTATTCGGGGGATAATTCGGTCTTGTCGTTTAACGCTTTCATCGAGCGGGTGGAAGAACTGATGAATGCGCGTGGAGTAAGTAGGGACCAAGTATTTGCGCAGGCGTTAGATCTTTTTAGCGGACGGGCGTTAATTTGGTATCGTGCGAATCGTAGACTGGTTTCGTGCTGGCACGAGCTAGTAGTAGCTCTTAGGGAGGAGTTTCAGGCCCCAGATTACGACGAGCAGTTATTTGACGAGATTCGGAAGCGTACTCAAGGACCTAACGAGAGTATCGGTGTGTATGTGTCCACTATGGCGAGTCTTTTTTCCAGGTTGTCGATAAAGGTGCCCGAAAGTAATCGTATTAAAATAATGGTTAGAAATTTATCTCCCTTCTATCAAAGTCAGTTGGGTTTAGTTGAGATAAAGTCCGTTGAGGAGCTGCTTTCGGTTGGAAGGAAGCTGGAGTGGAGGAAAACTTGTGCAGAACGATATGTGCCTCCACCGCGTCGTCAACAATCCATGGAACCTGACTTGGCTTATATGTCTTCCGGTTCTTCGGTGGCATCTGTGGAAGCTAATTCTCGTCCGGCTCCCAAATGTTGGAATTGCGATCAGGAAGGTCATATGGCTGTTCGGTGTCCCTTGCCGTTGCGTAAACATTGTTATAGGTGCGGACGACGTGATGTTACCGTACGAAGTTGTCCTAGGTGTTCTTTAAACTCCAATCGGGCGCATTGAGGAACTGGCAGTCGCGTCCTGTCCCATCGGTGGAGCCGAGAAATCCAGTTCTCGACAAACAACAAGTCTTATTAGATTTTGTTCTAGCACATGCCCAGGGTGATGAGCGACCATATCTAACGGTAACTATTTTCGGACAGCAGATGTTGGGTCTCTTAGATTCCGGAGCCTCTCGGACTATTTTGGGGTCTCAAGGTTGGAAGTGTCTTCAGAAATTGGGAGTAGGTCTTAGTGGCGATGCTACCTTGATTCGAATTGCGGATGGTCGAACTTGCGAGTGTTTGGGTTCTTTGTTGGTACCTGTTAGACTTCGTGACGTTGAGAGGTTGGTAGAGATTTTAGTTGTCCCTGAAGTAACTTCGACTTTAATTTTGGGTGCAGACTTTTGGACAGTTATGGGTATAGTACCGGACTTACGCCGGGGTGAGTGGTCCTTTTCTACGGAGGTGGAGGTGAGTTCTGTTACAGATGGGGCTGGTATTCTTTCGACTACTGAACGGACTCGGCTGGATGAATTGGTGAATAAATTATTTGCGAATATCGACCCTCAGGTTCTAGGTTGTACCGAGTTGGTGGAACATACTATCGAGACGGATAGTGCTCCTATCAAACAAAGATACTATCCCATTTCGCCGGCGATGCAGAAAATCGTTAATCAGGAGTTAGATAAGATGCTAGCTCAAGGTGTTGTTGAGCGTTCGAGTAGCCCATGGTCCTCCCCTATCTTATTGATTCCGAAAAAGATAATACGTACCGGTTCTGCGTGGATTATCGCAAACTTAATGCAGTCACGAAACGAGACGCTTATCCTCTCCCTTATGTATCCCATATTTTGGATAAGCTGCGTGATTCTAAGTATCTGACGACTCTGGATATTAAATCGGCATATTGGGAAATTCCTATGGCAGAGGCGAGTAAGCCATATACGGCCTTCACGGTACCAAATAGGGGTCTTTTCCAATTCAAGAGAATGCCGTTTGGTTTGCATAATGCTCCAGCAACTTGGCAACGCTTTATTGATAGGGTTATCGGTGCGGATTTGGAACCTCACGTATTTGCCTATCTGGATGACATCATCATCGTAACTCCGACGTTCGAAAAGCATCTTGAGATTTTAGCTGAGGTTGTTGGTAGAATTCATGGTGCGGGATTAACCCTCAATCGAGAGAAGTCCTTGTTTTGTCGCGCGGAATTGAAGTACCTCGGGTATATCGTGAACGGTTTTGGGTTACATGTGGATCCGGAGAAAATCAAGGCCATTTTGGATATTCCCATACCTAAAACGGTTTCAGAAGTTAGGCGTATGATTGGCATTAGTAGCTGGTATCGAAGATTTGTTAGGGATTATGGAACTTTGGTGGTACCCTTGACCAACTTATTACGTAAAAATAGGCCTTTCATCTGGACTAAAGAGTGTGAAGTAGCGTGGGCCGAATTAAAGGAACGTTTGGTCACAGCGCCTGTGTTGGTGATGCCAGATTTCGAGCGAGAGTTTGTTATACAGGCAGATGCCTCACATTACGGGATCGGTGCAGTTTTGACACAGAACTTCGACGAGGGGGAAAAGGTTATCGCTTATATCAGCAAGTCACTGTCGCTTCGAGAAAGAAATTTTTCGACGACTGAGAAGGAATGTCTCGCAGTTCTGTTCGCTATCGAGAAGTTTCGGCCATACGTTGAAGGAGCGCACTTTACGGTAGTCACAGACCATTACTCCTTGCTGTGGCTGAATAGCTTACACAATCCCTCGGGTCGCTTGGCAAGGTGGGCCGTTAGGTTACAGCAATACGACTTTACCATAGTCCATCGTAAAGGTAAGGAACACCTCGTGCCGGATGCTTTATCAAGAGCAGTTCCGATTATCGATGCCCTTCAGGATTCGGTAACGACCAATGATAAGTGGTACCGGAGGTTGGTCGAAAATATTAATTGTAACCCCTCAAAATTTCCTACGTATAGGCTGGTCGATGGAGTACCCCATAAACTTATTAGGAGCCCTTATCCCGACTTAGTAGAGAGTAGTACCGAGTGGAAACGTGTTATCCCGAAAGAATTACGCGATGAGTTGATTCGGAAATGTCATGATGAACCTACATCGGGACACCTCGGTATATTCAAGACCGCAAATCGAATTTTGGAGAAGGCTTACTGGCCTGCGTTGAAGGCTGATGTGGCCAGGTATATCCGTAAATGTCGGGTATGCATGAAAGCCAAACCCTTGCAGCAAGCTCCTACTGGACGAATGGGAGGCCATTCTTTAATTTCCCGACCTTGGCAGGTTTTGAGTGCGGATATTGTAGGTCCTTTACCGAAGACGTCTCGCGGCCATCAGTACATCTTTGTGGTCTCGGATTGCTTTAGCAAATTCGCGCTGTTCTTCCCCTTGCGTAAAGCTACTGCTCCTGCTTTGATTAAGTATTTGGAGGATTCAGTATTTCTTCAGTATGGTGTTCCGGAAGTTCTAATTTCAGATAACGGGGTTCAGTTCCGGTCTAAGGAATATCGACAATTGTTATCGGCCTACTCGGTAAGGCCCTGTTATACCTCCTACTATTGGCCGCAAGCCAATCCTACGGAAAGAGTCAATCGGGTACTTAAGACCATGCTGATCTCTTATGTGTCGTCGAACCATCGGGCTTGGGATACCGTTTTAGCTAAGTTAGGCTGTGCAGTTCGGACTGCGAAGCATGAGGTTACTGGTTTGACTCCGTATTTTATCACATTCGGACGTGAAATGGTTCTAGCGGGAGACGAGCATAGGAGTAGATTGAAGATGGACGAACCGTTGACTGTAAAAACTGCTGATAGTAAGGAATTTAAACATCGGTCAGAAGCTTTGAGGAATGTTTATAGGGATGTCCAAGCCCGATTACAACGCTCATATGAGAAGTCTAAAGGACGCTATGATCTTCGACGAAGAGCTACAGAGTTCTTACCAAATCAACTGGTATGGCGAAGGAATTTTGCGTTATCGGATGCGTCGAAATATTTTTCTGCTAAATTGGCGGATAAGTTCGTAGGACCATTCATGATTCACCGTAGGTTAGGTCGTGACAACTACGAGCTTAAGGATATGTCTGATCGAGTTCTACCAGGTACGTGGAACTCATCCCATTTAAAGCTACAACCATCGGAAGATAGCTGATAGTCATTTGAGAATCTGGGTATCCGTCCCTTTCCCTTTTAGCCTTCCAGGTGAGGTAGTGAGAATCTTCCTGGAGTTTTAGCCACTTCGGGTAGGAGGCCCGTAACGGTTTCAGTCTCTCCCTAGCACTTTACAGGTATTTGGCTGGTTTTCGTATTTTTGGCACTAGATGTCGCTTTGGTTTTGCGCGTACGCTTCGGATTACCAGGAAGTATGCTGTCTGGAGAGTAAAGTCCTTTTTACCTTTTTTTTTCCGTGTCTCCTTTCCTTCCCTAGCACCTTAGTCTTTCTCTTACCTTTGTTATCCTTTTTCCCGTGTCTAGTTAGATTTCCAGATTCTAGAAACTATTCTTGACTTTTTTTTGCAATTCTCGGCTTTGACGTTTTTTTGATGGTTTTAGGGTTGTGCTCTTTTGGTTGAGATTTTCGGAGACAACGAACCAAGTGTTTATCCTTTAGTTGACCTTTTGGTCTTTTTCCCGGACTTGACGTATCTTTTGAGGGGCATAATGTAGCTTGTCTCAGCCCTTCTCCCACTGAGTTCCGGCAGTGTTTTCTATTCACTTAACGTTCAAATATTTTGTTCCGGAACATGGATTGGTCATTTTTGTTTTATTTTGTCGTAGCCCTCAGCTTTTCAGTCCCTGCTAGGCTGGCAGAAGACTTTAAACCTTTGCACTTATATTACCTTATGTTTTGTTTAGCCAAAAATTTTACCTTTTTGTTGTGGTCAACGAACCTAGCCCGTTGCGTTTTGTTGATGAGTTGATGTATGAGCGTGAGGCGACAAGTTTTCCCTTCCTTACGATTTTCCGAATCCTTCATCCGTTTGCGTCCTGTACCCGTAGTAATAAACCCGTTTTTAGTTGTCCCGTTTTGTTCTTTGTTTTATGAGGTACAGAAGGCTTCACCCGGTGTCCTCTTTCACTTTTGCTGGACTGCGGTTTTGCGTGCTGGGGCTCGGTCGACTCGGGACTTGGGGTTTCAGGCAGTAACGCTCCCTTTTCCTGTGCTGTCTGAGCAGGTAAGGATCACCCTCTCGGGGCACACCTTAGTGCAACCCATCTTACCCCCTTCCCCTTTGCTGCTGTCTGGGGCTCTTGGAACTCGGTCGGACGGATTTCGGTCCGCACTGCGCATTCCAGTCAACGCTTTTGTAGTTTTAGTTTCTTTCTCTTCCCTGGAATTCCGGCAGATTCGCTGAAGAGCCGCGTGGTGGTTAGGCTAGTTGTCGTCCTCCGTGTGTGAGTTTTTTTTTTGGTATGTTTGGGGCTATGGGGAGTTGTTTTACTGAATTTCTCGTTTTGGGGGAGCCCTCGTTTTCTTCAAGGAAAAGAAATTTTGGTTAAAATTTCTTGTGGAGGAAGAGGTGGAATTGTTAGGTTTTATTTTGGTGACCTAAAAGATTTCGCTTTAGTTTACTGCGAACTTAGCCTACTTTATAATTTTACCTGCTACGTGACTGTGTAAAGGTTTTTGTTTGTAATATAGGACTGTTTCGGGTGTTGAAGACTGATGCATATTTCATCTTGCGGCTATATTTCCTTTTTTACTTTAGGTGAGACTGCGTAGAGTGAACTTACACTCTACGAATGGATTATTTTTGTCAGGCGAGTCCTATCGTTATTGATGGATGCATTTATTTATTATCAGCCGATGCTAATTTAGGGAATATAAACATTTGCTTTTAAAGCCATCAGTTGGCGTTTTCTCTCGGTCTTGTCGTACACAGCTTACGTTTTCTCTTCAGGATTTTAGAGTTCAGAGTTTCATTTGCTACAATTGCTTCAGTTAGTTCAATTAGTACTTGTTTTATACACCTACCTGGGTTGATTTCATAGCTTTGGTATTCTTTCAGCCTATCTGTCTTATGACATCGTTGCAGGTTATGTACGACTTGATCTGTCACTAATACCCTGGGGAGTTTTACTTTTCACAGTTGCGTACTCTGTCGCGTTTTCTTGCAGGAAACTTTTACTTAATTCGGGATATATGTATTATTTGTATAATTGAGGTTTGGACGCTCTTCCGCGTTATTTTGAATTAATCTCTTTTTAAGTTTTTCTTACTTCTTCGTTTTGTTGCTGAATTTGTTGAGAGTTGTCGTGGCGTTCCCTCGTGAAACTATCGCTAGATGGCGCATGACGATCTTCAGCTGTCTTCAGGGTGCTGCGCGTAGATTCTTGGCACACGGCTTACTTACGAGGGTCGAGGATTCACTTAACGGACATTAAAGTGAGTGGACGTTCTTTTCGTCTGGTGCTAATTTGTAGCTGGTGGTAATATGGAGTAATTTTAAGCCACGAATTGTCGGATTTGTTCACCGGCTACGTAACTTTATCAGCGGATTTTGGTATTTGGAATGGTTATTAGCGTTTTGCCTTGGTAAATATCCGTTGATTTGACGCCGTTGGGCGGATTGGATTATTAGCACATTGTGAGTGGCCATTGTTCTTTTTCTTCGCCGCTCAAGCATCTTAGCGTCCATCTTGAAGTCCGTTTTGCGTCTCGTTTTTGGTTCGCCTCGAATTTAATTCGGTAAGCAGTCCTTTCCTTTTTTTCTTATTAGATTTGTCTATCTTATGTGTTTCTTTTAGAGGTTCTAGTGAAGGGGTTTTTATCTTCCCCGACGAGAATTTATTTTTGGTGAATCCCTGTACATAAATTTTGGGTAAGGTGTTCAATGTATAGGATCATTAGCGTCACTACAAGTCTGAGCTGGGTGCACGAGGTAGATTGGGAGTGAGTCTTTTTTTGTTTTCTTTTCCGTGGAGATCCCAGTTCAGCGTGGGAATCAACCGGACTTGAAGTCACCATCGTACCATCGAGCTATCTGTAATATTTTGTGTGAAATTGTAGAAGTCTACGTTCAAGGTCAGAGGTCTAAATTTTAATTTTTAATAGTAAATTTTCTTGTTAATTATTTTGAGCCCCTCCGGCATAGTCTCTAATACTCGTTGGGCCTTAAGCCACACATTTGATGATTAAACGCTGCATTTTGGTAGCACGTATTTCTTGGTAAATCCACCAGGTAGGGCTTCACCTAGCCCGGTGTTAGTTTTTTGTTTTGTATATTTTGTAACTTAACAGTGAGGACTATTCGTTGGCACCAAGTGCATTTTAGCTTTAGAATTGTTGTAGTTTTTGGTACCGATATCAACCTTGTGTATCGGGTTGGTTTATATTTATGATTTTGTAAACGATTGTTGTAAGTGGCAAACTCTGGTGCACCACGGTACTGTTGCGGGTAATTTTTTTTAATTTTGTACGATTTTCGTTATCTGTACTTTGAATAACAACCCACTGGATACGTTCGGAATTGTTCTGGTTGCCTACCTTACTTCGGGGGAAAGCACACCAAACGGTATTTTTTATTTATTTTTGTAAATATATACTTACTTTACAACTTGAAGGTGGACTTGTGTTTTTTTTTATGATAGCTCACCCTCGCCTAAATTAGAGTAAATCCGGTCTCGTGACTCACCTTATTGTTTTCGGTCGACTTTTTTATTATTTCAATACCGTGCGCTCGAACCCTACCCACTACTCTTCCGTCCCACCTCAGAGGTTCTCAATTTACTCAACGACCTCGACGGAGCTTAAATTAAATTGAGTGGCGCCTTTTTTCTTACTTTTGGGTATTGACGTCTCGAACTTTACTTTCGAACCACGCCGTCTCCACAGCAGCTGGCAGGCGCTCCGAATGAGAGGCAACAAATTTAAGGGTAGCAGGTAGGTGCGTTGCGGTTTCCGTTGTTTTTTGCAGATTGTGTATTTATATTTTTGGAATCTTTACTTTCTTTTGGGCCGGCGCCAACGCATATTTAAGACGTGCGTATCAGTATTTAAGATATAACGCAATCTAAAGAAATGGCTACTGTATGAGGTAATCTTAATAAAGCTACATACATAGAAATTGTGTTAAATTATATACAAAAGATGCATCATTCATTCATGCAATCCGAACAATGTGTATTTACATACCTCCGTTACATATCAAATTAAGATTAATGATGAATTTCGTTAAAGCCATGGACAATACTCTTTTGACTTCATGTACTTAAAACAGAAATTTCCTAAAATTAGTATAATATAATATAATAATTAGTATATATAAATCAAAGAAGAAATATATGTGGGTCCACAAATACTATTACACTAATACTATTGAATCCACTACAGCAAGCAACCGAAAATGGTAGGTACGCACAGTTTTTTGGAAAATCGAAAGGCGATAAATTATCATTATATCGTCAATATTTGAAATTATAAATTCCTGTCTCTGGGAAACCTTGCTTAATGCGGGAAAAACTAACCAAAAAGCTTTTTTTGTTTCTTAGTGTATCAGTAGACTTTAATTGATTCAAAGAATATTATAACTCACAGCTTAATTACCGTGTATTAACGTTTTTCTCAGTCAAAGCTCAAGAAAACCACTCCTAAAAATAAAAGCCTTTATTGAAAAATTATTAATGTTTGAACTCTCTGATCAGTCTGACATCCGCCACTCCTCTTTTTTAATTACTTTTATGCTATGCAACGACTATCAGCTTGTCAAAACTAACAATTTAATTAATGATATATAAAAACTATAACACGCGTAGCGGCTCTTTTGCATTGGCATTAGAATAAGAAAAGCGTAGTTTTTTCTGAGTTCAAGCTTATAAAAACTACAAATTTTCTGTAGTAAGAAACTTAGCAGCGCGGACTACTTTCATGAATGAATTTGACATAATTTCAGATGTAATGAAAGGATTTTCCTTCCTATATGGTTTCTCCAATCATGTAAGACACGTTGATGTTATTGAAATAGCTAGAGTACACTATGTTCGATTTATAAACTCCAACCAAAAACGAGAATGTTCGTAGGTCTTTAGAAGGTATTATATAGTATGGAAATAAAAAATTGCTTCGCAAGAGTTATTTCCTTGTTTGGCGGGTGTAGCTGTACACAGTAAAAATAATGTGTGTACCTAACTGTGGAAACGATACACTGCGTGTCAGCTAAAATGAATTGCTTCTCAAAATTACCACGACAGCTCGCTCTCTGTGTAATTGAGTGTGTGTAAAGTGTTCTATTGTTTTGTTACAGCATTATGAGATTGTACTATTAATTGCATCTCAACAGTGAGCGGTATCGAGTACGAACATTGAGCTAGTATACTAAGGAGACGCTATAAAGCATATTTCTTGTATGTTCAAAACGGCGCACTGGGCGGGGCTTACGTGGTGTACCAATATGGCGGCCTCCCAGGTTTGGTCAACTGAAAATTGTAAGTATAATCTTAAGCCTCCACTTAACAGATGGTTTTATTTAAAATTGATTACGTCATTCCACGCCTATTAGGCCCAAGGCCCATAAATGTCATAATTTGACAGTATAAACGCTCAATATGTAATAGTTTATTTATGTATCTACATACAGGCGTACCAATTGAAATTTTCCAATTACGGTCCTGCACATTGTTTTTATGTCAAACACTGAACTATGAAATGTTATTTTCGACGAATTCTTCTTGTTAACGCTGTTTCTACTCTTGCAACTAGGTAGAGCACAAGAAACCATTATGTTTTGTAGTAGTTTGCTATATAATATAACTGTAAGAACTACGTATCTAAGAAGAATCTACGTATTTGACGTAAAATGGTGTAGCAATATGGCCGACCTGCGCCGTTTTAGCGACGTGATAGCGTCTCCCTACTTATTCTATCTCAATGCGTACGAATTACCTATCATCCTTGTGGAACTTCGCATCTAACGATGCCACTAACGCTAGCAGGATCTCTTACCACTGCGCTATCAAGTCGTTTTGGTGTTCTATCTTTATTCAAGCCTCATTGAAATCAAGGTATGGAAGACAACGTTTGAATAAAACACTACTTTAAATACCTAATTTGTTGATTCAAATGATTTCGTATAATTAAATTTCCATGTGACTTTTCACTATTCACGCTGTCATGCTGTTTTTACACGACATGATGAAGATATAACCGCAGTTATTTAAAGTTGCTTTTACACAACAGTTATCCTCTAATTAGGAACTTCGTATATTTAACATGACAGTGAAGGGCTAGGTTTTATAGTTCAAGTGAACTAGTACTGTCTTAGAAATTGTATGCTAGGAATAAGTAAATGACTTGTATGTGGTTGACATATTTCGAGGAAGAATTATAATTATCACCAGAACAGCTAGAAGAAGAAAACAAGATTTTTTGTTATCGGAATTTCCTGTTTGGGATATTATCGAACCTTTAGGTATTTATTGACAGCTAATTTTTTTTTCATTTAAACTGTATGTTTGCTACAGGAAACTTGATGGTTAATATGATTACAGAGGTAAATATTTGTCTTGTGGAAATGATATGACTGTCGATAATCAAAAATGTTAAGTGAAACATTGATTCATATTCGGATATATTCGGGTTATTGACGTTTTATCGTAATTCCTGCATATGTGAATTAATACCAATTTTGTTGAATAGGATTAATTTAATTTACATGTAAAGATTTATTCTACTAACCTATCTTTATTTTATGACTATTATTGCTAACAACAGTATGTTTATATCGAAAGTGAATGTGTAATGAAGCGTAGTTTAACATTTTCGGCAAACAGATGCTTTTTCTAGGTCTGTAGAAGAGGAGGTCTGCAGTCTGTAGAATAAGGTATTCTTTTACCGGTGCTACCCCAATTTGATCGTCAGGGTGTGTGGTTGTTGGGAGCATTTTGTTTCATAATATCGAATATCTTGTCTCTGTTCCGTATAAGATGAATTCAACCCGTAACATGTGGCCTACGCGTTTATGTATACTATGACGCGAGCAAGCGATAAAATAAAGACAAAGAACACAGCAATTAAGCTCTAAAAAAAATTACCACCCATATGGTTATCGTGAGACATTCACGAGTTATCTATTGTTTTGATTAATAATATTTTAAGGAAGTGTCTAGCTACAACTATTATTATGCGATTACCACGCAGATTATTCTATTGTCTATAAGAATTGCAAATAAGATATATGTACACCGTCTAGAGTAATAGAATTTTGATTGTTTAGACTATAACAGTAGTACGATTAGTAGCAAGAAAAAAATAATAGATATTGGGGTGTTTAAATCAAAATATTTAACAAAATATCGGAACATTGGTATTTAAGAAATTTACGGATTAGCAGGAGTTTAAGTCAAAATTACGTTTGTAAAACTGTTAGTTATACAACAGAGTCTAAGTAAGAGTAAACGTTTATCAATTTTAATACCATATTTTTAAAACAAGATATCACATTAAATGAATCTATATAGACAATATAATAGACTAAATATTTTGCAGGTAGCATACAGTTGAAAATTGGAAATGTTCAATGATTTTATTTCGATTTTATTTCATTAGCTTAATTCGTTAATACGAGTAAAGTACAAGGTAGTCAAATTAATTTTCTTTATTCTGCTTGATCTATCTAACATAGTCTAAATCTATCATTTTATTAAAATCCTTCTGAACAGATTGATAACATTTTGTCACTGTAATATAAATTGGTCGCTCTTGGGTGCCACTTGATCATTGTGTCAATCACTTTTTCGCAGAGCTGTATGATGCCCCGAAATTTTTTTACTGGAATTGCTCTTCCTTCCTGTTTGATTACAGTTAACTTCTTTCTTCACCATTTTTTGTTGGTCTTCCTGCTTCAATTTCTGCAACTCTTTAGAGGTCGGGTGAATGTTGTGTTTGCCCACTTTTTATGTTTCATACTTGGACTTCTAAACTCATAAATAAGGACATCAACCACAATTTCTTTCTAATTATTCTGAAAGCATGAAAAACATTGAAATTATTATTATAAAATTACACAAAAAACAGTGAGCACACTCGAAATAGGTGATATAACGCAAAACAATGCTTTAATGTAGTTAAGTTCTGCATATTGCTCTTTCTCCAACTGTAACGGAAGAGCTCCATTAAAAGTAGTACTTTTGCAGACAAGCTTTTTTACTTGTATAAAGGTAAAACCAGGTTAAGAATTTCCGAGTTTAGATTTATATGTATGTCAGAATACAGATAGAAATATATTTTAAGAAGGTCGTCTACCAGCTGATTTGAGCTATTTTACAGCGGTGCCATATCCACATAATTCTATAAATGGTTTGCTTGATTTTATATTAATATAATTTGAATTTTGACAAATGTTTTATATCTAAATATACAATGTTGTCTATTAATAGTCGATATTAACTTCACAATCTCTATTCCCGTTTACCTTGATAGGAGAGTAGAGATTATTCCATTAATGTTTAGATTTCATTACTAAAATTTGATATGAGCATTCAAAATACGTCTACACATGTGTGTATGAAGCCTAATTTTAAAATACTGTTTTTAGTAAATTATAAAAACATTATGTTTATTATTATTTAACTGTGGCAACATCGCCAGCTGTCAAACGGTAGTTGGTCTTCTTAATAATGAAGGAATGTATTCTGATTTTACATTTCCCAATATCTCTAAGGCGCATTAAAAATACCATTTTACATTCAACTGAAGTATATTTAGTGTTTAAATGTGTGATTGACTAAGGGAAAAGATAATTTAATCAATTTAATTTACACAAATTGAAGAAACTACAATTTCAATGAGAACGATGCATTATAAATATTATAATATTGAAGCACATAAATTAGGAAAATAAAAGAGGAAACTGTTGTACCTATCTTCGTTACATAAAACACATTTCTGGGAATAATTCTTTTATCTGCGTTTTAATGAAGTGACGAAATAAAGTATATTTCACTTTTTTTATAATAACCTACTCACTCGTTTGTTAATTCAACGTTTAATTCATTCCATATACATGTTTCTCGTCAAATCTAGTTATCTATCATAAATATGCTTACACAAACAGTAAACATGTAAGGATGTGGTTGAAGGAAACACTATCTCGCATGCAGAAATATAAAGCTCGTCCTGTTACTATATTCATTTATGATTCCAGTAAATTACAAATTTATTATTATTATTTATCGGATATTTGTTATGTGATTCAGATACGTGCACTACTTGCGTCAGTTACTCGCTTTTACATACATTGTAAACACTAACTATTCGTCATCCGAACATGTTTACGAAATCATACAAAGACACCTTGTAGATTCGGAGTTTATGAATAGTAGATATTCGTGAAGACTATGCACCTAATGCAGAAGTATACAAAGTACACATGCGCACATATGTTATATTGTTCTAATTAGAGTTTCAAGAGCCATGGCAATTATTATTTTTATTTGAACATATACTTTTATCTTTCTTCTAGTTATAGCTATAAATGTAGAATGGAAAATGCAAACTTTAGGTTTACCTTTATTTTTTTAAATTATAAAGTACTAAACCAAATCTTTTGACAAAGAAATGAAAAGCTTTTATATTAGTCATAAACTCTTATGATTAAGTCGGCAATTTTAATGTTCAAGACCGTATTGAGTAATAGGCAGCAGAAATGGATAAAGTTTGAAAAATTTTCATATGAGTATATGGACTGCCAACAGAAGGTATGAATATATTTACTAAATATATGGTCGCAATTTTAAGTACAGTTTCTGAAATACATAAGAAAAACAGTAGAGAAAGACAGTGAGGTACAATAAGGACATGTACATTGTACATTTACAAATTACAATGGTTTTATTACTATAGATATTTTCGAAATACACTTGCCGGCCTATTTTGCAGAAATGGTGATAATTCCACTTTCACAGCCCATTTCTAAAATAGAAAATACAATTAAATGCATCACAATAATAAGTACAAATCAAATACACTTTTAGAAGTATCTTGTAGGAAATCGATTAGCAAGTTGTACATATTAATGCCCAGAAAATATTTACGGCAGCATATAAAATCGTGAAAACGACGTATAATGTGTGTTTTTCTGAAATACATAAGAGATTCATAGATGAATATCAAATTGTAAAAATAAAAACCTCAAAGATTTAAAAAATAGAAAAGATGCTTTGCGCGAAATACATGAAGTGCTACAAATATATAAGAGTGAAAGTTATTACAAGGAAAAAGAAAGTATTGTAAATCCAAAAATAAGTAGTCTGGACAGCACACCATTTGGTCGCGAATCAACAGTACCTCTGAATCCCGATCAGTTTAACGATTTTTTTGTTCAAATAGCAGATAATATCCGGAACCAGATGTAGTCAGGTACTAAGGATTCAAATGTGATGCTAAGAAAAACTAATAAGTCACTTATGGACTCTTGCTATATTACCTATGAGTTTACATGAAAAAAATTCTATTCGTAATTACGATGTTACGATGTAAAAACAAAAACTTCGAAAGATATATCTGATCTGGGCACACCTTTGCCGAAAGACATTGCGTCAGTAGTTTCCCAACCGTGGGCAACCATAATTTACTACTGATTGGAAGAAGGGACATTTCTCAAAGAATTGAAGATGGCTACAGTGACTCCTATTTATAAAATAGGGCGATAAACATAAGCAGAATAATTATAGACCGGTATGCATACCACCAAATTTTTTTTACTCAGATTTTTCGAAAAAATAGTAATACATAAGAGATTACATTCCTAGAAAAGAAAAACATATTTGGATCAAAACAATAGGTACAATACATGTGATAATTTTTTCTTATTTGTGTAACACCAAGGTATGTTGCTATGCGGGTGACACTTCGTTTGTGTTAAGAGATAAGGGGTGTTTGGAAGACAAAAACGCAGGCACTAACAGTCGCTTAAACATAGTATAGTGACAAGTTTAAAATTAATCAAGATAGAAGCTTGAAAAAATTTCAGCCATTAAGCAGAATGGCATAGTATATTTCCTGGCAATAAGGATGGATAGTGGACTTGAATATGTTTCGTCTCTTCTATCACGATTCACTCAACTCATTACGCAAATTGCCAGTTTTGCATCACATATTTACGGTGATGATCTGGGAAGGTTTGCCTAAACTAACAGGTAGTGCTCATAGAGAAGGACGCCGTTAATGCAATTATAAAGAATATTTTGTTAGAAAATATGTCAATAAATATTTGACAGCAAAAATCGCGTCTTTTGAGGTTTTTATTTCTCTGTAGGTTTATTTCTATATTTGTTTGTCTATATTTAATATATGTAATTTGTTCGTTTGTTTTGTTTTAACAATTATCTTTATAAACATATTTACGTTTTAATAATTTATATTTTGACATGACACAATTTGTGCTACATACATAAATAAAACTCCTACTTTAGGGAATGGGAAACTTGATTTCCAGGCGCATTATAGAAACCAATGATCGGCTAATTGTTTCTGTAATTGTATTAAGGCAATAGTTTAAAACAAGATAGTATTGTCCCCTATTTAATTAATTTACTGGAATAACCACAAAGAGAAAATTATTTATCATTCGTAATCCACCATCATCTATCTTAGTGCACGTATCGTTCCATATGACTAATACGTTGTAATATGTGGGTGTCCTGCCTGCAGTGTCAACTGCAAGAATGTAGTTGATGGGTACAATAACGCTCGCTCGTTAATTTTAATCGTTTAGAGTCATAACAGACTGATAAACGTTTGAATTTAGGGTTGGATGCGCTGACATTACCACTTATGGAAGAATAGACAGCTGATTAAGTTTATATAGTTTCAAATAATAAACAGATAGTGTTGATTCTTTGTTTATATTATACTACAAATGTATTCATTTGCTACATCTTATAATATTTTCTAGAAAGCTCGGTTGGTATTAGTCTAATTTGTGAGGTTGCGTGAAGTTATCCACACTTTTCCAGCCACGCTTCTATCGTAACGAAAGTTCGAATGAAGTAGTAATTCCAATATAACATATACGATCGCGGTTTTCTTATGAATTTTACAATAAATGTTCTACAATCCACAATATATTAACCGAATTCTCTCTGGTGGAAGCTATTTTATATATCTAACAACGAAATTTAAATGACTCGTCGTTTGTGTCCTTCAGAATAAAGAAAAATCGAAAAACCGCGGATGGGATAATTAAAACGTCATGATTCTCTTATTTATTCGAGTGCCTCGACACCGACCATAGGTCATATTTTGGCAGGATGGTCATACCAACCATCGAATTCATTTGGCTGGCCGTTTACGATCTTCAAAAGTAATAAAAATCGAAAAACCGTGGATGGGATAATTAAAACGTCGTGATGCTCTTATTATTTCCACTGCCTCGACACCGACCATAGGTCATATTTTGGCATGATGGTCTCGTACCATACCAACCATCAAATTCATTTGGCTGGCCGTTTATGACCTTCAAAAGTAATAAAAATCGAAAAACCGTGGATGGGATAATTAAAACGTGGTGGTTCACTTATTTATTCGAGTGCCTCGACACCAACCTGAGACAATATTTTAGCATGATGGTCTCGTACCAATTCATCCATCAAATTCATTTGGCTGGTCGTTTATGACCTTCAAAAGTAACAAAAATCGAAAAACCGTGGATAGGATAATTGAAACGTCGTGATGCTCTTATTTCTTCGAGTGCTTCGACACCGACCATAGGTCATATTTGGGCATGATGGTCACCTACCATACCAACCATCGAATTCATTTGGTTGGCCGTTTACGACCTTCAAAAGTAATAAAAATCGAAAAACCGTGGATGGGATAATTAAAACGTGGTGGTTCACTTATTTATTCGAGTGCCTCGACACCAACCTCCGACAATATTTTAGCATGATGGTCTTGTACCATACCAACTATCAAATTCATTTGGGTGGCCCTTTACGACCTTAAAAAGTAATAAAAATCTAAAAACCACGGTTTTTATTACTTTTGAAGGTCATAAACGGCCAGCCAAATGAATTTGATGGTTGGTATGGTACGAGACCATCATGCCAAAATATGACCTATGGTCGGTGTCGAGGCGCTCGTATTAATAAGGGCATCACGACGTTTTAATTATCCCATCCACGGTTTTTCGATTTTTATTACTTTTGAAGGTCGTAAACGGCCAGCCAAATGAATTTGATGGTTGGTATGGTACGAAACCATCATGCCAAAGTATGAACTATAGTCGATGTCGAGGCACTCGAATAAATAAGAGAATCACGACATTTTAATTATCCCATCCGCGGTTTTTCGAGTTTTCTTTATTCTGAAGGCCACAAACGACGAGCCAATTAAATTTCGTTGTTAGATATAAAAAATAGCTTCTACCAGTGATAATTCGGTTAATATATTGTGGATTGTAGAACATTTATTATAAAATTTATAAGAAAACCACGATCGTATATGTTATATTGGAATTACTTCTTCATTCGAACTTTTGTTACGATAGAAGCGTGGCTGGAAAAGTGTGGATAACTTCACGCAACCAATTTGTGACGGAGTTCTCAAACATAAATAGTTCTAATTTAATATTTTAGAATTACGTAATTGATTTAGATCCAACATTAACAATTATTTGAAAATATGGACAAAGGCTATGCCGCATAGTGCTTTACATGCGGAAAAAAATCAATTTTGAAATGTACTGAATTCGATGATTTTTGTGACATTACATACTTAAATGGCTAATCTGTCTGAACAATAGAAATTAATGCTGTTCATTACCCATTTAACATGAAATATTGCCGCTTAAACTTGAACTAATCGTAACCAGAATATTTATTCCAATATATTGTAAGAATTGAAAGTGCTCCCCTTGCGTAAACTATTATTGAATTAATAAGATAATTATTATATTAGCTGTAGTAGTTATTAGGTTATGAGACTGAAGAAACTATTGCAAATCAGCGTTTAAATTTCGTAATATACTGTAAATAATTTCAGAAGATGCACATCCAGCTACAAATCAAACTTCAGTAAGGATTTTAGTAGGGAGCTATGAGTTGCTGGCAGCAAAGATTGTGGCTAATTAAATGCTTAAATGGACCATTAAATAATCCACTTAATTGCTTTTTTTTGTCCTTACTTGAGGAAAATGTGTTTGAATCTGAAAAATAGCGCAGCATTAAGGCAACTTGTTATAGCGTAACATGAAATTTGTAAAAAATATATATTTTTTCTACATAACAAAAACAATAATTTAAAACATTTACTAATGCGATTCTAAATCACAGGTAGGGTGTTAGTAGTAAGTTACATTAAATTATTTTGTCAAATGCAGACACAAGGCACATTTTATATACACTTACCTGTTTTATATACATATTATATATATATATATACAAATAAAGAGCAATAATACTTAGCAATAGTCAGTAATTCATATATTATAAGTTTACCTGTAAGGTATCGCAATTTTCAAATGTAAACCTACATATGTACGAGGGAGCGTTTTTATATTCGCGGAATGGGGGATAAGGGGTCGAAATAAAAAAACCAAATTATTTTTCTTTTTCAATATATTCACCTGCAAGACGGATACATTTTTCACATTTTTCAATTAATTTATTTATACCCTCATAAAAAAATGATTTTTCTTTATCTGCAAAATACGCCGAAACTACCTCCTTGACTTCATCATCGGCAGTAAATTTTTTACCCCGCAGCTCTTTTTTCATTTTCGGAAACAGGTAATAATCACTCGGGGCCAGGTCTGGACTGTAGGGTGGGTGATTCACAATTTCGAAGCCCATCTTATGCAGGGCAGCTAACGCAACGCGGCTCTTGTGGACGGGCGCGTTGTCGTGCAAAAGCAGCACACCTTTCGTCAATTTTCCCCGACTTTTCTCTTTAATGGCTTCTTTTAGTCGCTCTAATATTGAAGCGTAATATTCTCCGGTTATAGAAACACCTTTATCTTTATAATCAATCAACCATATTCCTTCCGAGTCCCAAAATACCGTTGCCATGATTTTACCAGCGAAAATTGCAGGTGAAGTTAGTGAAACAAGAAAATTATTATTAATTTTGGATTTACGGAATTAATTATAATATTAAGAGGTAGGCTATGTATATTTATTCTTTCACTACATTTATGCTTCCTAATGAAACCTAGGAAAGAGTTTACACCTGCCAAGAAGCAGGTCAGTCTTTTAATATCTTCATTGGGCTATTTATTTATTACATTGATATTTGTTTTTCTTTCATAAAATGTAAATGTAGAAGAAGTACTAGAAAACAGATCTGGATGTCATCGGGTGTTGTCTCGATGCGCGAGAGATTGTGCGACTGACTTTTTTTAGAATGAATTTAGATTATACTTCTAGTTTGAATTGAATTCTAATAATATTGAGAAACTTTAATTACTTCAAACTGGAAGTATAATCTAATTTCCTTTTTGTAGGTTTTGTAAAATCTTTACATTTGTATATTTTGTATATTGTTTACACTTTTGAAGTCAGTGTGACGAAATACTGAAGAAATATTTTTATTATTAGAAGGACCGGATAACCCGCAGAGATTAATTGATTATCAAAACCACGATCGAATAACAACATCAATAAAATTGTTTTACGCGTTAACACAATTACGGAAATCCTGTAGCTTTGATGTAGTAAAAATATTTTATTACGGTAACTTTTATTCGCGTGAGATATGGTATACTTTGGTGGGGGATGAGCTCTGGAGGATAATGCATGGCCTAAACTATAGAGAGTTGTGTAAAAAGCATTCCAGAACAAATAACTTATAGCTGTATATGATATTTATATACTTACTGGAGTTTCTGTGTTTTGTGAGGAAACACCGTATGTCCTTCTCTCATCGTGCGTCGCACCGTTACGGCACTCAGGGATGTGATTACTTATTGCCACCGATACACAAGTCAAGTCGGTTTCAAAAGGACATACTATTTATGGGCAGTAAACTATTTAACTGTTTGCCAGGTACTATTACAAAAATTACTAATGATCGGTAGTTAAATAAATCTGTGAAAGATATTCTCTATGATCTTAACTGCTCCAGCGTAAATGATTTTATGTTAAACTTCCAAACGAGTAGACTTTAGTGTGGTTATATTTATAGTAAATGGTATTCAACACAAATTTATATGTACAATTTGACGTATTTCTAACATATCAAACATGTGATGAAATAAAGACACATATTATTATTATTCAGGTTCTGTATTTGTTATATAAGTATCATATGAAACGCTGACATCGTTCTTATATAACAAAACGAATATAAGAGTTGTTCCGATAAGACACTTCATTATATTGTCCATATATTTATACATTATTTTCACTATAACCACCTTTCCTCCACCAACTATGTACATATATTCTAACGATTGATATTATTTCTAATTCGATTACTAGTAGAAAATTAGAACTTTGCAGATAACGTTCGATTTTCATGTTTAGAATTATTAGCGATAACACATAATTCCATCGAAGTATGAGTAATAGATAGTATCAAAAAGATCAAACATTAGAAACGGACAATGTGGTTTCGACCTTTTTGGTCTCGTCAGCGTTCCTCTAGACGCAAGACCTAATTTCATCGCAATCCGCTTCTCAACGTATATTGTAACCTCCGACAATGGACTAATTCTAACATTATTCCATCTAGTGGGAAAGGTCGGAATTAGCGCGGGGTGTTAAAACAGTGCTGTCGTTGTCCATTTTATGCAGTTTTTTTCTATTCACTTTAGAGAGCTATAGCTTTTTCTTGATTCTCGCCAAATTGTTTAACTCATGGGGGCATCTTTGTATCCTATTTCTCTGTCCCTCAGAGACTTTTTTTATTAACAGTCAGTCTTGTGTAGGCGTAGTTCTTCGATTTTCACAGCTTTTTGATTTGTTTTGCTAGAATCTCTAACGTTTTAAAATCGTCTCTACTGTATAACGCGAGTATTCAAGTTTCTTCGATATTTGCACTTAATTAAAACCTGCAATGACAATAAAACAATTTGTTTTATCTTCACTCTACTAGTTATTTTAAGATTGGTGAACTTGTGGAAACGTTGGCAGCATTGGCAGTGAATTAAGTTAATTGTGGATTGAGGTTATTTGTTGTATTTAAATTAAAAACGCTCGTATGTAACTTTGCTGTAAAAAAAAATGGAAGAGCTGCTAGACTTATTCTTTTCGGAGGACGAAAGCGATGAGTATGAGTGGTATAGTGACAGCAGTGATGAGCCTGTCCATGTAAATCGACACTGTATTAAAAATTTCCTTAAGGTAGTAGCAACTTACACAGAGAAAGAATTTATTCAACAGTTTCGAATAAAGAGAAGTATGCCAACTATTGTATGTATATTTTATGCATGTGTACAATTATTAATTATTTCAGATTTATATGAAGAATTAGTAACTAGATTTGAGGAGAGTGACTTGTACTTAAAAATTAATACATATCCAGGTAGATAAATATACAGAATAGAATTTTCCATCTAGATTATTTGTATAATATTTATTAAAATCATATTTTTGCCAGTAATTGTTCTATAATGTGGTTATCTTAAGGTTTGTAATAATATTAATTGAAAATATTTTAGCTGGCAAAAAAGCTACATCAGCTTCAAAACACCTGTTGATCTTTTTATATTTTGCTGGGCATGAAGCTAGTGGCTATCGTGCAATAATGAATATATTTGATATAAGTCTTAGTACATTATTTATTATCATAAATAGAGTAGCTGAATGGCTATGCAGCATATCACCGTATATTATCACCTGGCCAAGCAATGAAGATATTGAAAGTACCAAAGCTTTCTTTGAGAATCATAAAAGGTTTCCGAATGTAGTTGGTAATGTTAACTGTACATTTACTGAAAGCAACATATTTATATTGTGACTTTTTAGGGCTTATAGATGGCAGTCATATTTTAATAGATAAACCAGCAGAAGATCCAGATTCATATATTAACAGGAAAAATCAGTACTCTGTCCAAATGCAAGGTGTAGTTAATGAAAGAAAAAAGTTCATTGATATATACATAGGTTACCCGGGGTCGGTTCATGATGCTAGAGTATTTAGGAGTTCCACACTATATCCTTTACTCGAAGATATATGCCAAGGTATTTTACTATTCATTTGTCATGTTATAGATGTTATTTATATTTGTAGGAGGATATATTTTGGGGGATTCTGCATATCCACTAAAGCGATCGTGTCTTACACCATACAGGGATAATGGCCACCTGACACCTATTCAACAGTTATATAACAATAAACATTCTCAATAAACATTCTTCAGCTAGAATAGGCGTTGAACATGCTTTCGGTATCTTGAAACAAAGCTTTCGATATCTGTACCATGTTAAATTCAGAAATATGAAATTAATTGTTTTATTTATAAAAGCCTGCGTGGTACTCCATAATTTAGCTAGTGATGATGACTTTATTTATATAGAAGAAAATGAAATTGATGTTAATGTAGAAAATTTAGAGTACGATTTAGACGAACCCTATGAGAACGCAGAAGGAAGAGCAAGAAGAGATGCTGTAGCAAATGAAATTTGGGCGAGGCAGTAAAAATAAAAAATGCAATTATACACATGTACATATTTACTTAAATATTTGTAACAACTGAAAATAAATATTATTTCATATAATTCTCTTTTTCTAAAAAAATAAGTATTATTCTTAAAATACGTGAAAAAAATTAATAAATATCTGATAATAAATAATAATGCTAATTTCAAAAAACTAATTGTTTATTATGACGCTGAGCAATTGTCCAACCGTGTTATTAGTGATTTTCTGTCTTGGTCTTTTTTTATTTCGACTTGTTTTTTATGTTCAGCTATTGCTTTTAAAGCCTCCATTTTTTCTTTATGATGTCTTTCTTTCTGCTTCATTTGATTTTCAATAACTGATGAACGTAGTCGCTTTTGTTTTTTTTCAGTGCAATCATCCTTTTTTGCTGCTTCTGCGAAGTTTGCATTTTCTTTGCCTACAGCTGATGTCGATGCTGTACTCAATGGCTTGCTGTCTTCAACATTGATACTATTCAACTGCAATGTATTATCTTTAACAGTGCGGTTATTGTCAACTAATAATATAGGATATACATTTCTTTTATGTTTAAAAACTTCTTGTAATTCCCTGAAAAAAAATCATATGTATATACAAATTAACTAACTACATATTATCTTACTCTTGATAAGCACATGTTTTGCGCTTTTGTCCAGTTTGTTTATTACTTATAGTTGTATCTTTATAGCTCCTAGCCAAGCTATCCCATTTCTGTTTTATTTGAGCCGCTGTTAGAAAGTATCCATTTGTTGCCATTTCTTCACAAATTTTTTCGTATAATTTATTATATGTAGCTAATTCTTTGTTTTCCAACTTTTGGAGAAAACTCCTTATACATACTTATTAATAATTTGGTCATTGCATTTGACCAATAAATTCGAGGTCTATCTGCTAGAATTAAGTTTTGTTACAAAATATGTATTTTGATGTATGTATTAATTACCATTTCCATTTTCTTCTTCGTTCGCACAACTCATATTCAGTTAAATTGCCCTAACTAAACGGTATTATAACTTGGTATGGTATACGGCACTGGGTACACAACAACCAACAACGGACGATATATTTGAAAATGCAAGGTTAGTGAAAGGATTATTTATCCTACTCTTTTTTCCGAGCTACCTATCTCTTTTCTTACAGCGAAAATCTGCTCATGGAGTGGATTAAAAATTCTTGACGCTAGAGTGTATTAGCGTCGAACTGCAAAACTTGATATTTCTAATCGAACAGCTTCCTCGCCGCATAAGATTAACGCGAATCAAACCGAACAGCAACGTTGCAAGTGCGCATGAGCGTGCGTTAAATTGTTTACTGCCGAAGCCAAATCGAACAAACCTATTGACATATTTACATCTTGGTACCAGAAGTGGAACAATTCACTACAAGAGATGGTAAAATTCATAAAGTGAGTTGTTTAGCTATTAAAGTAATGCTTGGATGGAATTTAAGGTAAAAAATTGTTAAACGGTTGACGAAATTTCATAAACACTGAATTTTTCTAAAGTGCCTAACATATATGAACACTACTGTAAATGTGTGTTTGTTTTGATCATATCACTGTCATATTTGATATTAAAATACGTGATAAATTAATTATTCATATTTTCTGCTCTTGTAAACATGAACGTATGTAACATCTCTGCTTTTTCTTCAAACAATATCGTAATTTCGATGGCTTTGCGATTATGTATGATTTTATAATATGTCTGAGATAAGAGCAATCGCCTATTAAATTATAAGCAAAATCACTACTTGGGAATGCGACCGTGTTTATGATGATTTACGCACGATGGGAAGTGTGCGACTATAAAGAGGAGTGTAAAGTTCGAGTTTGCATTTGCTAACATCTCGATTTTCTTTTTGAGTTCCATGTATATCTCTGATACGCAATTACATATAAATTAAACAAGCTAAGGGAATACTTACATAAAATTATAGTAAAATTAGTCATTTATTTTATATAGTTGTCTGATGTCAGAATTTAAAGCATATTAATCTAACACTTTCTATATAAATATGTAAGTTATTAAGAACTTCTTGCAGTGCTTACGCAATTCATCACATGCATCGTTATGCAGTACTTTATATAATGCACATAGGTATATGTGTAGGTTGTTCGGTGTAGCATCGAACTTCGCAATTCGATTTGTAGGATCAGTAGTTTAATACCATGCAAAAATTCGGGTTCTCCTATTGTTTATAATTACACCGTAAACAGGCTGGGTATCATAGTCACAAACACAGTCGTGTATGCAGACTAATAATGTACTTCCGTTCTATGTTATTAATATGCAAAACGGATGTTTAATAGAGTACAGGGTATGTCATTGTAATTTTTATGTAGTACATATGTATAATGTATACACATGCGTATACTGCACCAAATATGTATGTATGTATGTGTACCTTTTTCTTTAACCAAAATAAGCGATGGTCCAAACGTCAGGAAGTTATTATTAGTACCGATTCTAGGTGAAATATAATATGTACCTAGTTCTACTTGTGTAACGTTTGCACTTCCGTTGATTTTATTGTGCTAATATTTGCTATAAGCGTTAATAAAACAGTAAAACTAATTCGGTATAAATGACATCGCTTTGTGTATTGGTTACACATGTAATATATGTATGTAGTAGATAAATTTGGTGGAAATGCTAACGTTTTCTATATTTCAAAGCATATATATGTATGTATGTATATTATCTATAATACACTTTATTTTATTAGAAATTAGAAAAATTTTTGGATTTAAACTCTAAAAAATATAATTTACGTTGCCAGTGGATGATGTGTTTGTTGTAAAAATTTGTAGAGGAATTATATAATGTTGTAGTTGAACTTTAGAAAGACGATTTGACTTCCTACAGAACCAGAATTTACAAATTTAGGAGACGATCACTGATAGTCTTTTAATTTAAAATGTGTTTTGTTTTAATGATAATACTTGTATTATCTAAAATCCTGATATATGTAGACATATACAGGGTGTAACGTGAACAGTTTTTATTAAAAAATTTTGAACGATACATCTATATTTGTAATCTAACATTTTACTGTTAATTATTCATATTGTTAAATATTGATGTGAACGATTTACATAGTTACCGTTATACTGGAAAGAGACTCCAATTCGCGTATTTTAAAAAGAACATCTTATTTTTTATGTTATCCTTAAATTATGTAGTGGATTTTAGGTCAACTCTCTGTTAGATGCGTTCTAACAAAAATGAACCCTTTCCAAAATATGCTGACTTTTTGAAAATCACAAATAAATTATACAACTACTACCAATAATGAAGTTACCCAGATTCTATAAATAGACCTCTGTCGTTACGATACTTCATAATTCATATCCATTTAAGATTTAGCATTGAATATAAACAATTTTATTCATTTATAACTTGCTTATTTTCAAATAGAACACCTGATACTTTGTGACACTATTTAAGCTATCATTTTTAGTCAATTCTATTAATATTAGCATTCTCTGTACTAGTGACTAGAGTAAATATTTTTAAATTCAAAAACTAGAGATGGCGGTTGTTATACTGGTTTCTTTATACGCCAATAGCATTTTTCGAGCTCCTTAGGTAATGTTTTCATACTTCTTCTTTTAGAAAAGTGGTCAATGTTAATAAATGCAATGCCAAAATAATTTCAAAGGTTTAGACGACGAACATCATCAGACGATTTAAATATCTGAGATATACAGTCACTCAAAAAAGTATTCACCCAGGTAAAAAATCGCTTGTTTTACAAATAGAAGATAAAAAATGATTTCTTTCGCCACAAATCGATCGTTAACGACAAGAGCAGCTTAAATGTGGAGTATTTCTGTAATAAGTTAATTATGAAAAAAGTTACAAGCATTGAAGTAGGATTGGAAAAATTCATCTCTCTTTGTGGTGGAGTTGAATTAAATTTATATCACTAAACGAAAGCGGCGAAAATCGCGTGCAAACCCTCTATAACGCGAGTTGCACGCGATTTTTGCCTCTATTTCGTAAAGTAAAAAATTCATAATTTTGACACCATTGCAAATAATCAATTGAAATTTTGGATTAACAAATTATACTCTTTCTTTTAGTGATATAAATTTAATTCAACTCCCACCACAAAGAGAGATGAATTTTTCCATTCCTACTTCAATGCTTGTAACTTTTTTTATAATTAACTTATTACAGAAATACTCCACATTTAAGCTGCTCTTGTCGTTAACGATCGATTTGTGGCGAAAGAAATCGTTTTTCATCTTCTATTTGTAAAACAAGCGATGGTTTTACCTGGGTGAATACATTTTTGAGTGACTCTATGTATATTGGTTGTAGTGGTTTATATTTATATTATGTGAAGCATTCGTCAGCTGCGAGAGATTAAATTAAATTAATAGTGATGGATGATTATCTATCTACAATTATGTGTAGAATTATTACTATCAAGACACAACAAATTTAAAACCTATTGCAAAATATTCCTTGAATTTGCCTGCCTTATGTTCCTTCCACAACGATCATGTTATTTTTCAAAAGAATATATTACCTTAATTTTCTAACCAATTTTAAAAACGGGATCCTCTGAGATGACCATCTTTTTGCATAAGCTTCGTTGTCCGTCATCAAGAGTCGGCGTTTACTTGGCGTTGGTTATACGTCGATTCAGTGTCATTGTTACTTTACGGTCTTGTCGCTTGATGATGGGATCTGTTTCCAGAAAGGCATCTTACTATCGAGCCGCAGTCCGATATACTTAACGGAGTTTTTCGTAGTTATGATATCCGTATCTACAGTCATTTGCTTCTCCTTAGGGGTAGCAAGATTGCGGGCGTTAGGCCGTGTCCGTTCTATTAATCCTTCTAATGAGCTAGTTGAACTGGCATTCGCCCAAGAAGGTTGGCGCCGAATTGTCGATTGGGTATGTTACGTCCAATATAACCACCATTACAAGGAACCTTGAGCAGTGGTTGTTTCGTTGAGCAATCTTCAAGTGCTCATTTTTCAGGCCCATTAAAATTCTCAACGCTTTCGTTTGGAGTCGAAATATTCAGTCCGCCTCCGTCGCCATTCCCCAGAACTGCAGTCCATACGTGAGGATACTATGAAAATTTGCATTGTATGTAATTCTGGCAGCGTGGTGAGTAGAAATTGTTTTAATTCTTCTCACACTGTAAATGGCGATGGATAGTTTTTTCGCTAAAGGGTCGATATGTACTGACCAACTAAGTCTAGCGTCTACATTCAGTCCCAGGATCTTAATGCTAGCAGACTCCTCTCTCCTGTTCATGGCAAAGTCCAGGTGTTGGGTTTTATTTGTGTTCAGTTTTAATTTATGGGACTGAAACCACTTATCGGCTTCCTGCATAACCAGGTCAGCTTTTATGGATTTACCTTCCTTTGTTTTTGCCGTAGTTACGAACGACGTATCATCTGCGTACAGACAAACCTTATCCGCAGATAACGCCCTATCTAAGTCGTTGATATACATCACAAACAGGAGAGGCCCCCTGAGATATTCCACGCTCCACAGTCATCGTAGCTGATCTCTCCAAGTTCATCTCAACTTACTGCTTTCTGTCCGCTAAGTATGATGACAATAAATCATGCACGCTACCACGTATTTCGTAAAAGTGTAATTTCTTTTTAAATATAATCCGCGGAGTCAAATGCCTGACTCAGATCACACCAGGTCAAATAAACTTGTTCCTGCCTATCTCATTGCCTCACTTGCCTATGTCATTGTAGATTTATCCTTACGGAATGCATGTTGAGATGTTGTGATACCATTGCATTTATCCAAGAAGTCAATCAACCTGTTAGTAATTGGGTGTTCGAACACTTTGGAGAGGACTGGCAAAATGGAAATAGGTCTGTAGTTTTTCGGGTTGTTGGTATTCCCATTCCTGTGTACTCCGTCGTATACAGGTGTCTTGCTGTTTTAGGAGGAGGAGGAGGTTCAAAAATTTACTTTTTATGCACTTAAAGCATATTTTATGACAACCAAAGAGGACCTGCTTCACAGGTAATGATGATTCTTATCGTGAGTCCAACAGTTTTGTAAACAGATCTTTTATCGGCAAAACCGATACAGCCAGACTTTGTCACTTGTTTAGAAAATAGTAAATCATTAAAACTGTAGCGGTTCAGTCACAAGAATATATAAAACAAACTGAGGGAATGGGAGGATAATTTAAATCGGAAAATAAGTTCTCGACGTAAACAAATTTTGAACTCACAAGAATATGAAACAGTAGTTGCTGAGATTTCAAAACATTAAAGGATGCTGTAAGAACAATACAATTTATTGGTAGTTTCTGGACTGGACAGAGAGAAAAGATTGAGGTAAAGTGTCATGTATTCATATACAGCAGTCAATAAAAAACACTTCTTAGACAGACATATGGAGCGTATATGAATTGTGCAGTGCAACATATGGGTAATGCAAAACCATCTTTTCTAATGAGGAAATCTTTCAAACGTCGTATAAAGATAGAATGAAAGTTTATCGTCCCAAAAATGCACGTTTTCAGCAGCAGTATATATACAAGATCAGAAGAAATCCATATTTCTCCATAATGTATTGGGTTACACATATATCATATAGATATACACTCGCGTCACAGAGGGTTCGCACGCGATTTTCGCTACTATTTCGTAAAGTAAAAAATTCATAACTTTGGAACCGCTGCAGTTAATGAAATCAAATTTGGAATGTTGGATTAGCACATTACATTCTTTTTTTTAACTAATATACTATACTACTAATATAATTAACTTTACTTCCACCACAAAAAAGCTCATTTTCCACCGACACGCTTTAGTGCCCGTAATTTAAAAATTAACGTATTAACAAAATCTTACATAATACTATGCCTGTAGTAGTATAGTAGTATAGTATAGCTATATATTTTTTTTTTTCGTGTTATACGACCCTAGTGAAGAAATATACTGTACTGCTATTTTAACGAACATGACTGTACGTATAATGGAAATTTATAATGTCATGTTTTCATCCGCTAGAAATGCTTAGGTATTATAACAAGCACTTTATTTATCAACATGATAACTGCCTTTTCACAAATCTCATCTTGTAACACAATGGCTATAAGAGAATGTAATTGAAACTTGTATGGAGATTAATGGCCAGGATTGTAGGCAAACAAGATAAACCTGCTACCCAGGAATAATTTTGGGAGATTGTTCAAAATGCTTGGCATTAAATTCCTATAAATGTTGTGCAAAATATTGTCGCTTCAACACCTATAAGATTGGATGCAATATGCAATAATAACAGTAGAATAACGAAATACTAATTATTTTAATTATATTCTTTCTACATTGTTTTCAAGAATATTATTTACATATATATTTTAAAAATATTTAATACATGTCAATGAAACATAATTTCTGACTTACTATTATGGATCAAGATAGTCATTTAAGTGGTCACAAATTAAAGCCACGCAGAAACAGTGTCCCGTTTTCGTTTTTTTTGCTCACGAGAGTATACAATTATTATACCTATATTTCAATAGTACAACATTGGATCCAAAATATTCACGCATACTTAATGTTATAATTTCTGTAACTCAGCTTATAAACACCCGACGTTTATAAGCTGAATTCTCTTTTATATCAAAACTAGAATCAGCTGAACTAACAAGAGAAAAAAATGACTTAATTTAATTCATTTGTTTCACCAATGGTTTGGCTTAATGTTGTAATATCAGTTAGTTTCCTTCAAGTTTATTCAACTATGTATGTAAGTACATACATATGTTCATAGCGTTAAGGACTTTCTATATTAAATCCAGCATTGGAAATGGTCGACTGCACTATTACTTGTGGCGAAATAGTCCAGAAAAGTAGGTTTATTTTATATTCAATAATAATATTGTTCTAGTAAGGTCTATTCATGAATGGCTTTGCGAATTAGATGTTCAAATTGGCGGCCACCAGCCCCAATGCACTTTCGTATTCGAGCAGAGGAATCGCTATATTTATTTTAAGTGTACAATATCGACTTTTTGTATGTGACTGAAACAACAACACCATAAAACATGCAGCAGAGAATAAGATATGCGTGTGCAGACATTTCTGAAGACATGTTACTGCGTGTGCATAGAGATTTTTCTGCGCGAATACAAAAGTGCATTGGGGCTGCTGGCCGCCAATTTGAACATTTAATTCGATAGCCGTCTGCTTTCTTCCACTGTTTACCTTATGTAAACAATTTGTCGCTACTACTTATTAACATTTATTTTCTACTTTTACATTTAACAAACAAATAAAGAACATTTGCTGCGCTGACTTTTATTATGTCCTCTTTTTTCGAAATATCTCGATTAATAGTAATTTGAGGTCTTATGTGGTTTACTATTTTTCAGTACAATAGTAGCGTCATCGAATAAGCCCCTTCATATAGTTAAACTTTTGTCTAATACTTTTCTTCATTACACTAATTGTTTCGAAGATATTACAGTGTTACACTTTAAATGGACCACCCTGTATATATGTCGACATTAGTAAAGCATATGATTATATCCCACATAATATTAACAAATTATTTTACACTGTTCAAGTAGTTGATAATATAATAAATAATTTGAAATACGTTAAAAGGATAACTTACACTTACACTTAATCATAACATCTATTTATCGAAAATTAGTAAAAAAAGAACCTGAAAGAAGCATACTTGCTGTCTCGCGTGCGCCATGTCTATCACGTACAGCTGTTATTGTCTACGTTTACATCAATAAGCAATCTATTCGTTTTAACACGACGGATAGCAGAAAGGAAATAAGATATTAAGACCTCGAAAACGACTTACATGCTTAGCGACTCGGAACCCTCCCGTTTCTCGCGCTGCTTATTTCTCTGATTTCCTCGACTGGCAGCGCCCAAAACCGCGACAATGCAGACGAATAAGTGACAAAGAGGAATTAACATAATTTTTCAGTTCGACGTTTACATTTTACGGTCTGCCAGAACTGAACGATGGAAGAAAGAAGTGGAACTGTGAACAGGTGGCCGCATCCCCAATCAAAACAATACCGGTCAGGATGCGATAATTTACATTTTCAGTCACGGTATCGTCGAAAGAATGCTTAACAATAGATATGACTGGAGATTATTTCGTCGAATGCGATCCAAATACCGCAAGATATGATCGATGTTGTAACTAAACTGCAAGAATAAAAGTATAGACAATGTACGAGAAACGATTAGTTCAAACGTATACATACATGCGCGTATCTTTTTAGTAATATGCACTGATAACACATACTTCAATACAAATGGTTTGCATTAAAGAACAAGTCTATAAAAATCTAAACCGAACACTTTAATATCAATTGTTTACGTAGAAATGATTATTTCTCTGTTGCATGATAAAATAAAGTCACAATATATAACGATAGTGACTGTATATCAACAGAGAGATTTACTTAGAGAAGAGTATAAAGTAGAAACAAAATAGACCTAATAACGTGACAAGCAAAAGTAAAATAAATTAAATAAAAAAATTTATAAACATCCTACGGAAGTAGGTGGATAAGTTAGCAGAAAACAAGAAACAGTGAAGAACTGTTCTACACCTTACGGTGAAAGGACTTTGAAGTAAGTTAGCAGATTAGAAATTTTACATTACCTTTAATGTCTTTTGCTTTCGCTGCAAATTAATTGTAAAATATGATTTATTGCGGAAATGAAGTACTTCAAAGGTGTCAAACGAACTGCTACAAGAGGTAAAATTCAAATAAAGCCTTCTGAGCGGAACTCACTGGAGAATCGATTTTGAAAAGCATCGTGATATAGCAATTAAAGATTGGTGCATATACAATGAAATGTATATGAAAAATATGGCTGGTAAAATCAGCACAAAAGAGACGGGAAAAAAGAGAAACTTATGGGACTAAGTACTGGTAGAGAGTTTAAAGGAAGAAGGATTATATTTTGGTACACTATAGATTTAGTTGCTTATCTATAACTTGATTTGAAAACTGCATAAACAAAACAGATGAAATATATTTCCCAAATAAAATATAAGAAAATGCTGTTCCATTTTTAAATTTGCCAGAAACTGCCACATACGTTAACTGAATATTAAGTAAATAGACTGGTTCTTATACAACATTTTCATGTTTCAAATGTTACTATTTCTTCATCGCAAGAAAGACTCAATATGCAGATAATAAAAGATGTGTCTCAAGTATTACAGAGCAAATTATGCAGAATCTCTATCTGTTGCAAGATTTTGGGGAATCGTCAAGATTATAATCTTGCTTCCTTAAAATTCAGATATCTGAATAATATAATATACAGGGTCCGGCAACGAAGCGGGGACGGAAGATTACACGCTTATTTGAAAGTTTGTCAAATATTTAGTCATCGGATATTCTTCCGCACCATCAAGTGCACGTTTTAAAAATATTTTGTTTTATACAGGGTGTTCCAGATGGAAATGCCAGACTAAAGTTGCATTTTTTTAAATGGAACACCCTGTATATTAATAGAGAAAATGATCCGCGCTTGAAAGCTGATTACAACGATATAATGTTGTATAGGTCTAAAGTTGATAGTTTCTATGTAAACAATTATTTTACTTGATAAATTGATACATTTCAGTAGGCTATTCTGCATAGGGAAAAACAAAAGATTCGAAACCAACAGAGTAGAATATTTTTTACTAGTATGGACTGTCGTTACTATGTGAAATAAATTCTGCAACTGTTCGCTTTATACAGGGTGTTCACAATTTTGCAAAATCGAAGAAATCTCAAAAATTTTAAATGGAACACCCTGTATATTGTCAGCTCATTGGAAAGCCCTTTTACTACGCTTTCTATTGATACCTCATTTGATGCATTTAGGATAGATCATTTTCTAATTATTTCTTTTTAAAGTTGAATTAATGAGAAATGCTTGTATTCTTAGAAGCTAACTTGCACTTCAAACCTACTGTAAGATCGGATATTCAACAAATAATCCATAAATGATCTATAACAAGGAGAAACTCAATTTAGTATGAGAAACAATTGATTTTCACTCGGCGGTGTCAGTTTTAAGCTTGTATACTAATAACCAAGTTGTAAAAAATTTTGTTTTGTGTTATACAGTATTTCGTTCAATTTTTAAAATAAATTATTATAATGATTAATTTTAGTAGATACTCAACAAACACGAGCTCCTACTTTCAATAGCTGTTACCTTTGAAATACCATCTATACTTACATCTCTCCACATACAGAACATTTAGACCGACTAAGGCCAGCTAGAAAAGAGATAGATCTAGAGTGGAGCGGTTGTAAAACATACAGAATAGCACGCTCGCCAATGCGTTAATTTCGTATATGTTTTATAACCGCCCCACTCTAGATCTATCTCTTTTCTAGCTGGCCTTACTCGCTCTAAATGTTCTGAATGTGGATTTTCCTGTATTGTTAATAATACGGCCAGTTCGCTTTGTTTATTGATTACCAGTTTGTTGGTTTCGCCCTTCTTCTAGGTTACACCATCAGTTTCTATAAATTACTCTAATAATCTTTCAATACTTCCGGTCTTCTTTCAAGGTTTGGAAATCTCTCTGCATATACTGTACTTGCTAGGAAACAATTTGTTGTACACTCCTCAAGAATAAATATCATATTTACCATTTCTTGAGTAGGTACCTACTAAAATTAGTCAATATAACGATTGCTTTTAAAGATGGAACGAAATACTGTAGGTATAACACAAAATGAATTTTTTTACAACTTGGTTATTAAGTATACAAGCTTAAAACACCAGATAACTTGATTAGCAGTGAATCCATTGAAAATGCTATATTACTTTATATTAATTTAATGTTTGCTTTCATCGCTGAATGAAAATCAATCGTCTCTCATACTAAATGTTTCTCCTTGTTATAGACCATTTATGGATTATTTGTTGAATATTCGATCTTATAGTAGATTTGAAATGCAAATTAGCTTCTAAGAATACAAGCATTTCTCATTAATTCAACTTTAAAAAGAAATAATTAGAAAATGATCTATCCTAAATGCATCAAATAAGGTATCAACAGAAAGCGTAGTAAAAGGGCTTTCCAATGAGCTGACAATATACAGGGTGTTCCATTTAAAATTTTTGAGATTTCTTCGATTTTGCAAAATTGTGAACACCCTGTATAAAGGGAGCAGTTGCAGAATTTATTTCACATAGTAACGACAGTCCATACTAGTAAAAAATATTCTACTCTGTTGGTTTCGAATCTTTTGTTTTTCCCTATGCAGAATAGCCTACTGAAATGTATCAATTTATCAAGTAAAATAATTGTTTACATAGAAACTATCAACTTTAGACCTATACAACATTATATCGTTGTAACCAGCTTTCAAGCGCGGATCATTTTCTCTATTAATATACAGGGTGTTCCATTTAAAAAAATGCAACTTTAGTCTGGCATTTTCATCTGGAACATCCTGTATAAAACAAAATATTTTTAAAACGTGCACTGGATGGTGCGGAAGAATATCCGATGACTAAATATTTGACAAACTGTCAAATAAGCGTGTAATCTTCCGTCCCCGCTTTGTTGCCGGACCCTGTATAATACTGAAGACACCAATGTGCTTACAAAGAAAAAAATTCTGGCAAGATTTTTGCCTAGTTAATTAACTAATTTTCTGAATATTTAATATTTACTTCTTATATTGACTCTTTTTTTATTTTTCATTCATGCATTCGTCAAGCATTACAGAAATCCCGTATAATTGAGAACATTTTTAATGAACCTGGATGTATATACAGTCAATAAGAGAACTAGACCGTTAATGCTTTGGTCATTCCTCTCCAAGAATTTTCAACATAATATAATAGGGATTAATGGAGTAGTACAAATATGTACGTAATTCGACAAGTAATTTCTGAGTTGCCCCTAATTTCACGTTTCAGAATTTAAATAATATTCCTTATCTCAATTACATCAGGTTTACATTTGTACTTTGTATAATTACTTTATTAAGGAATCCACCGTCACGGTTCTTATTAACCAATTAAAAAACATAATGTGTTGATTTTTTTGTTATTATCTATCTGGATGGAAGTTTTGCAAACCACATATATTGAATAAATTATCTTTATAAAATGCGTTTCAGTTGATATCATTATAAAAAAATATGTTCGCTTTGCATGATACCATTGCGGTTTATGATGGATGATAATTGATAATTTCTTCAAAATTATCAGCTGCTTTTATAGAGTTTGGAATTTTAATTTTACTTGTAGATGGCTGTATTTGCAACGTGTCTTTAGTTTCATTTTCTTAATATTTGCTCTATTGTTATCTTTGGTTTTAAACACTACATATGAGAAAAAATGTTATAGAAGAGCATTAACAGAAAAAGCCTTTTGGGACTAACGCAAATAATAGCATTAAGTTACAAGCAATTAAATAGAAATATATTCGTGATATAATTTAATGCTCAAAAAGGCAACTTGTACATCTAAATATTATAAAATTATGGCTGATAATTTATCAAATTATGAATAATCACTGGAGATGGTATCTCTGCTATAAGTTGTAAGAAATAGACTTCAGGTCGATCAAAGGTTGGAAACGGATCACTTGTCTGTGGCAGAGTTTCTAATTTAAACTGAGACTATCCTTGAGAATATTATCTCCCATTTTAGACCAAACAGTCTCATACTATCGAGTTGAGTTACGCAACTGGTCTACAGCATATCCTTTGCATGGGACCCACAGAATACCATCTCTGCAAAAAATGGTATGGTTAAACACTGAACCAATATTTATATACTTTGTTAGATTGGAACCTTTTAAGGAAGCTTTAGCAACGAAATCCAATAATGGGAAGCAAACAATCTGTGGACAACTGCAAATAACATTTATCTTTCAATTCCTAAAGTATTAACTTGCTGTTTCATTGACCTACAAGTGAAAATATTTCAGGAATTGAAAGATAAGTACATGAAGGTCATAACATATTAAATAACATTTATCAAATTAGAGTTAACTTTTACTGATTGGTCTAGAGTGAGCAAAACGGATCAAAGAAAATATTGATTTTGCAAACTGGTACTTGAGATTGATGAGAATATGGATACTTTGCAATTGTGAAGCAATAATTAGCCAGATGTTTTGATACTTACGAGAGACGATTCTGACACCTGTGGAAATTTACCCTATCCAAGTCATTGTTATGATTTGTAAAAACCTGAAGTTGGAAAGGTACTACTAGAGTGAAGTAACCTCTGAAATATGAACAACCTTTTTACAATACAATAATTTAGTTGGTAGGACTAGCGATATTTTATATTCGTAATCACTGTAGCTGTCGACTCCGTCATAAGTCTGGTAACCGCCGAAAAGACATTTAGTGTAATCAAGTTCTTAAATAATACACCTGCTATTGCAAAGGCAATTGTAAAGGCGTGGTGAGCATTCTAAAATGTGTACATATCTGGTGTTATAGCTTTACCTCTCCAAAGCACTATCAATAGTTTCGTTGTAAGTAATAATTTTCTCAGCGTTTTGAAAATATCAAAAATCGTTCCAAATCGTTCGTTTTGCAAAACTTAATATTATTAAATTTCATCAACGTGTATATAATAATACTGGACTAACAAATATTATCCCCAAAATCTTACTCAATTTAAATCAAATACAACACTGCAACATGCTTCCATTACGTGTGGCTTGACGAAAGCTTTCGATGAGCCTCAGGGGTCGATTGTTCGACCATTGATGTTTCTCGGGTACATTAGCAAACTTCCATTATATGTGTCTGTGAATATAACACTATACGCAGACGATTCAATAGTTGTCACTGGGCATAAGCATGATGGTCTTATTGCTAATATTTGGAAACTAATAAAATAATTGATTTATTGACTGTAAATAAACAATAGATGTAGAAAGTTTCGATTCTGTATCAGAATGCAAATTGATGGGATTACCAATTTACAACAAATTAATCGCAGATTAATGGTGTACAACTCTCCAAACTAGTATAGGAATGTCTGCAAAACCTAACTGTCTTGGCCAGAGACAACAAGGTCACCTTGGTGTGGGTACCGGGGCACAGGGGTATAGCAGGCAATGAAACTGCAGACCAGCTAGCGAGGGAAGGTTTCCAAATGAAATTTACCGGGCCGGAGCCAGGTCTAGGTATTACAAAGAGTGCAGTACGTGGTGCAATTAATGAGTGGATTATAAAACAAACCCGACTAAATTGGAACCATGTAGCTGGACAAAGGCACAGCAAACGGATGATGGAACGACCGTCACAATGACTAACTGCTGACTTACTTGCATTAAACAATCAGTATGAATCGACTTATATGTCATGTTGACCTTTCTCTCTAATGTACGTTAAATGGGGGTGATCAATGTTTTACGTATATCTGTGTTTAATTACGCTGTTAATGACGTAACGGACAAGATCAAAAAATTCGACTGTATATATTTTTTTAATTAAATTAAACCATGTTATTGAAGAAATATGTACTAATGCCATTAGTTACATATTATATAGTTAATGTAAATTCTAAGATGTAGAGTTGTTTGTAGTCTGCCTAAGCACTTTTATAATAATACTTAATCAAGTTTACAATCAAATATAAACAAACATCACCGAAATTTGTATCTAATAAGGCCCATAAGCAATTGTTATTTTTAAACACATTTATAACTTTCCAAATTTATTTAAGGTGTCAAATCCCAATAGCTACTTCAGTTGCTCAATAAACGTTTTTTCTGTGCGCACCAATAGCTAGTGTTTGTTTAACAAAAGATTTATGTTAAAATTTGTTAAATGACTGGGGGATAAAGGGTCTAGAATCGATTCAAAGACGATGTTGTATCTGCTTTTTCTTAATTTTAATATAAATATAATCAAAAGAATAGTGCATTAATGAATAATTTAAGCCACCTAAACGTTCTATGGTATTTTCATCATTAGAACTCGAATCTCTAATACGACGAGTCATGAATGAACTGGTCTGAATCTGTTACGATTTTTCGGTACGAATCATACGAATCGTTTATAGTAATTTGCATTCGGATTACCAGAACGATTCGAATCCTGTTGCTAGCACAGAGAGTCATGAATGATCACAAGTACGAATCATATTATACGAATCTTTTATTTTAGTAGTCATTTGGATTCGAATCACTAAAAAGATTCGAATCGCCCATCTTTTGGCACAGTGACACAACGCGAAGAGTTTCGCAAAGGCTAACGTACTCCTTTTTTCCTAATATGATCATCATATACTTACAAGCGACTGTTGTGTCTTCAAAATAATGTTTTTACTTTATGTTTAGATATCCATTGTTATCTATACCTGCTCATATACAGAATCTCCTTAAAAATTCTTTACAATATAATACAGATTCTAGAAGTTATAATATGGCAACCAATTTATTTTGGCCAAAAAGTTGATGGACGCTAATTTTTGTTAAATAACTTTTAATAACTGTAATATTTGCACACAATTGGTAAAATTGAGGGTGGTCTGAGATGAGAAATTGCTAATTATGTTTGTAATAATGTTGCAGTAGTTTGGTTTATGTTATATGAATACATACCGAACTTACATTAATGTTACACTATATAAATACTCTTGTTTGTTTTGGAAATTAATGTCTGCTATGTAACTTTGTTGTTATAACATAATTTCGTTAATTTATGAATTGTTTAATTAAGTTTAAAAAATGATTAGTATTAAAATTCAGAGATATACACTTTTATATTTTAATCTAAAGACAAAATATTAAATAAAAATCAACAATGTCTATCGAGCGATCATCTAGTTTCCCGCCAGAATAAGATTTTCGTTCCCAAAATAACCCGAAGTCGAGCTAGGTATATACCGATTTAAGTCAGCAGCTGCAACAAAATTCCAATATACCCCTTGGTCCGTGAATTCGATTAAGAGAACAGCTGTTTTGAGCAGAGACGATGGTGTTGGCGCGATCTGTCTTAAACGCCTTCGCTCTGGTTAGGTAAAAATACACTACCTTTATCACTGCTTTAAGGGCAAACAGTACACAGGGTCAGGTCTCTCATTTTCCGTAAAATTGTGAAACTGATGCACCTGCATGCATTTATGTTGCAATGCAAAATATCGGAAACAGGATGGAGACTACAAAAGAACGCATCAAATTCATGTGAGTTAATGTCTAATTTTTTTAACTCAATATAATCTCACAATTTTTCCGTATGCATTCAATAAAAAGTTATAGCTATAGTCAGAAATATGAGTAAAAAAATCTATATTAACTATTATCAATATAAGCAGATATGTACGTTGATAATGTTTTTCAAAATAATATTTATTTCTAAATAAGATTGCATGTCTAATGATTATTGATTGATTTTTTTTATATAACAAAAATAAACGATACTTTTATAAGTGAAATTGGCGTTCTTCGCAGTGTTTCCTATTTCATTTGCATTCGATTCGAACCCAGAATTCTGCAATCAAGACTTTTCAGTACAATTTTGTATAGGGTTCTAAATATCGTTAACAACTAGATTTGTTGTTAACGATGTTGTTAAAAAATGTGTAAGTATACCAATTTGCTCAGTAACTTCAGTTGCCAGTGGGATAATGTGAAGCAAAATTATAAATACATACCTGAATATTTGTAATTTATGTTTATTGAAACAAAACTACTTTACTCTGTGAAACGTTTTGAAATATTCATTAAAACGTTACTGACTACACCTTTCTTACATAAAAAACTTTCTGTACTTTCGAATACTATGTATCTACAGGACTTTGATGTTCCAGTTTGAACTATGTAGTCCCTACGATCCCTTCAAACTTGTCTATGAGCTGGAGAAAATTCCTGTGATAGTGATTGTACTCCAGATGTTTTTGGATGACTTTCACATTTTTTAAAGGAATATAAGGTATTAGCATTATATTCTAACAAAGGTATATCACGACATAACCGCCATTAGAATTGCCAGTGCTGAACACAACCAACATCTACGCTCCGTTCAAAGTATGATCGCCACGACTTTTTAAGCTTATTCTTAAACAATAAAAAGGCAAAAATGGTATTCCACCCATAACGTCATTATATCTGACAATAGTAATGGCAAATTTCTTCTTCTCAAAGAAAGAGTAATGATTAGTGACTAGATTATTGCTTTGCCAATAGTTTGCAACAGATCATTTATGGCACAAATTGTCGTGTCATCTATCGGCATTCTTTCAATTTTTTTTCTTCATAAGCTTCATAATTATATTGTATGAATTTTCACAAAGCGTTTTTATGCTCGCTAAACCTTTTTCATTCAAAATTTGTAAAACCCCACGCTGTACATTCATCACTCATTATATTCAAAAACTTTGAAGAAGGGTAAAAATAAATAAAATTGTAATCGATGTAGACATAACCCTATAAATGATGATGAAAATCTTATTCAGAAACATTTTCCGTTTAATCCGTCAATAATGTCTGTAGTTGTGTTTTGTTTGTTGTGGGTAGTATTTGCAGCGCCTTCTCAAGCGGTATTGCTTGTGTGATTACTGCTACAACTTTTGCTGTGTAGTTTGTGCCTATGGAAACGTGCTTAATAACCTTGACCTTGGCTGTAATAAGGCCGTTAATAATGCTGTACTGTTAGTCACATTGCTCCTAATACCAAATGTTAGATCACTCAATATAATCCTCCGAGAAAAATATCACTGAGCAGCCGCCTAATCATCTACCCGTTTACTGACTTGAATCATATTTCATTTTCGGAGTAAATAATAAGATATGTAAGTGTTAGTGACGTACAATATAAATAATATAATTCAGTGTGGAGTTAATGAACAAAACAAAGTATCTGCCACCTCTTGCATTACAACTGATACAATATAAGGGTATTATGACATCTAATATCGAATAACAGAGACTATTCACTGTTTCTCTAGTTTTATTTCTTTCCTGGCTCTAAAAGATAGAAATTCGAGAATATTTATCGGTTCATTCAAGGTTATGCAAAAAAATGTTTATTTGTCAAGCTCGATGAGTATCTAAGGCCTCCATGATTGATTTAGTTCATTAACTGATTTCAGTTAAGTTATAAAAATGCCTTCTATGTTAGGTATAAAACGAAATAATTGAAAAATATTTTTGTGTTCATGAAATAATTACTGATGGATTCAAAAAATCAATGTACTTGTTAATACTAGGCAGCAGAAATAAGAGATAGAGAAGAGTTTCCAATTGGCATCACAGATTAAAGTTTAATCAATAAAACCACAATTAGGTATGTAATTCATGAAGAATTTTTGGGATTCAAGTTTCTTGAGAATTTAAAAGTTACGACAATTTCTGAAATTATACTAACTCTTCTCCAATCCACCTTCTTGCCCACTGCTCGGAAGTGGACAGGGAGAGGCGGAGTTATTTCGGGGTCGCACGTCTGGACGATCCCGGACTAAGAAAACTAACTCTCGACCAGGTTGCAGACTTCTTTGTCCGAGTGCAACCTGGCTAAGAGGAGTAAAACAGCACGGGGGCACAATAGGCCTCCTTTATGGCCGAGTTTGCCTTTACGGTCTTTCCGCCCGTGCAGTCCAAAAAAAAACTCTTCTTGACCTATTTCCTTGCAATAATGTTATGACAATTTGAAATACTCCTTTAAAATTTTTAGAATTGAGTTGTAACTTAAATCTGAACTGAACTGTAACTGAAATCTGGTTTGCGAATTTAATTATTGTCTCATAGAAACACGTAAACTACAATTTGGAATTTTTATGACTTCATGCACTTGATTTGGATCATGTGTAGATTATAGTAAATTAAAGTTCCCATTGCTATTATTGTAGATAGAACGTAAACTACAAATACTCTGTTAATTGCTAGGAAATATATAACTATTGTTCATCATGATTAAACATGGCAAATGCCGGCACAGCAGCGTACGCATGCAATTTTTCATTTAATTTAAATAATAAAAAATTCCACATGGAACGGTTAAAAGATTTATACACGACACGATTACATACTAATTTGCAATTCAAGGTTGCTAGCTAGCTAGACGACTAGCAGGCCTATTGCAAACCCGATAACGCTTGAAATATCTCCCACTATGTATGTTATAGAAATATGCCATGTTTAAACATGGCATACCATGATTAATCATGATTGTAGTGAAATCAGCTGTATTAAACGAATGTGTTAGACTTTTTATCTGTTGTATATAATGAATAGAATGAAGAAACGGATACTCCGTTAGACTATATTCTAAATATTATACTCCTTTAAATAAATATTAATATTCACGAAGTAAATATTTTCTTAGAAATCAGCAGGAGCAATTATGAAATAGTTGCAAATAGTACATTAATATGTGTGGAGTAGTAGAAAACCATAAGAACAGTTACAATAATTTAATAGGCTTGTTCCTATATCTTTTTTATATAATCAACAGATTATTATAACTTTCATATTTCAAGTTAAATTTGGTTTATTGAGCAGTAAAAGGTGTATCGTCCGGTAATACGTCAGAAGTTTTCTCCCACTGCCATCTTCCTTCCAATGGTGTACCAGTGGAAAAATTAAAATTCCACTTTTTGATATCCTCTTCCATCATTCGACTTAGTTCCAAATTTATTATCGTTGCATTACCAGAATGAAGATTGTCTTCTGGAAATAAATTTCGCACAGAATTTAATGGAATTTCGGCCGGAATTTCTACTGGAGATCCTGAAGTCATTTTAATCTATAAACAAAAAGACATGTTAAACTAAATTTAATTTTGAAATGTATTGTTTGTCAATTCAAAAACCAATATAGTGGCCATAAAAAATAAAAGAGTTGATGATGGCAAAAAAGAAACATTACATAAAAATTATAAATGCATTATTAAATAAAAGTGACATTGAGAATGTGTTTTTTGTTTTTATTTGTAAGACCAATTAAAAGTGCTATAGATTAAAGGAAATTTTTTTTTTAATATAAAATGTTATACATAGATATATTTTTCGTTCGGGTTTATAGCGAGCACAAAATTTAGCAATTTTGCCAAATTTGAATCTATCCTTTATCTCCAGCAAATGACATTTATATACATTTTTCATATAGAAAAATATATTCCAATTAGTAATCATTTATTTTAATATTTTCGCAGTTTCTTATTTTTAGTTACACGAATTATTTAAGGTTCTTAAAAGGTTCTAGATTCACAATCTATAAAGTTTCTTTTTCCGTGCGGGGCGTGGGACGAAGTATAGTCTATATTATTTGAAAAAATATTTGTAAAAATGAATTAAATGTGGTTTATTATTTATATTTCATTGATTTTATCCTTGTTTTAAATAAATATATGTAATAAAATTTAAGTCAGTCGAATCCATTTTTGAAATAATCCTGTGCTATATGATCAAGTATAATAAATCGGACATTGTCTGTCTTATTAGGTTAGTGTTTGATAGTTGTACAAAAGACTGCCGAATCGCCATAAAAGTACTGTATCGTAGGGTCGTAACGACATATCTAAACAAGCTTCATATACACACCCAAATCCAAAGATTTACATACACACACCCCAGACAGCGTATGACATCTTATGGATGTAGTACCAGAGACGTCTTCAGAACGTTAATTTATAACATCCATAAAACATCCTTTAAACGTCTAAAAACAGATGTGAGATAGATGTTTCATATAACAAAAGGGACAAATTGAGCATCATCCGAAACAAGCTTTTTTAAACATTAAAAAACGTTTTGATTTTGGTAATTTACTATAATAAATAACAGAACGTTTAGAAAACGTTGATAATAAAATTAATAAAAATAGGGAAACTGGAACGTATGTACGTATAATTGGTTCATATTACAATTTCATTATTTGAGGTTAGGATACTCGTATATTTGTAGAGAGAGAAGCTGTATGGATACAAATTCAGAGATATATAACTTATTTCAGCTTCTAGTTGATATTTTTGATATGGTTACCAAATTCATTTTCAAGATTTCAGCCACTAACAATTTTTTTAAAAACGTGAATAGAATGGTTTTAAAGTTGGCCACAACCTCATAGAATCCTAGAAATATTATATAAAGCAACTGCAATTTGATAGTTTATTATCAATTTGAAGAATATATTGAAGATTTTTTTATGGAGAGATTGAGATTGCAGCTGAAAATTGTTCTAGAGATTTTGTTTGTAATGGTATTCCAGATTTAGCTTTATTTGATTACAAGATATCGGTTACAGATACAGCATGTTCTTAGAATGCGCCAAATAGCAAAATATAAAATGTGTTCATTTGAAATGTTGTAAAAGCCTGTAAAACTTTCATGATTCTGTGTTTAATTTAATGAACAAAACACCACAGATGACGTTGTGATTGCTGAAAAATGGTATTTACTGGCTTAGGCAGTAGATATAATGAGATTTTTCTCGCTCCTTGAGTGCCGAGAAAAACATTAATATCGGCAATGCACAAATAATTGAAAGTAAGTATGTGTATTGTACTCAGAGAAATTTTACTAAAATTCGAATAAATAAAAAAATAATGAATATTGAATTTAAGGAAGTTTTTATTTGACTATATAAAAGTATTCTTACCTAGCAATAAATAAACTCTACTGTCAGTTGGTCGAAAATATGAAATAGGCAATGCTTGCTTATGGAAAAGTTAATAATAGTTAATAAACAAGCGTAAGATTAAATTATATACTGGTCAACGAATTAATGATTTAAGTAACGTATTTAATAAGAGAGTTTCATTCAGTTGTTTTCAAAAACAAAAATATGTTTTTAAACACCTGATTTAAGTCACTTATTATGCGTCCACGAGTTTATAACTGAATATTAATATCGTACATGATATCTAGTTTATAATCATTCTTAATAAAAACTAACGTAAGCAAAAATTGCATATTTCATATTTTCTACCAGTCAAACTTTTTAGTTTTTTTAACGTCCAATGTCCAACGCATTGCATTTAACTCAAATTAAGAATAAGCGAAAGAAAAAGGAACATGAATTAGTAAATTCATATGTATTTACATATGCTATATAAGTGCTCTAATACGTACAGTCTCATCCATCTCTACAATACACTTTGTAATAGTAGCGCATTAAAAGGTGTTTTTCTAAACTATGTCTGCTATACACATTAGTTCACCTCAGAGCGGGCCATAGCAGTGTGAATTGCAACAGCGTATTCCCCCCTTCGCGTTGTAGCTTGCGCCTGGCGTCGACATTAGTTCACCTCAGAGCGGGCCATAGCAGTGTGAATTGCAACAGCGTATTCCCCCCTTCGCGTTGTAGCTTGCGCCTGGCGTCGACACTCATGCATACACAATTCAGTTGAATTTAAATCGAGCAAGAGTATGGTCGGTGATGTCGTGATCTTGCGTGGCGCATGCCTACGCGTTGCCACATCGCACTGCATTCTATGCGTCTAGTGGAACTTCCCATGGCCCGCTCTGAGGTGAACAAATGTGTATGTCCAAAACAGACATCCATAATACGTTGTAAAATGATGTTTTATACAAATTCAAAAATGAGAAAATATTCTTTAATTAATTATGTAGAATAAATAATTCTTTATTTATTATTTTTAAGATACTGTTCATTTACCAATGGTATCGCTAGAAAACGATCATAATTTTTTAGATACTGCATAATTTAGTACAACCCTATATTGTAAGCACAGGGATTATGAAAAAAAAGGGGTATTCCATTGAAAAAAGGCACATTTGCTTCAACATCTAATTATGAATCGCTCTGTATACGCCAGACCAATACATTTTTAAAGTAAGAAGCGTAAAGCTATATACAGTCTATATCCTCTATAGCAACGCAGTTAGCTACTCTTGCCACACCAAAAACTCGTAAACCCGTTATTATTAACCACTGTGTTGCGTGTTATTAGAAAGCACTCTTGCCACACCAAAAACTCGTAAACCCGTTATTATTAACCACTGTGTTGCGTGTTATTAGAAAGCACTCCCTTTTAACATATAATGTAAGATAGACATACGTTTTAGTGATTTAGCTGCATAAGTGGGTTTGGCGCAATTACCAAGCATGGCAATAGAATATCTTATTGTATAGGTATAAGTATAACAATCTACCATTTAAAGCGAGGCACACATATACGCGGTCAGAGTAGTGGCGGTCTAATTCGACATGTATAAATAAATCTGAGCTTGCATATTTGTGGCTGTATGTTTAGCTTTCAACACAGCCTGTGCTGCGTTCTAGTGAACGGTAGCGGTCAGACTCAGCTTGTTGCATTTGACCGCTGTGAAATCGAGTGGACATAAAATACAATGTCTAACGAAGACCTGAATTTTATAGAAGAATTCATTGAAATTCATGAATACAAGAACTTCAGAATAAAAAATTAAAAATGGGATGAAATTGCGAACTCCTTAAATATAGAAGGAATGGCTGGTAAGTAATATAATAAAAAACTATATTTGGTCCAAATGATTTCTTTTAATTTTTAATGTATTTACAAATTCAAAATACAAGTAGCACCGTACCCAATCGGCTCATAAATACGCCACCGCTACCGCACAAATGTGTGCGATGACAACTACCGATGTAGACCGCCATCGCCACCGCTCTGACCGCGTATATGTGTGCCTCGCTTAAAGCAATTTTTAGAAACCGGAACGGATACGTTCCTTTGTAGGTAGAGCAGAAATAGAACGTACATATACATACGCTGCCGAATTAACATTTACCACTAACTTTGTAAGGTACGTATATGATGTGTGGTTTACTGATTGTATTATCGCAATGGCCGTTACGAGCTGGTAGAAATCGCATCTTAAATGACAATAATATCTCGACTATATTTGAGCCTAACTCAATATAATCCTTGCTGTTTCCAATCACATCAAACACTTTCAAGTGTGTTCGTTGGCTAGCGCACATTTGTTCCTGTGCTGATATAATTGTCAAAACATCATTCTTAACATCGAGTCCAATAAAGCAGTCCATTTTAATATTCTTTAATAGATAAAGAGAACAAATACTTTCCAGTAAGGTTTTCCCATCACAAACTAAGATACTAGACTGAATTACCGCATCGGTTTCCCTTGATCTTGTTTGAGACGTCCTCGGCCTCCAGGACCGTCTTCCTCGTGAACCATCAATGCCACCACAAAAATCGCCACTATATATAACTGGAGCAGCGTCTGCTATGTTTATATTCTTTCTCCTGCGACAACGAACGAAACAAATAGATCTAGGTTGTAGGTTTTTTTTTAAATTTCAATTTAATAGGATTCTAAAGATATCGGAAAGTAACTAAAAAATCTAGACCATTAATTGGTTTCTATTGAAGAAATAAATGAAAGCAGACTAAAAAGTCGACAATATCTAGTGGATGCTTCTATAAGGAATACACAACTTTGGCTCGTTTCCTACGGCTTTTTTTTAATTAAACGTGCACTTTTACTTACGTTTAACTTAGTTTATTTGAAATAGCCACGGTGTGCAGACGATAATTGAACATTTAGAATGTTCAGGCCTTGAGAAGCAGTGCTGTAGATCCTGCAAACGAAGTATAGTCTATGGAAATAGATAATACTGACAATGATAATGAAGAGAAACGTCAATATTTATCAATAGGTATGAAACAGACTGTGCTAAAAGGTTTATGGTGATTTAGTGAAAATAAGTATGTAAATTATCAAATTCAGCAGCTGAGGTACAGACTGTAATGACATGTATTGGTTAATTTTTGTTTTATTTCCAATAAATATGAACCTACGTGGAATGCATCACTGCCTACTTTTCAAAAATAAATTAGACTAAATTAATATCTGAAATTATTGTCATCCTGTCAAAGCTATCTTGATTTAACCAAATTTTTAGGACTTAATCGCCATTTGAAACACTAAGTTGACTATTACAAAGAAACTATAAGAGATAGATATAGGGCACTTTAATAACATTTAAAAGAGAATAAAATTAAAATCGAATGACGATGTTATATACAGGGTGTCCTATTTAAAATAAGCAAGTTATTGAGCATTAATTAATTAATTAATTAACCACAGTTAGAGGTAAGATTTTAACCACCCTGTATAATTTTTAGAAAGCATCTTTATTTTAGCATTAGTTTTAATGGTTGTGCCAATGAAATAATACAGTGAAATGTGTGTGAATTATGACAGAGAAGACGTGCTAACATATTTATAATACATACATAAATATATAATATATTTATATGTATACATATAAGCTTTACGGCAGAGGAAAATCCTCAGGGAGTCCTAGAAACTGACGGGATCGTTATCGGTTAGAACGTCCTACGTTATTGTTTTGGCAGCCTACACACACACAGAAATATTATTTCTATGAGCAGAAATGTTTAATTCTTGAACATATAAGGAAGCGATTTATTTATATATGTACATATATCATAAATTCCTTCGTTTCGTTAAATGTATGGATATAGTAGTAGGAAGAGGCTGGACACGGTAATGCAAGAATGTGTACAAAATTTTGATATGAGCGATGAAGAACCATATACTGCAGAATCAGATGATGACCCGGATTTTAAAGAAGAGAGTGAAAATGATGAATCCGAACAAAAAATTATTGAAAAACAAGTAGGTGCTTCGTTGTCAACTGTTGTAAGTGATAGTGAAGTATATTCGAATTCAAGAGCTTTATCGGAAGTAGAATCTCGTGGCGATGATTCAAACAGCTGGGCACTTATTGTTAAGAGTTTTGAAAAATATCCTTTCAATATTCCTATCAGAGTACCTGTAAATCTTGCGGTTGAGATTCAAGACCACAGTGAGCTAGATATTTTCTTAAAAATTGGAACCGATGGAGTATTTGAACTAATGGCTGTGCAAACGAATATATACGCCGAACAAAAAATTATTGAAGAAATAGTAAATGAAACTGTTTGTCCAAAATCCATATTAAATGAGTGGATTCCCACTAGTGCAGCTGAAATTAAAAAGTTTTTGGGAATCATCATCTGGATGGGGCTAGACTGTAAGCCAACCCTGAAAGATTGGAGTCGACACTTTATTCGAGCTCAGCTTCGAACATTATGTCTAGAAATCGCTTTGAGATGCTGTAGCAAATGTGGCACTTCTCAAATAATGAAAAATGTCCTCCAGGAAACTTTACAAGATTCAACCTTTGATAGACATTATAAACAGAAACTTCAAAATGTGCCAGAACCCTTCGGAATATGTATGCATAGACAAAAGCATGATTCCTTTCCGTGGAAGAATAGCTTTCCGACAGTATATAAAGGAGAAGAGACATAAATTTGGTTTTAAAGTTTATAAATTATGCTTTAAGGGTGGTTATACGTATCACATGAAGATTTATTGTGGTATGGACAAAAATTGAACTAATGGATGAGCTGTTGAACGAAGGCAGAACTTTATATACTGATAACTGGTATATCAGCGTTGGTTTGGCTAACTGTCATTAGAAAAGAAGACGCATATGGTTGGTACGTTAAGAATCAACAGGAAAGAAAATTCACAGGCTGTTAGTTCTAAAACCCGGAAAGGGGTGAAATTTATGGAGAAGAAAAGGATGGAATAGTAGTTGCCAAGTGGAGAGATAAAAGAGATATTATATTCGTAAGTACAAAACATGGTGACAAAATGTCAGAAGTAAGTACTACAGAAGGAGGTGCCCGAAATAAGCCCTCAGCAATTTGTGACTATAATTCTGCAAAATCTTTCATCTATATATCCGACCAAATATCATCACTGCTTTACGAAGAACGGTGAAATGGTTCCGCAAAATTGCTGTGGAAGTATTGACAGGTACATCTGTAGTAAATACATGGATTTTATACAATCAAGTGAATAACAAACATGTCCATATAACAACATTCAGAGAAAAATTGTGTTTACAATTACTGCAAGAAGACACCACTGACAAAAATATTGAATCCGAAACACGTACCAGTATTCATAAACTATACACACAACGAATTAAAGAAAACGGTGTAAATTCTGTTACACCAAGCTTTCAAAGAAACGTGATAGAAAATATGCCATGAAACACAGTAAACAAGTTATTTACCTGTGCTCAGTCTGTCCAGCGAAACCACCAATTTGCATAAATTTTTTTTTCAGAATTCATAAGTCAAAACATATTTATTTCGAAATTGTTTATGTATTTTCAATATAAAATTTCGTCAGAATAGCACATAACATTCCATTAACTTACTTTTATCCTTTTATTCAATAAACCTTACAATAATTACCGCAAATCCAAACATATTAAAACTTTGGTCTCGCTATCCCAATGTGATGTAATCCTGCGCCGAAGGAATCGAACGAACACGGCGTAGAAACTAAGCAACGACAACGACGACGCCGGCGCCGGCGTCCAGGACCTGGGGTAGAACTGCGCCGAATCGACAGCAAGCCGCCTCGATACTTTCCCCACACTCCGCTTCTCCCCTTCCCTTAATGTGAATAAGTGCTTTAGGGAAAGGAGAACAGTGGGGTGTGGTAAAAATGTCGAGGCGACCCGTTCTCGATTTGGCGCAGTTCTATACTTGGTTACTGTGCTGAATAGTTATACACACGGCAGTCAATGTGTTAAATAATCAATAAACAATAATAACATGATTTTTACGTAAATTTTTGCATAAATAATACTCACGTTCGTCGATTTTGTCGTTTGATGTCCAAAACACAACTGCACGGACAAAATGCAATCAGGAAAATGAAAAATACGTAGCTATCGCGTTATCTTATCAACGAATTTACAGCACGCGAATTGGTATATATGTACATGTTTAGAAAAAAAAGAAATGATTAATTGCACTACGTAAAATATTCTTCTACACGCCGTTGACTTCAATATATATATATATATATATATGTATATAATTCAGATTTTATATATGCATGTAAGAATAAAACAATTAAATAATAAAAATAAGTAGATATTGTTATTGTTTTCTATGTATATATTACCCAACATAGAATGGCAATTACACTACCATCCATAAATGAGGGATCAGTAGAAGAAAAATGATACAACGCAACATAATAAATTAGTCGATGCATACTTTAAAAAAATTACATAACTCTAACAAAACAAAGTTGAATTCTTAAAAAATAAAGTAATATTTACAAATTCTAAGCCATATAATATTTAATAAAAAAATAAAATTATTTTAATTTATTCTTAGAAAAATATCCATCGCCATACTTAATAACTGCTTTACATATTTTGGGCATTCTTAATACATGTCAATGTCTCTACTGGAATTGCATTCCATGCCTCTTGGAGATGTTCCCAAAGCTGTTGTTGTGACCGTGGACAATGTTCCCTCACCCTTCTATCCACCTCATCCCAGAGCAGCTCAATAGGATTGAGGTCTGGCGATTGTAGAGGCCAAATCATGTTAACAAGTATTCCATCTGCTTCTTTTTGCTGCAAATAGTTTCTGCAAAGTCGAGCAGAGTGCTTTGGGTCATTATCTTTGTGAAAATGAAACCCTTCTCCAATCAATCGCAACCCCGAAGGAATAGCATGTTCTTCTAAAATGACCTTGTACCGCTCTTTTGGTCCGTTGATTCGATGCAGATTTCCAACATCGTCGAAGGAAAATGCTCCCCAAACTAGCACTGAACCGCCTCCATGCTTTACGGTAGCCACAACACAATCATTACGCATTCTTTCACCTCGTCTGCGTCAAACGTAAACACTTCGATTACTGCCAAAAATTTGAAATTCAGTCCCTAACACTTTTTTTCACATATCGATGTTCCAATTTTGATGCTCTTTAGCCCATTGCAACCGTTCTGACGGTTTTGTGGTCTCAGTAACGGTTTGCGAGCAGCAATGCACCCCTGTAACCCTGTTTTTGTTAAGCGCCTCTTTACCATAGCAAGGGACACTTGCGTTTCGCGGCTTTCATTGAGTTGAGCTCGAATCTGTGGAGCTGTTAGGCGTCGGTTTCTTTTGGATATTACTTCCGTCGATCGTCGATCTTCAGCCGGGCTCGTTATTTTGGGTCTTCCGGATCGCTTTCCGGAATGCGTTGTTCCTGTTGTCTTATAGCGTTTCACTGTTCCTTGGACAGCTCGGTAAGTTAATTTAAGTTTTTTCGCAATTTGCCGCAACGAATAATTTTCTTTATGTAAAGTAATGACAGCACTACGTGTCCCTGCACCCAACTCTTTTCGTAAACAATTCTTTATTTTACGTACTCGTATCACAAGTTGATCGGACAGCACTAAAACACAAACTAATACTTCTAAGTATCTAGAAATAATTGAAAATATATCGTTAGAGTGCGTTTTTTAGCTACTAAATAGTTATAAACATCTTATTTGACGTTGTTGCTATTACAGAATTCATTGTCTACTTTTTTATATAAAGCAATATACATATACTAATATGAATATGTTAACAAACATAATGTGTTACATTAAGTCATAGATATGACTAACTAAAAACTCTACTACTACTAACTCCAAATTTGGAGGATATAATCAAAGTTTTAATACAAATAGAATACCAACACATAACAAATACACTTTCACATAATAAACCATACTTACAAGGGAAGTATGCGAAGTGTTAAATGCCAATTTCAATGAGACTACCTCAGTTTGTAGAGCCCACCGAGTGTTACTCAACGGCACCCTCCGTTGCTGCAGAGATGCTTATCTAAGGGTTGTAATCTACCCTTGAAAACCAGCCCAAATTTCGTTTTTTCGTAATAATGCTTAAACGGTTAAAGATAGAAAAAAGTTGGGAGACTGACACCACTTACGGAGCTCTTTCGATTGGTATGAGTATTCATATACAGGACGTTACAATAAAGTCGTAACAGCGTATGTTATACTTATTTGTTCGAATTGCAGGAAATGATTGCAATGACTGTATTTGTTGTCAAAGACTATATACAGAAGTTTCGATAATTGCACAGGGTGTTCACAAAATGATGAAATTTTTAATACTTGCTTATTTTAACGAGATACGCTGGATATCGTTACGAGGTTGCATTGTACGTTAAGAACTAGTGTGAATTCTTATCAGGCACGACATGTCTGTTTATGATAATTATAAAATAAACAAATTTTTCAATTCCTGCGATATTTCCACTTGTAGGTCAATAAAACAACAATTAATTAAATACCAATTTATGTAATTAATTGTTGTTTTATTGACCTACAAGTGGAAATATAAATACCAATTTATTTAATTAATTGTTGTTTTATTGACCTACAACTGGAAATATCTCAGGAATTGAAAGATAATACATAAAGATCACACAAAAATAGATACATTAAAATAAACAAACTAAAAAGCAACGGTATGTAGAATATTTACTTTATTCATATAAGTCACAATAAGGCTACATGCTATTTCTGATTAATAAAATAAAAGACGGTACAGAAAATATATGCAGTCATGGATTATTATTCATCGTGATAGTGAAAATCTTGAAAGAAGTGCTGGAAACAAAAATATTGAGTACATCGTGCGCATCTTATAAAGCAGCTTCTCCACATATTGAACATGATAGTAGAATTCCGTGATCATCGAACAAAAAGGCATATGGTACTGGATGGTCAAATTTGTCTGGTCTGGCTTTTAAATATCCGCTTTCGTACCAGGAATATAAAAATAGGTTCCGATATCTTGCGGAGGATACTTGCTTATGGATCAAAGACTATAATTTTATTATTGTATTTCGATGATGCAAATTCATATCAAGATTGGCAAGCAAAACTTGATCGGAAAAGCGTTTGACGAATTCTTTCCACACACGATAGCCGTAGAGAGGTTGGGCCAACCCAGTCGTTTTCTTCGGAATTGTAAGAAGTGTTTGTCAGTAGGTACAGACGTCTGCAAAGTCACAGGGCAGTGACCACCCCAAGAATCTAGCAGTAAAGTGGTACGAAAACTTTTATCTATTCTTTCATTCTGCCGTGGGTTAAGGGCGCATTTTCAGTCCTTGGGTCGTGGATGAAAGCTTTGTCGAATATTGTTAACTACTTCATTCTAGTTTTTTATTATTTTATAGGAGTATTCATTATTTCATGTTCTTTTTGTATAATTGTATTGTATCATTTCCATGTTGAATTCTGGCTCAAGAGGTAGAGCAGTCGTGTGAACACTCATAATTGTATATTTCTGTTTTTGAAATAATTTTAAACTACATATTTAGAATCATACTCAGTAGTTAAAGTTGTTTTTGTCTAAATCTAATAGCAAAATTTGTTTCGTCAATTAAACAATTCTCTTTTTTCATAGCTCATTAAAATAGTAAATTAAAAAACTGCTAATAGTTTTAACATGAAAATAATATTTTATTCATTTAAACATATATGTAGTTGTACTTACGAAAGATCCCTGCGTCACTGACATATAACTCAATCAACGACATTCAAAGAATAATCTTAATATCCAAATATCTATTTGTATGACAAGGACAGCCTGGATGATAGTTTGTATTTTGAAACTTCGCCTAGCACAGACGTACGGCTCGTGCAATTTACTTGAATAAGACAAAGACGAGATTAGTTCGTTGTCTGCGCTTAAGCTATATATTTCCGCTTCTTCACTTAAAAATTTGACATACATTTGACAATGCATCTCCGTAGACATTTGATGGAACTGTCATTGATTTCGTCCTTACAAATACGTATTCGTTTAACAATTTTTTGAAGTCATTTATTTTTTAACTATAATGGCAATACATAGTAGAACATTACGGTAGGTGCAATTGCAACAACTTGTTTTAAATTTTTGGGGCCTGTCAATAAATCCCCATGGACTTAACCTAAAAATGAAAAATGTCATAGCTGCCATATTCATTTTGATATTTACAGTATTTAATATGACGCCGAAGTACTGATTTGATTCATACAAATCTAATTGATGACGCAGGGATCATCTTTCGTGATTACAACTGTACTTAATGTTAAATATACCCGAAATATTCTGTCAAATATTGTATAAAATGTACTGTAGTAAACAATATTTTCAAGAGAGATTTATATTACCTAATATATGTACTACTTTAAAGTATTAAAGCAAGAAATACATTTCTTGCCCACCAAATCTTAGTACGGTATTCCTAAATTTAATCTTGTATAAAAGGCTCATACAAATTTTTTGATATCTTGCCCTGTTAGAGCTGCATTTACGAAAATACAGAAGATTAGGTCTAATTTTCTTTTCCCGACAGCTCAGATTTAACCCCTCAAGATATTAGAAAAAGTGTAAGACCTTTTCATAGAGTATAAATTTTTTTACAAAAAAATCGCGACAATACTTATAATTACTATAGTTTTGGTCCAATAATTATTAATTAATGACATGGTATAATATAAAAATAAATATAGGTAGTTCTAGTTTTATATTTTCTCTACTAATGTTGTTTACGTTAAATCGAGTTCGAGTATATCGCAAAAAAGCCTATTAACTGCTTTTTTTGGTGACGACGCACACATACGTACTTTATTCCCTTTGTAGAATTCTATGTTAGGACAGTTAGTTTCGGGATGTGAAATGGTGAACATTGCTCTTATTTATTTGCATTAAATTTTAAGTGCCTCTCGGTTTTAATTAATTAATTAATTAACGCTAAACACAAGAGCGATATTGGGTATATAATCGTGAAACTGAACTTTTTTTTAACAAAATAATAAGTTCATTTTTGTTTTTGTAAAGTTTTGTTAGTGAAAGTGGGTGTTCCACAGCACGGAAGGTGTTTTATTCGGTAAGTCAAAATACTAGAATTTCTCTATTTTTTTCTCTTAATTAAATTAAATCAGATAAATATCAGAATTTTATTTACAAAGTAACTCAATTTAGTATTACTGAATATAATATTCGAAAATATTAGTTAGCCTTTGCGAATTCAAACCTGTTGAAACTGTTTTTTTTAATGGCGTCCTAAGTCGTCGTCGCAGAAACGTAATGGCGTTTTTGTGTTGTTAAAATACTGCCTTTGTTCAAATTTCTTCCAACAATGTTTTTGATATTGCTTTCTTTTATTTTAGTCACATAAATTTAATTGGACTTTTACCATAAAAAAAAAATAAAATTTTGCATATAATCATTTCGTGCTACATAATATTTTTACTTTAAAATAATGTTAAATTACTACTTCTTCCGGTTACACCCGAAATGCCTATCAACTTGCTTATTCGAAATAGAATTACCTATTTTTTTCTTTTTATTGATTTGTATTGGCGAAACAAATTTAAAACTATTTTGTTGAATTGTTTCAATTTTTGTAAAAACAATTAACAGCAACGTGCTATGACAAAGGACTGTATTTCTAAAAAATTAATGCATTTACAAATATAAAAATTTATGTAGGTATCTATGAAACTATGTTGTATCAAATACAATATTATAAAACTTTACTAAACCATACTGCGTGTGTTCCGAAACACATTTCAAACAGACAATAGAAACTTAAAATTAACATTTTCGATATACAGGGTGACATAGAAAAAACTACAATGCATAGCAACATGTGATAGAGTACCAAGAAATAACAAAAAGTTCATATACACACATGTCCGATTGCTTTCTGTTTTCAAGTTAGAAGCTGTTGAAGTTAAGAGGCTTTTATTAAACAAAACAACATTAAAAAATATAAGATACATATTAGTTCTACATAAGGTGTTCAAATTGGTGACCTTGTTCCTGAATACACATTTCGAGTCTGCCTGTTAACGACTGACGGCATCTTTGAAACATGTTAGTACTATTACGAAATCTATCATCAGACTCCACAATTCTGTTCCATAACTGATCTTCACTGTTTATTTCTGCGAAATACACTTCACATTTCATAAATCCCCGAAATGAAAAATCGAGGAGATTAAGGTCGGGACTACGACCTGGCCATGGTATAGGTGTCCCACGACCAATCCACCTATTTCCAACTTTTCGTTGCAGAAATTCCCTTATTCTCCCAGAATAATGAGCTGGCGCTCCGTCATGCATGTAGTACATTCTTCTTATAATATTCAATGGAACATCTAATAAAGTATTCAGTTCATTTTCCAAAAAAGTTCGCCCGTCTAGGGATTCGAAATGGACCAATTAGGTAATTGTCGATTATACCTGCCCACATATTAAAGGAAAACCAATGCTGGTGATTCCGTATTATGTTCTGTTGAGGGTTTTCATCGCTCCAATAATGCATATTGTGAATATTCAAAATGCCATCACGATTGAAACCTGCTTCATCGGTAAACAAAATTAATGGCAGAAAGTTTTGCCTAGGTAAAGTAAACAACAAGAACAATATAAAAAACGGCTTGTAACTTGAAAACAAAAAGCAGTTGGACATGTGTTCATAGGAACTTTTTTTGTTATTTCTTGGTCCTCGATCACATGTTGCTATGCATTGTAGTTTTTTCTATGTCACCCTGTATATATTAAAATCCTTTTCTCTTCTAGTGCCGCAGTATTGGTCCAATATTACTGGGAAATGCTGTCATTCGACGAAGGGACTCGGCTAGGATAAATGCATGTTCAAGGTAAAACTTTTTTTTTTTTTTTTTTTAATGTGTGGTGGGTGCTTAGTTGCAGTAATTCCGTAAGCTGTATTACTTTTCTGGCTATCACTGCAACTCTTGCGGTGTAGTTTAGTGTGTGTAAGTTGTGTTTAAATGGCTTTGTGACAGCATCATATCGCCTTTTATGATGCCGCGCTGTTAATCACTTTGCTCCCAACAGCGAATGGCAAGTCGATCCAAAGACTTTTTGCACAGCTTTCATGTATTATTTCTTTTTTTCTTTCTTACAGTTCCGCAGCACTTGAACCCAGGTTAGTGATTAGTTGCTTTATACTTTCATATTTTCTATTCGTATCAACGGGCACAATATGAATAAGGGTGTCAAAATCATTGCTGGCAGTTAAGAACTCATTATTTATGTACCGTTTTGTAAAACTGATATTTACTATACAATGTTGTGCCATCTCTACATCACCGTCTTACAGCATACACCACACAGTTTCTGCAGATTTAAGGTACAATAATTTAACACTTCTGAAATAGTTTACTACATTATTTTGTATTGTTACAGTTAATTTGTGTCGATGTGGAGCAGCTAGGATGGCTAAGAACGGCAAGAACCTCTAAATTTGCTGCATTAAGGTAGGAGCTCCATTTATAGCATGAATTTTGCGGCTTACTATATGATACTTCCTCGGCATATTTGAAAAATTTTCGCGATGTTTTAAATACATATTTAATTCAATTCAGTTCAATTCGAGCGGTAAATGTTGTTAAGTTTGTTTTACTATTTGTTTATAAAAATTTGCAAAAACTTGTCTTTTTCTTGCATTGTTTCTTATTTAAGTATATGTTTTCATGACATTATTCGAATCGTTAGAAAATGTTCTTTTATAAAAATCAAAAAAAAGTATATAGTGCAATTTGAAAAAAAAGTTGTATTACGTTTCTCGCGAATTATATCTGACAAATAGATAATTTGCATTGCTGTTTGTAGTCTTTACGAAACCCTACAGTTTCATATATAGATCATTAAAATCAGATGATAAATAAAGACATTACAGCATTTGGAAATTTTTGTGGAACACCCGGTATACAAAATTTCAAGGTTTTCTTAATATAGAAACGTTGATAACGATTTAGTTTTGATAATTTTGCAAGTCGTATATAAATGTTGCGTTTTAAAGCAGTCAATTACAATCTGCCAGCAATTTAGCTATATTATCACCCTTCGCGTTCAGGTGAACGGGTTCAGCGTTACGTTTTCCGCGTTTATTTAGAAATGCATACATAAAGCAAGGAACACCGACTCAAATTTTGTTTTCCAGAAAACAGAAACGCTTTTGTACTTTTACAAATTATATCCATGGTAGATTGAAATCATTGAAATTTAACGCTTAGTAGTCCATAAAATTTGATTTGCCTACCTGATTTCTTTTTTCGACATCGCTCATTCTGCTGCATTTGTTCCTCCATACGACGTCTCTTAAGCAGCCTGATATTCACGATGCTTTCATTGTTTGTTCCCGGTCTTCACTATTTATGTTACACTACAGGGTGTTTCCTAAGTAATCTAAAATAATATATGGGGCGCTTCGTCACTCAATTTTAAGACGAAAAGTTCATATAAACATGTGTGATAAGTCTTGTCGTTAATGAGATACAGGGTCCTGAAATTAATTTTTCCTGGTTCTTGAATTAATACAATCTTTCCGATTATTCTGGTTAATCTTATTCCAAACCTGTTTTTTCATCTTAGACATGGTTCTTTGGACATTACTAAATATTTGATGTTTATTAGTGTTAACTAATCATACTTTTATATGAATTTTTTTTAAAATTGAGTGACGAAGCGCCCCATATAATATTTTAGATTACTCAGCTTAATACACTTTCCGATTATTCTCTGGTTAACCTCCAGTTTGCATCTTATTGGTTCTTTGGACATTACTAAATATTTGATGTTATTAGTGTTAACTAATCATACTTAGTTTTTTTTTGCTGATTGATTAAAAGAGTGAAGTAACCTTTGCAAATTGTCTTCGGAGTCCGCAATAAGTACCGCGTCGTCTGCGTAACAGACACCTTTGAAGTAACTATTGCCCATTTTGTAGTCTGTTGTTTTAGCTGGTTTTCCGATTACAGTGTAGTCCGGTTACAGCGAAAGCGCAGGGGACCGACGATTTTACTTCGTTTTAACCCAATTTCGTTGAATACGACATTGCAATAGTCATCAATCAATTGCAGTAGGTACCAACATTTTTCTAAAATTTTGTTTTAAACACTGTGTGTGATGATGTGTGATGTCATCTAGGCATTTTTGTTATTTGTATAAGCAACCGATAAGTTGGTCACATTTTTAAAAGATCTCGATGATTTAGACTCTTCTATAATTAGTAGCTTACGTTTTTCGGCTCCGTCGGGATTTGCACACACAAGAACTGTATTTCTTTCTTTGGATAACTTACCCCCTATACATTTCTCATTTCTACATTTCAAGGTTTTATCGGGAGTTAATTTATAAAATAACGCCATTTCATCGGCATTGAATATATCACAATCCATGTAACTGGCTTTAACTATTGGCCATATATTAGCTAACCATTCAGAAGTTACTCCTTTATTCACCGACATAGCCTCCCCAGATATTTTACCAAGTCCAATGTTACATCATTTCTTCCATTTAGAAATTCAGCCCATAGAACATTGATAGTCACCACCAAACCCTAATGCTTTCCCAAAAGAGGTTGCTTTCTCTACAAGGATTGGCCCACTAATTGGTATGATGGAGCTCCGCTGTTGTTTGAACCAGTTAAGCAGAACTTTATCTAGATCTTCGAACGTTATATGTAGTTTTCAGTCTCTTACGTTCCTTGGAATTGTAAGCAAAACTTTTAGTCAATTTTTTCCTTATTCTTTAATAAGGTAATAAGCGATGAGTGTGGTAAATTACATTTACGACATACGTCTGCCTTTTTAGCACTAGAACTTCTATTATAGTCATTTTATCGGCTATATTCAATTGTTTTCGTTTTACTGTTTTATCGGAAATCTTGTACATAGATTAAATTGTTACTCTATTTAATAAAACAAACACTGTCACAGATCTCAACATCTCAACGAATAAAGACGTACTGAAAAAGATCCGTAATTGAATCCGTAATTCCTTAAAAGCGAAATTTCGCTGTAAAGGAATTCGCTGTATCCGAAATACTTAATATCAGATCTAATACCAAACAACCAAATTAAATCATGAGCCTATTTCCCAAAAACCGATATTTCGCTGTAACAGTGTTCGTAGTAAGCGGGTTCCACCGTATATTAATATACTCCTTTTTGCTAAATAACACTTAAAAACTGCAAGCTCTTTCAAATAAATGTCACTTGAATTGTTAGGGACGTCAACTCGTCTAATTATTTCCTGCGTTAGCTTCATTGAATTTGTTCCAAAAAGTCTATCTTGTGCAAATATAAAACTTTTTCGTGTGGTGCAAGAGTACATGATATTCCATTATAATCTTATTAGACAGCTGCGCACCTTTATGAAATTATTGTGCCGTCAGCATTGATAAACCCAAGTGAACTCCATTGCCGGGAAATTCACTTTATTATTGTATATCTAGGCTGTGTTCAAAGTCGGATTCCTTCTATTTCCCGATTTCGGGCCACTATGACCCAATATAGTAAGGCATAGTGGCTAGGTCATCGGCGAGCACTGGATCCGCTATTTGAGCATGTTTCAAGTTTAATTTATTTAATCAACCTTAAACTCGGGCAGACAATATCAGTTATCAAATAGTGCGTGCGCAACTAGTCTTAGATCTAAATACTGTTAATATACAAGAGTACCTACATGCAATATTATATATAAATATATGTATATATAAAATTTGGATATGTTATTGTTGAGAATAACAAAGGCGACAGTGTGAGTGCAGTTGTGGGATTTATGATTTGAATTATTAGCTGCCACTATCCCTACCAGTTCACCAATAGCTGCCCGCTTATATGTACAAAGCTATCATCGTCATTACTAAACGGATTGGCCAACACCACTGCACGAAAAATCATGCTATCATAAAAACGACAAGCATCTGTTTGGTCCGTCTAACTAATACTTGGGCGGACAACGCTGCCATTGTGACAAGCATCATCGGACAACGTGTGCCTAGCTTACTTAGCAGCAAAAAACTCGGCTGATCTTGAGCCTATTAGCTCAAATCTGTACATGTATTTCTTTAGTTCTTGATGTTTATATATTTTTGTACCTTTATATTTATATGTAATCTGTATTTTTTTTTGCTAATAAAACACTATTATTAATTCTCGGGATAGATACACGCCAGTAAAACATTTTTTAAATAGTTCACTGGTCAGTTTACCAGATGATGATGGTTCGACTTTAGTATTTGTTGTACTACAGGTACCTATTGTACCAATGTTAGTTTTATTAAACAAACCTGGAATAAGTTGTCGCGGATTTTGCAAATTTACCGCCTGCTCCTTTAAACACTATCAGTAAAGGTGATATCAGTTTTCCTGCTGCGGATATAATAGGCAATTATGGTGTAACTATGAGTAATAGATCCTATAGACTACACAGTGTATGCGACAACTTTTCCGCCTTTGTAGCTTAATGTACGACCAGAGTGCAGTTCCAAATTAAACCCGCTCTTGACTGCATTATCGACGTTTTCTGTCCCACAAGTTTCATTGTACGGTTTTACAGAATTGACAAAATTTGTAGCTACCATTCGCATGTCCTCTTTTTCCTACCCATATGTTCGGCTAACAAATTTAGTTATCTTTCGAGAGGTTATTCTATTAGGTCTTTTAAATCGTGCTATCCAGGATTTGGATGCTTTAAAATGTTCCAGCTGAATGATTGCGTTTGCTTCTAGCGCCCACTGTCGTAGGTCCACACCATGCACTATGCCGTTTTGATCCATCGCTACCGAAAATTTGCATAATACGTGTTCAGCAATTTCCAACCATTTATCCCTGTTGGTATCACCCTTTTCTACATACTTTTTCCATCTGTATAATTGCTGAACCGACGTTACTTTTCTGAAATTTCCTTGTACAGAACTCGACCATCATCGGTGTGATTGTGGAGCAGTCCAGTACTCAATGGTCTTCCTTTTGTAATCTGGCGTAATTTTACCGTCGTCCAAAGCACATCTCTCCTCGTAGTCTTCCTCAACATCTTCTAAATCGTAAGTCGATCCAGGTTCGCCTTCGACTGCTATTGCACTAACATGTTGACGATGTATGTCTTCGAATTCTAATGCGTCGATAGTTTCCACTATATAGTTGATATCCTGAATACTTGTATCGATCAAGTTTTTTGTTACATCGGGCAATTCTATTTCACGCAGATTATTTTGTGTTATTTGTTTCCTATCATAATTATATGAAAGCATCAACAAATGAATAATATTTACGGGATTAATATGGACCATATTAGTTAACTATTACTTTTTTTATCACTATTACTCTGTTCTGTAACTGCAATATTTTCCTGCATGGTCGAAATATAAAAAAAGCAAATTGCTACATCGCAGTGGTAGAATAATTGCGCTAACTATTTTACTGTGCTTGCATTTTCGTCCAAGGTTAATAATAATAAAATTATATCTGGATATTTTTTTTAATTTACTTAATCTGTATAAGTAGTGATGTTTGAGCGTTCAAAGGTGTATTTTTCGAAAGCAATTACCAGTAATTATTTTGGGCTTCATATGAATTCACACTAATTTTTAAGGTACAGTGCAACTCCGTAACGATATCCAGCGTATCTCGTTAAAATAAGCAAGTATTAAAAGTTTCATCATTTTGTGAACACATTTATCAGAACCACTTACAACAAATACAGTCGTTATAATCATTTCCTGCAATTCGAATAAATAAGGATAACATACGCTATGCGTCTTTACTGTAACGCCCTGTATATGAATACTTATACCAATCAAAAGAGCTTCGTAAATAGGGTCAGTCTGCCATTAAAACCTTTTTTCTATGTTTAACCTGCTGGGCATGCTCTTCGAATTCGATAAAAGACATTGTTAAAGATTTTAATTTAAGTTACGGTACAATTCAGAAAATACTGAAAAAGCATAAATTCATTCACTGTAAAAACAAACCTGTGCAAACATTATTACCAGGTGTGATTCTGAGAGAAGATTGTTGGCACCACAAAGTGCCAACTTCGGACACTATACCCATATCTTGGGGACTAATGGCCTAATGTTTATTACAAACACTAAAATTTTGTTGCAAGGTAGGATTGACCAACGTTTGACCATGATTGACCACCAAATAATTTTTTTGAAAACTTAACAATAGTCAAAAAAAGTGAAAAAAGCAAGTTCATATCTCCAATGAAATGACATCCAACCCAGAAAATGTCACAACCTCTTGCTCCAGACTACCTAATCATATCAAATCACAAATCATCGTTTGACCAGCCACTGGTTAATTTCTAGTCGATTGGTGTTTGTAGTAAAAGAAAATTTCGATAATTTTTTTTTAATTTTGAAACTGTGAAAGGTGGTCAAACATGGTCAAACACTGGTCAATCGTATCCGATGAACGAAATATCTAACATTGCCTACTTTTAGCATTTTTGCCATAAGACCCCAAATTATGGGTATAGCAGCTTTAGCCTAAACAAAATGTGGTCAATCGAAATCACTGATGTTCAATAGTGGTCAATAAATGATCAATCCTTACTAGCACTTTTGTCGATTTTTGACCACTTTGTGGTGCTAACTTCGCGGACTTATTTTCTGCTATAATATTTATACCTCACGGCGAATGCTGGAACATTTAATCAAACTTATCTACTTTGTACATTTGCATGCTGCAAATGCTTAAAAAAGTAAGTTTTCTTTACTTTTATTATCTAGAAAACCTCATGCACTTGTTCGACGTACACGCTACTGACCAAACGCTTGCAATGCTAACATATATTTTAGACGATACATTTACATCTCATAATAATAAAATTCTCTGAGTCAGACAAGTACAAGTCATATTATAGCATAGATTGTAAAAGTAAAAAATGGTGGCACCGCCTGTTTTTGTACACATTGACTGTGAATGCCTTTGTATAAGTAACCAAACAATTCATAAATTTGTTGTAGAATGAAAAGTTCAAGGAAGGAGCAATTGTAGTGAGATTGAGCATTGTACTGAGTATGAGTTAGATGTTGAATTGCTTTTTGAATTTACAAAAGAACACCTGTAACCTGACATTTTTTTTGTAGCTTCACAATTCTTGTGGTTCACATTGAACATAGACATTGTCAAAATATTACATAATAGTGAGTAAATGAAATACTAAAATACAACAATACAGTAAAAATATTCATGCAGATACCCCTTAAGTGGTAGAATTTGTTGGAAATGTAGAGAGAAAGTAAAATGGGAAATATTCAACTCCCTAAATAGACGCCAACACTATGTTAGTAATGTAATACTAGTAATATAAATAGTCCCCTAGCTACAGCAAGCAATCTTCAAAATATAACATCAAAAGAGAGACGTGACTAGATATATGCAAAGTAAAATAATTTCTACAAGTGCGTATTAACAACATTTCTCTAATTTCGCATACCGTATAATGCCGCAGATAGTTCAGCTTCCAATACAGAACAGTGGTCTTCGAATTTCATATTTTTGTCCATAATTAATCCGAGAATCTTGCCTGGAATCTTTCTCTGGGACCGTTGAGATGCACTTGAAGCTAACCCCTCCCCCACCTCGAACGTCGCCATCTTGAAGTGTATGACACTACTCTTATCTATATTAAGTATAAGATCATTTGCATTACACCAGTTATTCATCTTATTAAGGACTATAAAAGTTGGGAAAACAAGGTAAAATAAAGGTATCAAGGAAAGCGTGGGTCGTAGGATTGAGCCTTGGAGAGTATTATTTTTCAAATACGCCGATAAATTGAAACAAAAGCGTGACTAATAGTTTAGTTAATCAGGCTATTAAATTAGCACATCTTGATTTTAGAAAAAATACTTTAAACAAAATTATATTATTATTAGAGAAAAACAGTTACCTAAAAGAGTTTTCTAATAAATTAAGACAAAAAAGAATAAATAAAATACGTAAGACAGGTACAAAATCAAATTGTTTATGTATGCCATACATAAACAACAAGTGGAATATTAAGACACGAATTTAAAAATCAGACATTTATGTAATATTCATATCAATATAACCATTAGGAAAGATAATCAAAGTAAAGACGTCTATAAATTGGACTGCAAAGACTGTAACAAATGCTACGTCGATCAAACTAAACAATATTTAAAGAAGCTACTTATATTCCCTAATACATTGTTTCACGTAACATAACCGCTGAAATTGATTTGTCTAAGCCTTCTAAAGATAAAAGACTTAATTTTGATTCGAAAAAACTAATATTTTACAGCAGGAAAATATTTTAAAATATTGATTTATGAAATTGTTTGTCTTTGAACAGAATCGTTAGTGGTATCGAGGCAATTCAAATAAATTTTTCTAGTTAAATTAAATTTACATTAGCAAATGTTTTAATATTGTTCGAGTATCTAAACATAATTCTATATATCAATGATTTTGATTTTAGATGTTTTTGTTGATAGAAATGATTATAATATAACATAATTAATTGTGTTCTGAAATAAATTGATTTTTACTTCGTTCCTGTTAAAGATATCTGCAATTCAAAGATAAGTTATTCTTATTGACGAAGAAGAGTTTTCAGAAGTCACCTACTTTCAAAAAATCATCAATTAATATATTAATGATGTCGCCGCAATGTATAAAAATACAAATAACGTAACAAATTGCGCACGTATCCGTTTTAGAACCACAAAATACATCTACTTAGATGAATAATAAAACACATTCATGCCAAAAGGATCACCGTCAGTCTACCCTTATGGGTATCCTGTTATTAATGTTCCGTTGTTAATGTGACCCGTACAAATAAAATAAAAACCAGTAATAAACATAAATTAGTGCTTCAGCCATTGAACAGTGTATCAATGTATGTGTACATTTATAAACATATTAAATAATACATTGTAGTCTCTAACATACTCCCAGAAATTGCTCATCTACTTACTAATTTTTTTTTTTTAATTACCCGTTTAAAAGAAGTATACGGCAGCCACTTGATATCGCTGGGGAGTGAGTGAACAGTTGCGCACAGATATATCTGAAGCCTCTCTTAAAAAGTTGATGATGATGCTTCGGAATATCAATAACATCTTTGCTGCGTATATTAATGATATGTATATCTGTGCGAAATCAAATTTTGCTTAAAAGGTAAACAGGTGTCCCAGTGTTTACAACTTAATGAATGAAACATAAAAAATGAAATCGCCTACGACATGTCATGTTAAGCCAACCTGCATCAACTAGCTTACGAGATAGTCTATGTCGCCTCCGAATTCCGTAGATGAATCTAAGGCATGCATTCTGAACAACTTGAATTTGCAGACTATCCTCTTACTTTAAGGAACTACCATATACTATATCACATAAGCTAAATTGCTATAACACGAGAGAATCATACTGCAGTTTTTTAGCAGGAATGTCGAGAATCGATGAGGATATATTATTTTCAAGTTACAATAAGCTCACTTAATGCAAGTATTAATATGGTGTTTAAATTTTAAATGGCTATCCATATGCACACCCAGATTACGAATATAATTAGGAGAAGTTGATGTAATGTTATTGATTCTAAGGTTTATCAAAGAAGATACCTGTGATCTTGCTCTAGAAGCACCAAATAACATAAAGTAAGACTTAATTTGATTTTGTACAAGCAATGTCCAGTTGTTATTTGATATAAGTTCATTTTCTCAACAGCTCTATTAACTTGATTAACTGCGAAGGACTTGTATAGTTGCACGTCATCTGCGTACATATGAAATTTACTGGTGAAATCGTGGAAGAATGTTAAGTGCGCAGTATATATAGAAAATAATAACGGACCTAGAATAGACCCTTGTGGGACACCCGCTGTAAGTAGTGCTAAAGGTATTCATTGTCACCGAAAACTACCCTTTGTTGCCTACCACACAAATAGTTCCTGAAAAACTGCACTGCTCTTTGTCCAACATTACTATAGTGAATGATAGAGAGCAGCAAACTATAATCAAGGTTATCAAATGCTTTCAAAAAGTCAAACAACACTAATATGGTTACATCACCTACGTCATTTGCCACCACTATATCATCCGTAATACAAGCCAGGGTTAAACTGCAACTAAAGCCGGGTCGAAAGCATGATTGAAAAGAAGCTGATAAGTGATTATGCAGTTGCCGACTAACAATCTTTTCCGGTACTTTCGATAAAACCGGTAAAATACTGGTGGGACGAAGGCCAGATATTGCCGCAGGATTCCTATTTTTTAGAACAGCGACAACGCGTGCAATTTTCCATTCAGCAGAGAATACACCATTTTACAAACAATGTTATCCGTTCCGATAGAATTAGATGATAAACCCGCAATAATAGTAATTATTCCCTCCTCACTAGTATCAACGGAGGAAAAATATCAACATCTGCTTTCACGATAGAATTATAGAATTTGATGATATGCAGGTAGGCTGTAGAGATAGGTGTGAATGAAAATGCAAAGTAGTCACTTAAGTTGTTTACGTTCGATAGATTATCAAGTATATTTTGAAGGTTTGTTGTAAATATTTAAATCCTTCAAGTCACTCCAGATTGTTCTTCTCGAGATGCTCTCAAGATTATATTTCAAGTAAGCTGCTTTCTCCTAACAGCCTAACAGCTGATGTTGCAACGTTCCTGAGTGACTTATACTCATTCCAGTGGTCAGGCTGCTTACTGTTCTTAAATTTTTTTGGAGCTTTATCTCTGAGGGATTGCAGCAACTTGATATTATTTGTCAACCACGGTAGGGATCTACGGGTTCCAGAAATTATAGTAGTAACAGGGCCATGAACATAAAAAACAATGTAATTAAATTATTGAATATAGATACTTTGTCGTCTATTGAGTCGGCTTCACAAACAGAATACCAAGGCAGATTGTTTAAATGCTCTCTAAACAACTCATAATCGAAATAATGAAAAGAACGTGTCACAGCCGGAGAAGTAGTACAGAATGGAGCAACAGCACCAACAATTAAGTAATGATCAGACAGTTCATGAACGTCATATACCGAACAGTCAACGACGTTAAGATTATCCGGAATAATAAGTATGTCTAGGAGCGAGGTACAATTTTCAGACATTCTTATGAACTTTTCGACAATTTTTTGTAAAGCAAACGAATGCATATTGGAATTGAAGTTTAAAGTATAATAATTATCACTAAGAAGATTAATATTGCAATCTCCCATACATAGCAAAATATCGTGCGTTACAACTACATCTGCCAAGGCTTTGTTTAAGTTAGTAAAAAAACGTGAAATATCAGAGTGTGGGACGATAAATCATACCGACGTATGCTGCAATACCATTAAAAGGACTCGACAGGAAGTATAGTGTAATTAATGTTAAAACGTAAACATAAAGTAACACACCCGCCACGTCCTACCCTATCTCTCTTAATAAGCTGGTAACCCGGTATACTAACTAACTGATCATCAGAAAATTTACTAACAATCGACCGAACATTCTAACCATAGTATGAGTAGAAATGACAAAAATAAGTAAATAAATAAACTGAAACTAAATTAAGTATAATAAGGCACCAATCTGTAAGTTTACAAGTGCACAATTAAAGCATGTACATATTTTTACTTTCATATTAATCAACATAATATAACACTGCCTTTTGCTCTCATTAGGACTTAGAGGTTTTATAATTTCAGTTTTCAAGACACTAAAATTCTTGAGATATGAGTATTTCAGTACACACAATATGACCAGCAGAACGCTAAGAATATTAAACGCCGCAAAAAGAAAAATATTATCAATCGGTTATTGTTATCATTTTGGCTAGGAACCTACCGTTTTAATTAGTAAGTACATATGTGTGTCTATTGCATCAGTGTGTTTATTGTATCAGTGAATGATTGATATGTATTTATAATCATGAAAGAAAATAACGAAGTGATTTAAAAAAAAATTACTTAACCCTTGACTGGTAAATTTTTGGATTTCATATCTCTCAGTCGTGAACGACGTTGTTATCCGTCTCTCAAAGATTCGAAATCAGTAATATATATTATATTCAATGAAAATAAATATAATTAGGTTCTGTTTTAATACATAACATATACAATATCATACAAGTCAAATAAAAAAAGATCTATATTAAAAAATAAGCATAACTGTCTAAAAGTGAAAAAAATAAATTAAAACAAATGCAATCAATTTCATATATTATTGCAGCATTTATTGCAGACTTTTTTTCGAACATTCCAAACATGTTGGTGAGCTACATAATAAACTTATATGCAGTCATTCTCTTTTTCTTGGGAGGGCAATAACGTTTTTCGTTTTTCGAGCTTGTCGGTACGAACTTCGGGATTCTCATTTTCTTTAGGAGTGTCGGGTTGAACTATCTGTGTGAGAATATTTTCAAATCAACATTTTCTGTGCAAGTGTTTTCTAATGTAAAATTGTAAAATTGTAATTACTTTCAACAATATTCAAATATAACCCTAATTTGCAATCATATTATAAAATATCGCCAAGGCATCTTCGAGTGAATAATTTGCAATTTCTGATCAAGTGTATCTACACCTGATTTATAAAAACTAACAATCTCCGGCTTGTTATTTGAAGGGTCCGTATATTTGGAGTGGTGCATGGACGATACCAACAGAACAGGTTTATTTTTTCTAGCCATGTATGACAAAAGAGTAAAATTCTTGGTAAATGCATACATCGAGGAACAAGGTCTTCCCTAATAAGAAATAGGAATTATTCGTTTGTTTCTTCTAATATATGTTAGTTAGTACAAGAAAACAATTGTCAATTCCGATTTGAGTTGACTGGTAAATTAAAAATTTTTGTTCTAAAATGCAAATAATGAGGCGTTATAAAGATAAGATTTGAGCATCAAATGAACATTATTTTTATGCTACTTATGTGTTAACGCCAACAGCATTTCAGTTACCAATACTAATCTCGATGTTAGATATAAATCTATTAAAAATAAACGATATTAAGCGCGGTCTGTTTCTTTTCTAAAGATATCATCAAAGCGCATAGATAATAAGAGTGTCTGACAACGCTTTAGAGACATTATTCCTCGAAATAATGGTTCTGACACCCGTTGAAAAAAGTGATGATAAGTCCTCTCTTCCATTGAAAATAGAACACAACATCAGCAAACCAATGAGGGCTCCAAATCTGTATCTTTATAGTTAGGAGATTGTTTATTGGTTAGTTTTTCTGCATTGCTTGTAATTTATGATTGGTATGCGTAACTATTTCATTAATAATTACTTCGTCAAACAGCAACCTGTCTTCCGATGTGGATTTATTGTCTAAATGTTTTGCTCTGCCTTGTAAAGCGGATAATTATTCGAATGATGTTATGAGCTGGAGTCAAAACTATGCCAAACATAACACCGATCTTTGCCATAGTAGCACAAGGGTATCTACACAATCTTCAACATCATCTGCACCTTCTTCAACATAATCTTCACCTTCTTCAACATGATCTACACCTTCTTCAACATCGGCTGTATTGTTTGTTGTGTAATCGACTACTTCTTCATTCACAACAAATCGTCATCGATATCGGAACAACTATCATCGAAATCTACGTATTCTATTTGGTCATTATCATCTCTAAGTGATTCATCAGATAAATATTCTGTTTAATTTGGAGGTACTAGCATCATAATTTTACGAGTTCTGTCAATAAGGTGGTGGTGGGGCCATATTTTTCATATAATTGGAATCAGTTTCAATTTTCTGTTTATTACCAAGTTAAAATACATACCTGTTTCTCCATCAAGTTTTGGTAACAATCGATTATAAGACGGTACAACAAAATCACGTTTTCGGTAACATTCACAGACGGGTTCTAATATAATGCTCTCGATAAGCACTTACTGAGACGCAACTAAAACGCGCCTGATCAGAAGTAACCGTGAAGTCATTCGTGTAGATTCGGTAAAGCAACGAAACTCGTCGTCCGCCTGAGAATCGGATGTTACTATCAAAGGGTTAAAATTCGGATGATAGTGACGATGATAAAGAAGAAATCAAATGCCCAACTAACAAGGAAATCCGTAATGCATTGGACGTTTTACGTAAATATGTAATTTATAAAGGCAGTGAAGAGGATTTTCCAACATTTGCGTGCATGAAAATTGTATCAACAAATTTCTTATTTGTAACAAGCAATGAACTTTAGACTATATATTTTCTTCTATGAATGCAAAGTAATGTAATATGCAAATAATGTGTAATATACATAGTTAGTTAGCAACAAAATGACTGTAAATTAAAATTTTCTAAAATGTTGACTTTTTTTTAATTCTCTTATTGTTATTAGTCGGTTAATGTTATCAAAGTGTATTTGGCCTAAAGTGATCACATTAAGCGGATTTCACTGTACTACAACATCTCCAAATTCTGAATTAGGAATTATTTTAGACAATAATGACATAGTTACGTCGGAAGCGAATTTTGCTTATGTCTCGTCACAGACTAGGGTAAACTACCCAGTTATTGGACACTTAAGGTGTTCGATAAATTTAAGTGCGTGTTGAAACTTAATTTTTTGACTCACACATATGAATGTTTCACAATTTTAAATAGCATTTTATTGTCTTTGTATTCCATTGTTCAAAATTTTCGATTAAGAAGTATGTGTTATTCTAATTACATAGTTACTATAACAGGCCAACTTATTGCAGGTCGCCTATCGGCTATATTAAGCATTTGTAATACCAACAATACGTGTGTAAATCGCACAACATTACCTGAAATCTATGCAACTGACACAGTAAAGAATTATGAAAAAGAAAGGGATATTTTCTCTGAAAGAGAAAACTTTAATGAGGTTGTTACTATAATAACAATTTGAATAGTTCACAAGTCGCTGAAAATAATAATTTATTATACGATATTATCAGAATGATAATACATATATTGTCCACAAATAATATTTTAGATGAAATCACTTTTAATAACAATTCTAGTACTAAATGTAATGAATCATAGGTTCAAGAAAGCGTTGAAAATCACGAAGCAGTTACCTGTTCTAAAGAGCTTGATTTTATAGATTATACAACTCATAATATATTAATTGCCTATACCTCCACTGGACTAATAAGTGATAATCAAGGACCGTCCTTTTTGATTAATAAGAGATAATCACATGTTGCCGAATATAATATTTGGCAACATGTCTCGTGTCAAGCCGGCGATTATCGATAATCACAAAACCACTTGTTGTATTATATATGAAAATATAACTCATAAAACAAAACGTAGAAAAAGACGGGATGAAAAAGAATCTGATTGGAACGTTAGCGAAAATAGCCTATAAAGGTGCGAAAAGACTACTTATATAACAAGAAATGGACAAATCTGCAAGAACAATGAAAGATGCTTGTAATTGTGCGCTTAGCACGAAATGTAGGAAATATGAGTGTGCTTCTTTTACGGAGAATATGCGAAAAGAAAAAGACAACATATAAATACTCTAAACGCAGATCACAGAACAATTAACTATATAATATAATGGGTTAAATGAAAAAGTAAGCATGCATATTGCAATTACTACAAGCTAGTACATAACTAAACAAAAGGCAAATAGTTTAAAGAATAGTAGTTATAATTTGTAAAACTTACCTTTTAGAGTATAAAACGCACTAAAAATACTGTTACACTGTTTACGGTTGCACCACAGTAATCAATCCAACGCCGACTATCAGGCGCTTTTAATAAAAAGCAGATATACTAAAACTAGAAGTTAACTACTATATAAATGCTAACCAACGAGCTAACACATAATAAAAGTGCGCGAATTAAGCTACATGGAAGCTAGGTAGTACGGGGTGGGGATGTACGGTAGAAGGGGGGATGGATAACTATTTACATTCATCACGTAGTTGCAATTTTCCATCAGATGTCGTAGATGTCGTAAATGCAGAAAGAAACAACGTATCATAACGAGAAACAATTATGATTAATACAAGTAAAATAGCATGATATATATGTATGCGTTATTGTACGACGGATACACAAAAGATTATTTCCTGAATACGTGCTTTTATATAGATTGATATGTAAATATATATCGTTTTGTTTAATTAAATATATACCGTAAAAGTAGGTATCAGCTAAATGTAAACAGTTTACAAATAAATTCAATCAACCGACTAATTGTGAATTGCAGATACAAATGTGTGAGGAAGGTACAATATTGAATTTTCCCTAGAGTAGTTGGCGCTGGTTAACTTCAAAAATGGTTGTAATTCAAAATATCATTTGGTGGCGTTAGAGAAAGTAAAACATTAGTTGAGCGTAGATTTTCACGACCGTTGTTTACTTACAGTAGCTGTGCATATTTGACTATACATGATAGTAAAAACGTGTAACTAGTTTTGTTATTATATATATATATATATATATATATATTTATCCAACCGACGTTACTAGACCCGGCATGTTCATGATACCAAGTCAATCCCAGTGTATAACACAAAAGCGGACAATTAACATACCTTGCTAAACCCACTGATTGTACCGCTTTGCCAGACCCAGTGTATAAAAAATATATATTTTCCCGCCTTTTCATTCCCTGCAATGTTGCCAAGTATATGCGAATTATGTTTTCACAGGTTCAATGTAAGCTTACTCATGATTTTTGGCGTTTACAAATGGATGGTTAATGGGGCCGTCCCGGATTTTTTTAATATATATTTTTTTAAGTGTACATTAAATTGTAGCGTCTACGTATTTTCTTTTTTTATATTATTAGTAAATATGCCAAGAAAAAATATCAAAGTTTGAATTTTGAATTTACCGCATTTATGACGTGATAATGGTAAATTGACAGAGAAACTTGCCAAAAGTATGATATGGAGAGAGATAGAAATAACACATTTGTTTGATAAACTATTGTTGTTATTATTTTGTTGTGTGCTTAGAGTTTTCAGTTTGAGTGTATTTTTTAACATTATCACGTTTGGAATCGTGGTTTATTTTTATTTGAATCTTATTTGATATCAATTAATCATGAAATGTTTTGTACCTCGTTGCAAGAATAATTTTAAATTCAATCCGGAAAAGCGTCTTTATTGTCTGTATTACGATATCGGCTTTAAGAATATGTTCACTGACTTTTATTTCAGACGCGAATGTTTTTATTGGCGCATTTCCTAGTCCTTTTACCAAAACACAAGTATTATCAAATTTTGGCGCTCCCATCTGCACCTAACTGCTGGCTTTTAACAAGTTTAGATTACTTCCGCTGTCAATGAATCCTTGTATAGAATGACCATTTATAGTCAAGAATATATTATCACGAAGAGGACTGTCATCTCCTGAACGAAGCATGTTCGCCAATTTTCTTCATTTCGTGTAGATGCTGTACTTGTTTGCAATGTGACCAAAATCATTTCAATATCTTTTATGGTTAAGAAATATTTAGTAAAAGTCACATCGTTTTTTCTTTCTACGTGTTGACAGGATTATATGCAATATAATACTAACGGCTTTTCCAAATTATTGCTTTACTTATACGTTTTTACATTTCGTATTTTAGTACACAAAAACTACATATTAGAGACTGAAAGTTCTATTAGATTTGATTGGCCAACATAATTATATTTTATATGCACGCCTTATCGTCAAAACGCTTTTTTTCTAATAATTGTCACTGTCAACACACCTGCCATTCCCTACATATAACAATGCTTGCACATTACTACGTTTATCGTTGATGTATTCTTACAAGTTTAAGCCACTAAAAAGAAGTACCATTATCACGTCACTAAACGCGCGATGTACAAATAATCATTTTCTTTTTTGTGCGATTGCAGTAACACTAAAATTATAATTTTTGCTATTACCTACATCAGATCATAATAATCTTTCATAATAAAATATTTATTAACACATTTCAAAAAACGGGATGGCCCCATTATGAAATATTTATAAATACTTAAATGTAATTTGACTTAATTTCGAAATCACGCAGTCGTGAAGTATTCATACTGTAGTTTTACATAAGATATGTGTCTAACATATTCAAAATAGCGAAAATTAATAGTTTTGACAATAAATTCTTTTGAAACTAAAAACTATTGAATCTGTTAAAAAGCATACTGTCTCCAATAACTGATAAATTTAATCAAAAACTTTGTAATCACTTAATTCCGTATGGAAGATTAGTACGGAAAAATGATTTAATATATAATTTAATTTCGGACTTTTCTAGCAACACCCTTATCTTGACAACAATATCAAATATAACTGGTCAAACCGAAAGAAATGGATTCGGATAAAAACTTAGATGCACTTAAAGCAATTAGTATGAAGCACTATTGACATAAATGTGGGCAAATTCCAAAGTTTTAATAGGGGATCTCAGTAACTATAAGAGGTATCAAAAAACGGACCACGCATCCTCGACCTGTTTTTTTCGAGAAAAGGATGATGGTGAAAACCAAATTTGGCTATCGGCATTCGGTTTCGAGTTATCCCTGAAAATTCGATTTTTCTCATTTTCGTTTTTGACAAAAATGACTTTTACGTTCTCGAGGCACTTTTTTATTAGAATGCAGTGGCGTCAGAGATTTTTTTTTTAAAAATTTCGAAGTTGAGGTAGGACATGATGTAGGAGTTGTATTTTTTATATGGAAAATATAGTTGGCTATGATATCGTTAAAAAGAGGATTTTTTTGCCATTTCAATGATATACAGGATAGCAACCTGAACTACGAAAGCCTATTAATAGGAGAAGGTAGTGGGAGGTAAAATTAAATGTATCCATTTTAGTAATGTCAACTGTTTGTATGACAGGAATGTCAGTGGTTATGTCAAATACTATGACAAATTATAAAACCACTTTATAATTTTCACTTTTTTATTAATTGCGTATTCCATTAGGATAGTTTGATGGCTCGGTAAAGTATTTGACATAACCTCTGATATTCCTGTCATATAATAAGTTGACAATAGAAAAATGGATACATTTAATTTTAACCCCCACCACCCTCTCCTATCAATAGGCTTTCGTAGTTCAAGTTGTTAGCCTGTATATCATGTGCGGTCTTTTCGTTCATTTTCATTGTATTATAGCAAAAAAGTAACATTTTCCATTGATTTTCATCATTTCATTGCTTTTCGTTAGTAGGCGTGTGTCATTCAACAAAAATTCTGTCAGTAGGTTTATAAATAGTTTGAGTTGATTATTTGATTGTTGCTTCACCTTAAAATTATTCATTTGGGATGGCTTATGACAATTACGAAAAGTATGATATGTTGGAATGCTTTATTCTCAATAATAATAATACTGAAGCTGCATGTGAAACATATCTAATCGTTACCCGGAAAGAAGGCAACCTAATAAATCTATTTTTGTGACTGACACATAATCTCATTAATTTTGGAACATTCAACAAATCAAAATCGAAGAATTATAATAAGGAAGATACTGAGGAAATTAAGGTCAATGTTATTGGATTAGCAGTGGCAAATCCTTCAATCTCAAGCCGTCAAATTGAAGAGGAATTGGGTACAACAGAAGCTCCTATTGATTGATCCTGAACGACGCTTAGAATCTTCAACAAACTCAGCAGGATCCATCATTTTTTAGAAAAATTATTTGGATGAAGTCTACATTAGCAGTGCCGGAATTTTTAACCGACACAACGAACATTGGTGGTCTGATGTTAACCCCTAATGCTCAAAATCAGGGACGATTCGGCTTCAGTGTTTGGTGTGCCCTATCGTATTCTGGCATACACCGAATTTATCAAGAAAAATTAAATGATCAATGGTCAACAAATGGGTAACGATTAGGATATGTTTCACATGTAGCTTCAGTATTATTATTATTATTGAAAATAAAGCATTCCAACATATCATCCTTTTCGTAATTTTCATAAGCCATCGCAAATTTATAATTTTAAGTTGAAGCAACAATCTAATAATCAACTTAAACTATTGTTCCAACAGCATGTTCCATATAAAAAAAATAGAACTTTATGTCCTACCTCGAATTTCGAAAAATTTTTCAAAAAATCTTTAACGCCACTGCATTCCAATCAAAAAAGTGCCTGGAGAACGTAAACGTGATTTTTGTGAATTTTCATAAATAACCGAGATATCGTGATAAAACGGAAATGGGAAAAATCGAATTTTCACGGATAACTTGAAACCGAAAGCCGATAGCCAAATTTGGTTTTCACCATCATCCTTTTCGTCAAAAAACAGATCTAGGATGCGTGGTTCGTTTTTTTATACCTCTTATAGTTACCAAGATCCCCTATTGAAACATCGACATTTGCCCATCCTGTACGTATTTAGTGGGCCGTATCTGTTTTTATCTACAACTACTACTGACTACAAGTTTTAAATTATAGGTAGAGTATTTGTCTGTTGCAAATGTACTACGCAATAAAGTAACTGAATGAAGTAATTAACTGAATAATAAATTTCTATAGTTTCAGCATGAAATAGTGAATACATTCCGACATAATATTCATTCTTTCTATATTCGCAGCGTTAATATGATTTAGATTAAAAAGATAATGGAAAGAAGTTGCTTTTTATAACTTAAACTTTATTTAAACCAAATTCATCAGCCAAATCGTGAATACATACCATCACACGCTAACTTAAACACATTCAGTTTTACGAATGCAAACAGAAGTGATAAACATTATAGATAGTATAGCAATTACAGTGTTGCCGATTTTCGGGCTTGACGACGTTGGTATAATGTACCAGGCTTGACAACGTCGGTAGAAATGCTTCTTTAGATATACAGCTTGCCTCTGGCAGAATGCGCCGGAACTAGAGTTGTGTATAGGTTGATATTCTACCGCGTTGTCGGTCCCGAACAAAAAATTGGGAGGAGTCATTTTTAAGCATAACATTGAAAAATAGACCGAAATACACGAAGAACGTTGTCAGACCCAAAAGTGGGTCTGACAACGTCGTCGCGGGTCTGACAACGATTACTACATATAGCGGTTCGGGCCTGTATAAGCGGTTTAACAAATCTATATATATTTCTGTAAACGCCATCTACAGTGTGCAATCACTAAATTTATTTTACTATTGTAGACTAATTTTTTAAATCACCTTATGATTTTGACACAGAGTTTGATAAAAAAAAGTCTTGAAAGCTAGTGCACGGTAGAATTACAGATTGAAAAGCCGAATACTTGGTTCGAAATCGTCAAATACATAGTATGTTTCTGTTCGACGAATGCTTTCTTTGTAGTTTACGTTACATTAAAGGACTAAATATAGCACTTGACCTTGTCAATAAGTACGCCCGATAGAATGTCTGCACCACAAAGCCAAACTGTTTTAAGTCACATTTTTTAAATTTTACAGGAAGCATTTGTAAGGTGTTTACACATTGTAACTCTGAAACAACTGGAGATAAAGTCGCAGTATTTTGTATACAATAAAAAAAATGTATAAATTTATTATTTTAAAGTGCAATTATATGCTGAATGGTTTTACTTCCGGAAAAAAAAAATCAGGTTCAATACTGTTTGGCTCCTACGATGGACTTAACCTTCGTGATTTAATATCAAAATATGGCAATCTATATTGACTTAATACTGTATGGCTCTCGCTGTATCTTTAATCACAACAAGATGTGAACTAAATATTACATGGTTCTGAAAATTTGTAAAGATCAGTATTATGTCCCGTAGCATCTGAGTGAAGATCAGACAATTGTATGGCTCTGAATATTTGGTAATCTGTGTATAAGTCCAACATTGACACAAAGTTAGTAACGAATTTGTGGATAATAGGAATGACCCAGGACAAGATGAGAGTGTTATGTATATGTATTGTTTTATTTTCAGAAAAGTACAAAGTAGTAAAATTCAATTAACATCAATTCGAAACAAAACTATCTTCTGCAATATGTATGTACAAAATAAAACAAAATATTGTTTTCAACATTTTATCACCACTTTTTGATCATTTTCGTTCCTCTACATGATGTTCTTCATTTCCTTCATATGGAAGCCCTTGATAAAACACATTAAACCTTTTCGGTTTTGTAAGGTCTCATATTTTTTCTTACTAATCGGCTGTAAAGTACATCTAATAGGATCCAATTCGGCCAAATTATCTCTTTTTTTGTATGACTTTCTGTGGAAGTCAACTTCCTTAAAATCTTTGTCGAAATCGCCTTGGAAATATAAAATTCCCGGGGATTCTTGCTTGAATTTCATGCAAACCACCATCAAAGAACACGTTTTTTTTATACAGGACATCAAAGTTTTTAAAATCTTCGAGCTCCATTGCTTTGACTTTTAGATTATCCTTAGGGCTGCATAAATTAGCCATTTGTTGCCAATCCCAAGGTGTCATTATAAGAAAATTCGGTAACTTCTTCTTTTCGCTTTCTAATCCGGAATGTACGGCGTCTGCTTCCATGTAAGTGTGTCCTCTCAACAAATATTTGTGCTCCATACTCTTAATTGAAGGTTCCAATTGAAGTGCATAAAAAAATACAATCATGTGCATATTTCTATTTTAAGAAGAATACTCCAAAAAAATACGTATTTAACGAAGTTGTCTAAATCGAGAATGAACCTAAGAAGGCAAGATGCCATCTCATTTCCTCCTTGGCGAGCTAGTGACTCATCCCACATAAAACACGATGATTTTTTCGAAATTGAATCGTAAACTGTATCATTGAAAGACCATAACTTCAAAGAATAAAAACTTTGGGCATTATGCAGTAATGGCGTTGGCAAGCATTTCTGGACCATGACAACTTTTCCATTGGATTTGTCTTGTGAATCTGCTTTATCTTTTCGTTTTAGGGAATATCTTTTGTCTGATTCGAGTAAGTGTAGGTCATAATCTCCTTGGATTTTTTGCGTTTTTCCAAGGAAATTTTATCTTTCAACGTAACAGCAAACTCATCACAAAGATCACACGTGTCATTTCATGGTTAACTGGAAAATAAGTTGAACTTGCTGTGGAATATTTTTACGTACAACCATTGTTTAGAAATATCTTCATTGGCAATGCCCTTCTGTTCGCAGTCTTCAACAAATAGGTTATACATTCGAGAGATGTTTAAGTGTGAACCTAAATATTTTCGTTGCGATCTATTCCTAGAATAGTGAGACTCTTCGCAGGTGAAACTTTGGATATGGTCACGTATTAAATTTCTAGAAGGAACAGGAATTTTGTTGATTGGCTTTTGCTTACCTCTCATAGCAGGTTGTATTATACCACTCGATTGTCATTTATTTATTATATTTATTTCAAGGCAGTACGTACCGTGGTTTGCGATACAGAGAGCGAATTAAGAAAAAATTTACGACATATTTGAATTTTCTCTCCATATTGAGTAAAAAAATACTTTAAAGAGGTTTTTCGTTTACCTTCACGACGTCCATTTCTCAACCTAATTCGTTGTACTAGAACTTCTTCTACACAAGACTTTATAAATTGCCTTTTTTGATTTTCCGTTTTAGAAGAATTCCAAAATTGCGAATGAATCATTTGGGCTCTTCTTAAGATATTTTTTCGCTACAGCTTTTCAAACATTTTTCTGTTACATATTACGCCTATAACTCTCTTTTTCATTATTTTACCCGTACTTGTACAATATTCCTCTCCTGCTGCTCTTTTTAATTTTCTGATATTTTTTCCATTCTGCATTATGTTTTTGTCCCCACGCTTATTATTTGAGATATTTTCATTTTCCACATTTCCCTCTTATAATTTTGGATCTACATTATCACAGTCAACGACATTTTCTTCACAACTACTACTTTTATCACTATCATTACCTTCAGGGACGTAATTTTCATCTTCGATTGCATCTGCATAATTATTGTTAGCTTCTAAATTCACATCTAGTCTCTGGTGCTCATCTTTGTTGGGTTATTGATCATTCACTATTAGTGTAGTTAATATAGGGTCAGCATTATGTAATTCTGTAAATGAGACAACTTTAGTAACGTATTTGATCACTCGAAAGTATTAATTTTTCACCTTCAAAAATTTTTGAATTGCAGTTATTTATTCGGACCAGTCTTGTAGCTACGGCTTGTACAATACTGTATTCAACTTCTGCAGGGATACATAAAAGCATCGCTTGAGAGATTCCATCACTTTGAGATGGAGTTTCATCTATAATAGTGAAAGTTTCAGATTTAATAATACATCTTTTTTAAAACTTACCGGTAGAATTTGAGATTAGGACTGCATATTCGGGTAAATTTTCATGGATTTGTGGCCGGACGGTCTACAGTGACTAATCTAGTTTGCTATATACAATATGTTAGTCAAGTAATTGATAACCAGGGTCGGGTGGATACTATATATACAGATTTTTCTCGTGCACTTGACATGATAGATCATCGACTATTGTTGAACAAATTGCAGCATTTTGGTTTTGCTCCTTCGCTGGGAACGTTTATGGCTTCATATTTAAATGAGAGAACGAATTTTGTGTTCTACAATGGTTTCATATCCGAACAATACATACCTCGTTCGGGGGTACCACCAGGCTCTAACCTTGGACCTATTTATAAATGATCTTCTGACATCGACACCTGGTGCAGTTCATGGTTATGTTGACGATCTAAAGATATTTTCTTCCATTTCCAGTGACATTGACCTTATCAATTTGCAACGTAGTATTGACTTTGTTGTTGATTGGGCAAAGAAAAACAAACTACTTCTGAACGTCAACAAGTGTTATGCTATATCTATGACACGAAAGACCCTGCCATTTGTTTCAACATACAGAATAGGAAGCCAAACTCTTAACAATGTTACCCAAATTAGAGATTTAGGAGTAATATTTGACTCACAGATATCATTCAATTGCCATCTGGAAAGTATTTGTTCTTCAGCAACAAAGACTTTGGGTTTCGTTATCCGTACATCAAAATACTTTAAAAGTGCTGAATTAGTTATTATATTTTGCATTTATTATTAGTAAACTGGAGTATGCGTCCGTTATATGGTGCTCACTATATGGCAAACAGTGAGCAGAAGCGCATTCAGCGAAGATTTTTTAAATACTTGTCATTTAAAATGTCTGGTAAGTATCCAGTTCGAAACATTGAATATCACCTTTTATTGGAGGAGCATAATTGTACATCTTTACAAGAGCGTAGAGCAACTCAAAGTGCCGGTGCAGGGATATGCTCTCAGAATGAGGGCCACAGTTACGCACTGGGGGAGTATGCTTCGGTGTTTCAGGCGGAAGTATATGCTATTCTCCAATGCGCACACACAATGAATGTGAAAGCGGTGACCAACAGACGAATTCACATGATGTCTGATAGCCAAGCGGCATTGAAGGCGTTATTAAGCCGGAAGGTGTCGTCGAGGCTGGTGACGGAATGCCTCGACGAACTGGTGAAACTGTCGAACCGGAACAAGGTTTGGTTGACTTGGATACCGGGCCATCAGGGGATTGAGGGCAACGCAAGGGCTGACGAACTCGCGAAGAGAGGGTCAGAGATGGAAATGTACGGCCCAGAACCTTTCTTCGGGGTCACAAGGCAAACGGCCCGGAGACATATAGGAGACTGGGTTCGTACGAAACAGCAGGAATACTGGGGAGCCTTACCCGGTATAGTACATGGCAAAACCTTTATAGGGAACCCATGCAGGAAAAGAGCTAGAGAACTACTACATCTTAGTAGGAAACAGCTCTGCATCGTAACGGGACTAATGACCGGACATGCTGCGGTGAAAGAACCCCTACAAAGAATCGGAGTGTTTGACGGGGACACAAAGTGTAGACTTTGTGGGATAGAACCGGAGACAGCCGATCACATACTACGCGACTGCGAGGCACTAGATCGCAGAAGGCAGAATCTCTTTGGGATAACGAAAGGAGACCCAGAGATATACCTTACCCACTCGGTTAGGGACCTGTACAGGTTAGTGGAGAGGACTACCGTGCTAGAGTGGGTGACTGGAACAAACAGATGTGGCACAATAAGCCTGATGGCTGCGGTGCCTACCGGTGGCTATAGGTCGGACGGGTCTGGGAAAAAAAAAACTCAAAGTGCTCGTTTTCTGTGTAAGCTGTTGCAAAATGATATTGACTGCCCTGAACTTCTGGCAAGTGTTAACATTCACGTTCCCCGTTTAGGCTCTAGAACAGTTCCAACTTTTTCTTATAACACTCCAAGAACAAATGTTTTATTCAGAGCGCCACTCACTCATATGTCTGTAAACGCTAATAACATCTATAACGACATTTTTATTGGAAATAAATTTCATTAGTTCTTTTTTGTTTTTTCTATAGTAGTGAAGTATTTATAAAAATATTTATTCTGTACAAAATATGTACATATTATTTAATACTTAAATTTTATGCATGCATTAACCATGTAATTTTGTTCTGTTATTGGGTTTTCCCCTTGGGCAATAAATCATATTATTTATTTATTTATTTTATTTATTTATGAATGTTCTACATACACTTGTCGAGCTAGTTCTATAATTTTTTTTTACACTGACGTTTGGGCGAATGTCAAACATTTGAATGGACTTAAAACAAATGCCAACACCCAGAAACGGCGAGTATAGGATTAAATCCTACTCACAATGGACTTAATACTACATGAGGATTCCCATTGTACAGCCAAACAATATAATGAGATTTAGTAGTTTGCAAAAATTAGAAACTTATTAGAACCAAATAATATCGATAAATATATGTGGATTTTATACTATTTATACAGTGCTATATCGAAAAATAAATCACCTGGGATTTAATACACTCTGGCACTAAAAAGAACGCACAATTTTAGGAAGAAGCACTTTTTAGAAAAGTGGACTTAATACACTCTGGATCTGGGGTACAGATATATGTATGTATTGCCTGTAGTATTGATGTTCCTAAAGTCCCTTCAATACATTCAAATAAACAAAGTAGTAGAATACGTTAAAATATATTAATAAATAATAAATTTCATAAAAGCAGTATAAAATTTCTGTAACTTTTTATTAAAAAAATAAGAAAGACGAAGTATCGTATTAAAAAAATACAACAGCTATATTGCTTATCAATTGTTCTTCCGTCAAGGAATTCTGTTGCTCCAGAGAGCGTTATTGGGTATGTACTCGGCAGCTACATAGTTGTGCTAATAAAACCTTGAATTATTATTATTACAAATGAGTATGTAGTCGTGTCGTGTCTAAATATGCTATCTATGAGCTTGCTTAACCATCCAATGTGGATTTTTTTTCTTATAACTTAAATTAAATGCAAAATTGTATCGACATGCTGCTGGAATGTGTGCCGAATTGGCACCTCTACATATTAGAATGTTCATAACATATATGTAGCGATACATACATACCGAATAGTCAGATTTTTAGTATTCAACTGTCAGCACCTATAAATGCAACTCCACCATTGTAGAACGTTTTTTAGAACACAGAATTTTGACAATCTTTCATGTTATGTCAAAACTTTTACGTTGTACCTAGATAAATAGAACGGACTAAAAAGGACTGTAAGTGTATTTCACAAATATTACTAGTAAGAAACAGAATAACCTTAATTGCTACATGGGTCGTTGCGGTGACAGAATTGCACAAAATATTTAATATATTTCAATTTCATGTTGTTCATGTTTAAAACCTTGGCGATTGCTTATAGGTTTCGAGTATATTTTTGTTTTAGCATGCCATTAAGTTTTGTTAATCTATAAAAATGAAAGAGCAGATCATCACTCAGGTTGAATGCTTTAATGTTTCAATTCAACTTACATTAAAAATTATGATTTTATTAAAAGTAGATCAAAATAACGAAGACATTTTATATATAGGACAGACAGTTTTAAAATAAGTCGTAAATATTTTATCTGTAAAATTCGATAAAGTTGTCCTTTTGTTTTTTTTCTGTGATGGTAAAAATATATTACGTTATTTTGTCTAAGGTACGTACGAGGTGTGTCTAAATAACTTCACGCTCTTCATTCTTTGATGATGTTATTAAACATGTTACTTAAATTTTGTTTGTCAATCCGGTCATTAAGAGAGTATTTTTTTTAATATTGATCATTTCTTTGTAGATTTTTTTATAATAGTTTTGTTCAATATCTAAGACTTTGGGTTCATTATAATTGAACTTATGGTTTTTTTCTAGTGAGTGTTTAGTTAATGCCGTTGCGTTATAGCAACGGCAGCAGAAATAGCAGAAATATTAGAGGTATACATACATATGTATGTGCGCATATATCCTCTTTTCTAAGTACTGCTTCGTCTGTCTTACATATGCCCCATGGAATATTTAAAGTGGATTGACTGAATACTGTATTTTCTAATTTTTCTATCTCCATTACTATCACAGAAAAAAAGACAAGTTTATCGAAGTTTACAGATAAAATATTTAAAGACTTGTTTCAAAACTGTTTGTCCTTTATGTAAAATATCTTATTTTGATTTACTTTTAATAAAATCGTAATTTTTAATATAAGTTAAACTGATAAAAGCTAGTGACTATATGTATATGGACATATAAAAAAAGAAACTGTTATGTGAATAACAGTAACACAATTAAAACAGATTTAATCATATGATTTATTTAATTAAATGCATCGAACGAACTGTAAACCCAAAAGAACACTTGAGACAGAGATATACAACGGTTAAATAATTAATTAATTAAATTTATAGTAATACAAATAACGCAGTAAACTATACATACATAAACGAAAAAGTTGTGTATCTAAAAATAAGAGTGAGTCTATTTCTATATTTAATCATACGTAATCATATGCCGAACTTGCATACATTTCCTCCACTTTGTATATATCAGGTGATATGTTATCGCAGACAACATCGGACGTATCTGGAATGATCTTCCTATATATGATATGTACATATGTATTTAAACAAATAAAAATACTCGAAATAATAACACATTTACAATGTCAACTAATTTAATTATTCATTCGGTTGCAATTTAATCTAAACTACTTATTATGTTAAATAAGCTATGTATATACTATTGGAAGTACTTTGGAAAGTACATCGCGCATCTATAGGAAGTTTCCATTGTAGTTTTTTGTTTCCATCAATTATTATTGGTGTATCGTTCAGACTTCAAGTTGACCTACCTAGTGATTGTGGGGTATTTAATTTAAATATGTGACCTTTCAAGACAATTAATTTCATAAGATCTTTTTCTATGTACATACATACGTCGTGATAATTTTCATGTAATAAACGCACGTGCTCTTAGAATGTAAATGCTTGATGTTCGCCTTTAAGTTCGCATTATAGTATTTTATGCATTTTTTACTAGATTATTTATAAATTTGGTGCTCCTGTCCCGTTTTTTAAAATGTATTTTTTGTACGCCTTGAGATAAAGAAAATTATCTATTTTAAAGCAAGCGGAGTAATTGTATCAAATCAGTTGCTCTTAAACTATTTTCGTGTGCTTGTTTAGAAACATAATTCTGGAAGGCGCACTTCTAATGATAAAAGAAGACGAACAAGAAAGACAGAATTTATACAGAATTATCCGATTCAGCCAACGAGCACAATGACAAATTTTTGAAGTAATGTTTCATACTGAAGCCATTCATCTCATTAATAAAAACAATGCTGATCGCAAAATCGCAGATAATAAAATACAAATAATTTTTAGCCAGTGGCGTAGCCAGGGGGTGGGCCCAAGGGACCCGGGCCCCCTCCGAAATTGTACTGTATCCATAATTCGAATTTTATTCAAAAATATTAAAATAAAATTTTTTCGGTAGAAACGATAAATCTAAATATATCTGAGGAAAATAAGTATCTATTGCAACAGTGCACAGTGCATACTCACACAGAGTTGCCAGGTTGGGCGATTTATCGCAATTTGAGCGACTTCTGACACAAAATTGCGACAACTTTTTCGTAGAAATCGCAAGGCGCAAATTGAGCGATTTCAAATTGTTCAGGTTGCGCTTAATTTGATTAATTTTATTATTTACTGTACAAATATACATCTCAAAACATTATATGTTATAGGGAAATTTTAGTACCTTTTATTGTAGCGGTTGGGTACATATTTTATATTACAAAGTTTGTTCGCTAACGTGTGTTTACCACTCAATACCCGTAAGAATTTATAATCAATTACATGATTTTCAGTCGGGAGTTGGTCTTTCGCGCTTCAACTGAGACAACTGTCAGAATTTGGATGATTTAAAAATGTTAAATATACTTTTTCAAAACTTTCGTTCCTTTTTTAGTTCTTCAACCCTTTTGGGCCCCTCCCAAACCAAAATTCTGGCTACGCCACTGTTTTTAGCAACATTGATTCTTTCAGGATACAATGTAGTATTTTCCAAAAGAGATTACTGATATTCACGAGGTTATCTTCGCAATAAATTTGTTTGTCCACCAATTTCTTTTGAACTACCTATTTCGTTTTACCGGCGTTGGTTTATAAACTAATATACCTTCTTAAATTGATATGACTACTAGGTGTAACAATCGGAAATATCCGACTACCGATTTTTCTTTATGAACGTGTCTTGTTTTAGATTACCTCCGTTATACTACCTGATAGAATTAGACGTTAAGGTCATTGATTTGGCGAAAGAGTTTGCTTGTGCTAGTTATTGTATAAAGTTTTTAATTTATTTTTTCTATTACATCTTTTTGGTATTTATTTTTTACAAAACATGAGTTTCCGTTTCTCTGGTTCGTTGCAACATATACTCTTTATTTCAGTTAATGTTTAAATACGTACCTTAAATTCAACTGTTTTCTTAAATTCTAAGTATAAGACCTTCATTCGTATTCTCCTTAATTATTCCAGGTTATCGTATTGCAACACAGGTTATTTCATTTTAAATGTTTGAAATGTATTCATAAGATATATTTTTGGATTTATCTGTTTTTTATGCCCACTTCATCTATTCTATAGCTTCTTTTCATAATATTTTGGATATTTCATATTTTGTTTATTTATTCCTTTCCAGATATTTTTCTTAGTGATATTTAACTTTTGTGCTATCTCTCTGCAAAAGGAGGAGTACCTATATTTTTGGATGTACGCATTTTTTTTTGTAATTTTTTTTTTTTGAAATGCAGCCTGTAAGGCTAAGGCTAAGGACATATATGAGTTTCGAAACATAAATCTAATCCATAGATTGATTCTAACGTTCGAAGGATATCTATGGAGGATATTCAGGAGAGTGTATCTTGTTTTATTTTATTTGAAATTTTAATATTGTACCTTCAATTTTTAGATGTAATTAAATAGGTACGTATACAGCGTTACAATTTATAATTGAAGATATGTATTTGTGAAATGTACCTATATTTGGGTCATCATACGCAATAGTTTTTATTAATTTATTTTTTAATGCGTGTAATTTTTTTTGGCAATTAAATTTTTGTTATTTAATTGTGCAAGTTTCATAAAGGTTAACGTATTATATACAATTTGACTGATAGTATTTCTTTGTTTTTTTTCAAACTTACTAACGGCGTAAAACATCATCATCATCAAAACGTATAATTGTATGTAAGAAACAATTTTTATCGAATATTATGTCTTACTTATGTACAACCAATCTTTAGTATGTTCGCGAGTTTATACAATTGGAGGGAATTTCTATAACTGGAAATTTGGAAGATGGCAAAATTACGTAATAATTCAAATAGCATATCATATTTATTATAAGTATCTTACATATAGAATCAATATATAACATATTTTACACATTTTTTTTGGTATACAGCCGTACTCTTATATATATAGGTATATTTACAAATAAAAAATTATGCATAATCTTTTTTTTTTTATTAAACATATTTAAAACATAAGGTAAAATATATACATATAAAATGTTTTTATAAAGCCAATATATGTATCGTTATATTTTTGAAATTGCAAAAATGTTCTACCGTGTAAAGTACCTGTAGATCCATCTATAAAAATAATTTAAATTAAGTCGTTTGAATCTTGATTATTTATATAAATGACTTCAAGCATTAAAAGATATATTGTTGCATAAACATATTTAAATCTTTTCCCACACCCAATCTCCTTCTAGGGGTTTATCATTCTCGAAATCAAAGTTCCATTTATCTTTTGCTTTTTCTTTTATTTCATTTAACTCCATATGTACCATGACTCCTTGATTTTCATGATGATCCTCTGCGAATAGACGTCGTCTTACCGAGTTTAGCCTTAAGTTTTCTTGAATAGAAGGTCTTGAAGGCATGGTATTTCAGCCTGTAAGTAAAAACTATGTTCAGTAATAATTAATAATAAATTATTTGATAATATAGTTTAATATTAACCTCATGTTTGATATGGTGTTATTTATAAGTATATTTATTTTGTATACTCTCAGGTACAGGCATCTTTTGTATCCATTTATTTATGCTTATATCTAACCAATTTGCTTTCTTAAGGAAAACAGAGATCGAGAATAATCTGAACAATTTAATTTTCTTTTAGAGGTAGGTAATTAGTATTTGACATATATAATTTAAATTTCCAGCTGATTTGAAGCAAAGGAAGTATTACAAGACTAAAGTATTGTAAAATATACTGCGTCTAGAAAATCTACAACACCAAACAGAAACGAAAACTAACAATTTCCGTAATATAGTTATTTAAATCAAAATAGCAATGGGTGATAATTTAAAAATTATAAGTAAAACTAATTATAACTATGACTAACACCTGATATACGCAAACAAGGATTAACATCTTGTTAGATCCTTTTACAACAGGTAACTAAATTATTATATATCCGGTGGCATGGTCCATAAATGGCAAAATAAAAAGCAAATAATGATAACAAAAGTTTGACATAGTATACCCCTTGTTTTATTATACAGAGATATTATAGAGTATCTCTATAATTAATATATTTATTTTGTGAACTTTATGTACCGTATTTATTCTAATAGACGCCGCGGCGTTTAATTGTTTAGGATACTTTTCTCTGCGGCGTTTAAAAGAGGCGCGGGGTTTATTAGAGTGCGGCGCTTATTTTAATCTGAATGCAGTTGACGAGGATTCCCCTATCTATCTAGTGTTGACCGTGTGCACATTGAATAAAGATGCGGCGTTTATTAGAGTGCGGCGTTTATTTCATTCGGCATTATTTTCTTGCGGCGTTTATTAGAGTTTTATTGGAATAGCAGCATCAATTAAAATAAATACGGTACTAATCTTTCAATTCGTGAAATATTTCCACTTATAGCTGTTATTGGCCTATAAGTGAAAATATTTCAGGAATTGAAAGATAAGCATCTCTATACGTATCTAGTAGTTTTAGGTCAACATAAGCGCTACTAGTAGTTCTAGAAAAATATTTGCGATATCGTTTGAATATTGTAATAATGCATATATTCGAGCAAAAAGTTGGTATAGACAGTAAACAGTAGCGGTCCCAGACTTGAACCGTGTGGAACGTCATGCAGAAATGAGACAAACGACGAAATTTGCTTGGACAGCATCACATACTATGGACGATTGTTCAACCACGACAAGGTTATAGCAATCATCACAGTAGCAAGCAAAATTTGGCCGACAGGATTAAGTACTATACGATCAATCAATCAACTATAACAAGCAGAGTTAATGTATCATGACCTATAGTTTCAATTGCGACTACGCCTGAAACACGATTGACAATACTGAATCAAATCAAACACATTTAAATGGTTAATTAATTATTCTGACATTGCCCTTTTCACTACTTTACCAAATACTAAAAGAATATCGATAAAACGCGGATCACTGAGTTGAGAAGCTTTCGAATTTTTACGTAGTGGAAGAACAAGGACAGTTTGAAATTTGAAAGTGGATATTCGAGGTTAGTCTGACTAAGAGGTAGTGATTTGTTGTAAGACGAAGTTAACATCCGATACTTAATAAAGAAAAACATTATTAACACCATGAGCTGGGGCACACTAGAATAGAAACAGTAGTAAGAAACCCAATATTTGATATGGGCAGCGACATAGCAATCACCAGGACTTCCTATGATAAACCTTTCAAAGTTTTCTTGTATTGGGTTGACTGGAAAAATGATGAAGGAAGAAAATCGAAAAACCCAAAACTGGTATACACATGGATCAAGAGCTGGTACTAATGCACCACTTAGCCAATACAACACGGTATTTCTAACAGAAATATATGCTATACAAACCTGTACGTTGGAGAGTCTGCGTCGGCAACTGCGAGGGGAAGCGATCTGCATTTTTTCTGACGATCAGGCAGCCTTAAAGGCTTTAGCATCTTACTGTATAGTCTCCAAACTAGTATGGGAATATCTGCAAAACCTAATTCTTTTGGCCAGGCACATCAAGCTCACCCCTTAGTGTGGGTGCCAAAACACAGGGGTATAGCGGGCTATGTATGTAACTATAGACCAACTAGCGATCAAGGGTTCCTAAATAAAATTTACCGGACCGGAGCCAGGCCTAGGTATTATAAAGAGTGGAGTACGTGATGCAATTAGTGAGTGGATCATAGAACAACACCAATTCAATTAGAACCATGTAGCTGGACAAAGGCATAGCAAACGGATGATAAGACGACCGTCACAACGACTTACTGCTGACTTACGTGCATTAAACAAGACTTAGGACAGCAACATGTCTATTAACAAGACATGGTTGTCTAAATCCTGTTTTAGACTATCATATAAAATTGTACCAAAAAATTGGATACTATTTTTTAGTACAATGTAAAACGCTTTACAATTTTCTTGTACAAGTTTATCGTATGAATTTGGACACTGTTCTTACATATTACATATATGTATATTATAAACTTGTACGAAAATCTAGTCTGTGATTCTGCGCTATATATGTTTCAAAGAACACATAAATTTTTATCAGTGTTTGTTCATAACCTCAAACAGGTATAAATAGAAAAGTATTTAGATACGCAATTTATTAACACAATCAGAGTACATATAACATATAAGAATAACACGATTGCACGACTAACAATGTAAACAAAAGAATAGCGTGGTTATAGTTTGATGCGCCCTGCTGCGCATGTCCAAATCTAATTTAGTAGTACTAAAATAGGACAGGTTCTAATTTCATTCGATAAACTTATACAAGAAAATTGTAAAGCGTTTTACATTGTACTAAAAAATAGTATCCAATTTTTTGGTACAATTTTATATGATAGTCTAAAACAGGCTTAAGAGGTCATCTGCAGAAGATGGGAATCTACAAAGATGAACCCGTATGCGGATTCTGTAATATGGAGGAGGAAACAGCCTGTCATATTATCTTTGCATGTGGAACACTAAGTCAACGTAGGGTTACTATGCAAAGCGCATTTGATCTGCCATTGGATAAAGATTTACCGAATAGGCTTTTATACCTTATTGAAAAACTAATCTGTTTGAGTAAAACTAAATCAAGGCAGGAATAACACAATAGGAGCCGCAGTGTTAGGGACAATTAAAGACTGCCTTGCCTTGATATTCATCAAGCAATTTAGATATATATACCAGATCCTGGTAAAAGACAGGATTGCTAGTAATGTTAAAATAAATCTGACATAAGATGCTTATGAGAACCATTAGATGTTGCGCTCCACTATTACGCGTATTACGTATTTAGCCAAAAAGTACATAGGTAATGGATCAGAAATTTCAGCAAACAACACTTGAGAACATTGATCCATCAGCATATCAGATGCAACAATAACATCGAGAAAAGTCTTCAGTTAGTTGTATCATATTAAGCGACTGCAATATTGAGGTTAATGTACAGTGATGTGCTTTAGTACTGACTCACCCCTCGAGGGCAGTCGGCTATATATCGTTGTACATAAGGGTTATATTTATAAAGTTTTATGGCACTTTGAGTCAGTACTAAAGCACGTCACTGTACGTGAATACATGTTAGTATTTCTATGCAAATGCATGTTCAGGTCACTCATGCAAAGAACATGACTTGATTGCAAATGTATACTGACTGAAAACTGACTTTAAAATTCTTTAAGGAATGTGAAATTATTAACCGAAGGTGGCATGTACCACTATCAATCATATACCTGTATGAGAATAATCTACAAACACTCTGCACCCCACAACCCTCCCTATCCTTACGAAAAATTCTACACCCATTGATACTTACTATATTATCGAAAACCCGTTTAGTTAACCACGTCTTGGCCAAGTACACTTACATATGTTATGATCATTCAAAAGCGTGGAGATGTCAAACAGTTTAGGAAGCAGTGATCGGGCATTCCCGTATGACACAATTAAATTATATCCCAAAAGTGTGATAATAGCAGCTAACAATAACTAAAATGACAAAGACCTGAGAAAAACAAACAACCCTTTTAAAATGCAAATAGTGCAAGGAGCTTAGTGAGGGTGATTGCGACCGCCGGCTAGAATTTTGCGAAACTATGATCCAAATGATTACGGATGGATCATTCCATTTAAAATTTATGGGGTGGTGCCCGTGGGGGCGCTGATGTAAACGTCAAAAGTGTAATTCATATGTCAAATAGTTTCCCCCTTGAATTAAAAGTAGACGTATTTTTTGAAATATTTGAATTCCTTATAGTTTCTGAAATATTTGAGGTGGGTCGTTTTCAAAAAATCACTCCGTATGTATGTAATAGTATGAGATTAGCGTTAACTAAAACTGCAATATGCGATGGAAATTTACAGATAACGTTTTGATAAAAAAATTATGTAAACGCCAACAGATATAATTTTATACAGACAGAATTCCGTCTTTTGTTATACTCACTATTTATATTTTTACGGAAATATATATTTGCTAATAGCAACATATTTATTTTAGATAAAACGTATCATACACTACAAATCCATTTACAACAATTCTTCTATGCAAAGCTCAGTAAAAAGTAACAAATGCCCTGAAATAATTATTATCAAAACGTAATAAACCAATATTATTTATATACACTTAGCCGACGTCAAAAAAAACGTAGTTTATCAATTTTTAACGTACAATTTTATTTGCTGAAAAAATTCTACACGAAAATACCGCAAAAATATCAGACAATGGCCGTATTCACAAAAAATCATATAACAAACGATTACGTAATAGTCCGTTTAATTTTAACGACCGTTAAACAAAATATCGTATTCATAGATTTTACAACAGTTTTAACGCCTCGTTATTTATTACAATCACCTAGGGTATTCCAATGAGTTTTCTTTGGTGAAAAACAAACTTCACCGCAATGTGAAACATTTCCGGTTAATTTAACTTTCAAATTGACGCAAAATTGACGTTTGTATTTACATAAAAGTATTAGCTACATTTTTTCTTTGTTAATAATAATAATGCTTACTGGAAAGCAGCCAAAAGGAAAAAATTTCTCCGAAAGAGGAATTGCTTTATTATTAGACGTTATCGAAGGATATATCAAAATAATCGAAAATAAGAAAACCGATGGAGTTACTTGCAAAGAGAAAGCGTGTAAGGACTTGAGAAAAGATAACAATAGATTTTCATAGTTGTAGTGCTAGTCTGCCAAAAAACGGTGCAACAATTAAGAAACTTTTATGACAATTTTAAAAGAAAAACTAGAAAAGAACTGGCTGATGATGAAGTAAATAATAAAGTATATATGTACCATCTTTGACAATTTAAATGCCAGTTTCGGGGAATGTTGATTTTGTAAATAAAGGCTTTGCTTTAAAGTGTATTTAATTACTCTAAAGAAGTTCATCAAAGCAGTACTCTCTTTTAGAGTAATTAAATTTGCTTCAACGTATAGCCTTTATTTTGTAAATAGAAATTCCTCGCTGAAAAATTCGCATTCAATTTGCCAAAGATGGTACATATGTATAATGTGCATAAGGGCTTACTTTCATCGTATCATCGCAAATTTAATCTTAACTGGAGGAGGAATCTACAAAAGAATTTCAAAGGAAAATGAAGAACGTTATCACCAACAAATAGCAATCTGCAAAATGTCTATTTTCAAACTGTAGGCGTAATGAAGAATCATAAAATATAGTACTGTTGTGTACAGAGCCTGCTGACCATCGTGCTACAATATGCATGAATTTTAAATTTGCGTCACATATACACTGTACATTATAAGAGAACCATCCTTTTCCATTTCTGTAGAGTTCAGCTTGTTCTCCTCCAAGTGACTGTATTCTTATACAAGTACAGGCTATTGCTCCAATTACACATGGAAATTGTCGGATGCTATAAAACTTATTTTGAATTTTCGTATATTATTCCTTGTTTTTGGCATTTGTATAAATTGTGGTCGTATTTCTGCAATTATTTGGGCCACTTGGGCAACTATTCTACTTACAGTAAGTTGACTTACGTTTAGATGCATAAAATCGCAATGTAATTAAAATTTGATTCATAACTGACAGCTTTATTTCTGTTTGTACCTTTTTCCAGTTCGGGACCAATCATATTAACTAATTCTGTTACTGTTAGTTTATTAAAACTATACCTCATTTTAAATTTGACGTCATCAAATAACTCAAACGGGTTCCGCCGATCTCTAATATGCTTCAATCTAGGCATTGCCTCTAGAATATCCTCAACAAATTTGATATCTGAATTTTCAGGAGATGACATATCGCGAAGTGTCAAATTTCGAACTACGTAAATATGATAATTGACGTTTTTAATTGACATTTTAGTTTTTACAAATCGTTAAACATGTTAATCCCTCGAAAAGTGGGTGTTATACATAGTTACGATGGATTTAACCAGGCCGGTTTCACTAGATTACCATGACTACTACCAATATTTTTAATGCGAACGTCCCCATGAGAGGCGCTGCAATGCAATAATGCTGTTGAAATGTTAATTTGTTTAATTTTGATTTAATTGACATTTGTCAAATTATTGTCAATGTATAATTGGTTTAAGCGTTGTGTTCAATATTATTGATTATTTCGAGTTCTTTTCTTTCTTCAAACACAATATTTAATTACTTTGGTTTTATTGTTTCATTTTGTATTTAGTTGCATGTTAATTATTTTAGTGTTCTAGCATATTATCATAATTTAATAATTAACTAATATGGAAGGTCCACGCTGCGTTATAAAAATGGTTTTGCAGTAAAATATGGTAGCAGACACTGTTTTCCTAATCCAGCGAAAAATATGGATATGTTTAAAAAATGGATCAAGTTGTAATGATGAAATTAGTAATTTGCCACCAGAAAATTATATTAAAATCGACAAGTTTGTAGAAATCATTTTACTAATGATCAATTTGGGTCTAATAATAGATTGTTGTCTACTGCATATTCAGTTTTAAATATTCTAAGTAAGCTTTCGGCCTAATTCTCATTATGCGTTTTGTTGTTGCGGCAAAAATTTTAACATTTCAGCGATCGTACGCTTTTCACCTATTTTTATCAGTGGAGTAAGGTAGTTTTGAATTGAGTTACAGTCCTCGCCAGAGAAAACGGGACACTTTTTTTAACTATTGTAAGTCAAGATTACAGCTATTGATATGATTTGAAATTAGTAATAGATGAAAAATGTTAGGAGTATTTGTCAATTTGACAGTATTCAAACTTCAACCAATTTATAATGGGCTCACACTCTTAAGTAATATTTATTTAAACAACGAAAAGTAAAAAAGACCTTTAGTGAACATTGTAATAACTTAAATCGATTATTAACATTAATATTTTGTAAGAGCACCTTCAGCCTCTATCACAGCATTAATTCTTTCAGGCATTGATCTTATTAAATTAATGACGTAATTTTCAGGTATTCCTTCCCAGGCTGTTTGTACTATGTGAAATAATTGCTCATTGTTATGTACCTGAAGATTTTGTTTGCCATTAAACCCCATACGTTTTCTATCACATTTAAATCTCCACTATAACTAGGAAAATCCATACAGGTCACGTTATTTGTATTAAACCACTCTTTCGTTGCTGCGGAGGTATGAACAGGACAGTTGTCTTGCAAAAACATGAAATTCCTATCAGGATAAGATTGTGTGACGGTTGGGATCATCACATTATTAAGAATATTCTTCACTGTTAAGGCGATTTCGAATATATGTAGTACGCAACTCCGAGACCTCACGATGATAACCATCCCCAAACGTTGACAGAAAGTCGAGGATTCCTTTTAATTTTATTTATATATTTGTCTTCAAAACGTTGTACCTCTTGGCCGGTAAACTTTTACTTGTCCATTGTACGACGACTGAAATATTTTTTGCTCTGAAAATATTACTTGATCCCAAGCGTCATAGAGCGAAGCCATTTCTTTGTTCTTTCGAAGCAGGACTTAAAAGAGTTTTGTTCACTGCTACACGTGAATGTAAACCGGCATTCCTTATTCGTCGGGAAACTGTTCTAACAGATCCAGGAAAACCTGTATTTCTTATTGCCTCTCTTACCGTGTCGAAAGGTTTTCTATGCATATGTGCAACTAAGGCTTCATCTTGGTATACATCAGATATTTTTCTTGCTCCTGTGCCGACGGATTTCGAAAGACTTCTTTCTTCTCTCCATTTCCTATATATTCTGCTTACTGTACTCTTATCTATTCCAAATTCATCTGCTACACTTCTCATCGACCATCCTTCTTCTATTTTAGTGCAAATTCTTGCTTTAACTTTATTAACGTGAGGCATATTAATATTTTCAACGTAAATAAAAACTATGTATTGAAAAAATTTGACATTAATGACATATGTAATGACAAGAAAATTTATTCATTCATTGTTTTAGGAAAATACTTAATTACACAACTAAAATTTAGCCAAAATCGCAATAAGACGTGTCCCGTTTTCTCTGGCGAGGACTGTATTAATATTATGTCGTTTTAGTATGATTTGAATATTTTTTATATTATTTCTATGGGCGTCCTATTTTGGTAGACATCTACGATATTGCTTCATACTAATGAAAAAGGTTTCACTTACAATCATTTTTCGGAGAATTTTTGAAGAAGTTCCAGCTGAGAAGTTGCCAAATTATAACATAACAATATATGTAGTGAAAATGTATGGTCTCTACCTATAGCCATGAAAATCTTCTTATGGAACCGGATCTGAAATACTGACCATAAAATTTTCGTATTTCTCTGTATTTAAACCGGCCACAGCAGTAAAAGCATCAACTCCGACTTTTGTTCATATTATAAACAAATTGCAGCAGGGGGCTTATAAATAATATAATTACTCATCATTAACTTAAATTTCTGTTTCTTTTTTCTATTGTATACAGAATTCTTAAGTACTTACGGTCCGATTTCATAATAATGTCCTTCATTCGGTTTATTCTCGGTTAAGTAATGAGTATGGTAGTTTAACGGTACATCAAAAAGGACTTTAGGAATATATCAATTAATGATCGCATAACACTATTTTTTATGAAAGTCAATTTGTATTTAATAGTGACTTTAAATAATAATACGGCATTAGGTTTTATTACGAAATCGGCCCTTATTTCTATCAAATATGTTATCCTTTTGTAATTTACTTTGTTCATAAAAATACAATATACCTTATATATACATATTTGTTATTTATGTTTTGTATTAATTCATTAAATATAAATTGAAATAAAATGCATCGTAACTTTGGTATATTTAAGCGTCGCGCTTTCGCATAATAATGCGAACGTACTCAGTAGATGGCGCAAAACATGGTTATGATTGACATACGTTATCTGACGCATCTATATTATATTTCATCTATGGATTTAACGAATATTTTTACAATGCAATTGTTTGTGAATACAAAATTAACGTATTTAATGCTCCGTTACGAATTACGCTCCGTTATTAGTTATTACTGGCTTTTGTGAATACGGATAAGCCTACTGATAGTTTGGGAAAAATCTAAATCTATCAATTTTACTATTATCAACTGTTTATATGACAGGAATGTCAATGATTACGTCAAATACTTACCGAACCATCAAATTTTATCCTAATTGAATACACAATTAATGAAAAAGTGCAAATTATAAAGTGGTTTTATAATTTGCCATAGTATTTGGACATAACCACTGACATTCCTGTCATACAAACTGTTGACAATACTAAAATGGATACATTTAATTTTACCCCCCACTACCTTCTCCTATCAATAGGCTTTCGTAGTTCAAGTTGTTATCCTGTATAATATGATGTGACAAATGTCTATATTTTTGCTGTTGTTTGTATACAAATTGCAGAATCAATTCCTTTATCTTTTTGTATTGTCTATGTTTGCTGCTCCTTCAAACATCAAGAAAATGTAACAGCGTTGTCGGATTCATCTTTCTTAATCGTATCCTATTATATTATTTATAATACACGTTGATAGGAAATATGGCAACCTCATTACTCTAATCCTCATATGTGGTAAATTTCCTCACCAGTATTGACAAAGGAATGATAATCACTAAAGCAAAAATAGTAGCCGTTTTAAATGGAAAATGTAGTAATTTGATTAGAAGACAATTACGTAAAAAGCAGCAAAATACAATCAATCTTTCCAATAAGTAGATGAGATTCCCAATTAATGTGCTGAGTGCAAAATAATGATTTAAACGGTTTAAAAAGTTCAAGCGTCGGTGCGTTACGAGTTTCGGATTTGAATATTGTCAATATCCATGATGGGTAGGATTTCCAAGATTTGCAACATAATGCATGACAACAATGTTTGTTTTGCTATCCATGCCAAGAGACGAGTTCCCGTGACATTTCAATAGTAAAGTTGCTGAAGTGAATATGCTTGTGGAGAGAGGTTAAATGACAGAAAATAGAAATATTTCAAATAAACGAGAAGAACAAATTCCTGATTTTAGAAGTATTATTTCGATATGCATTTCTATATATTTTATTAGTAGTTCATACGTTTTATTTTACACAACTATGTCTGTTGATATAGAAGAACTAACTCTTTTGAATATGAGTTGCAAACAGGCAGTTTCACCTCCCATAGAATCTATACTCAAACCAACCTAGATCGTCAATGTGCTGTTCATGAATAACATCAACCTAAATGGTTTCTAAACCAGCAGAAATCAATCAACATATTACAAGCCGTCGCGTGACCTAAAGAAAAAATAGAAACCACTAACATGTTTGTTTCCTTACGCTCAATAAGACCAATTTAACTTTACGAAATTCCAAGGCTTGTTAATATAACCAGAAATTTGGGTTTATATCTTGATACACAATTACGTTTCAAAGAGCATATTTCATATAAACTACCTAGAGCTAATGCATCCTTGCTAGTACCATATACTAATGTATACGTTCTATCTGACCCCTTGAAAATAAGAAATTTTAAATATATTTAGGAGTTCTACATTAAACAGTATTAACAGCTTAAGAGAAAATGGGGTATATTCTCGTCCGCACAAAATAACATCTACACAAATTTTATAAAAGCTAAAAGCTCAGCTTATTGTTAATAATACAAAATGCAAATCATAAACATAAGCGTAATTTTAATAAAAAAACAAATTAATTCAACAGAAGAACTAGTTTTCTATACTTATTAAATAATAATACTTATTAAATAACAATATAATAATTGATTCTCTATAGGTACTTATTGTTTTATTTTTTCATGTTTGTATATTTGGCAATCTTATGTCGTATCCGCTGCTTGTATTATCTGTAGGTATTTACTTAACGACTTTAATTTTAGTTTTTATCGTGTTGATACAATTATTATAAATTTTAACCTTTAATTTAATTTAACTTTAACCTATAATTCATTATAAATTTTAACCTTTCATTATATTTGATCGCAGTTCTCATTCCAGTACCACATTACACTGTTTTCATTTTTATATCACCCTGCCCTTATATTAAAATCTAAATGTTATTGTTACTGTCCAAATCCCATCACATTTTAAACATCCTTATCCTTTTCATAAGAACTTAAATAGAACGTATCTAATAAACATTCAAATTCAAAACGTTTTTATCATGTGTATTTAACAAATATTTTTTCAGCAAGGTCGATATAGAATTCATAAGTAAGCTTTTCGTAAAATTTCAACATTCATGAAAAATAGATAATGAAGTATATTTACCAAAACGGATATAAAAAAGACCGTTATATTATTATAATAATACAAATAACGCAGCATACTGTACATACATACATGTGTACACATATGGAAAAGATGGGCTTTTAAAAATACGAGTGAGTTTGTTTCTAATTTTTTTTTAATCAATTACGACTCACTGAACTTATTGCATACATTTTCCCCGCATATTGTATGTATCTATGTAAGTATGTATCTATGTATGTAAATATGTATGTATATTAGACGACAGAACAGAATTCGCATTTGAGTATATTCAGTATATGTACTAAACCTGCTATGCATATGGATTTTTATCTAGGTTTTTTATTACAGTCAAAATATATAATTATCTTTTCTCTGTAAAAATCACTTACATGTAATATACATATATGTACCAAGTTCCTCGATGTTTGAATAAAATCGATCAGGCTCTTTTAAAATGGGGACTAGTACATATAAATGATATAAGATTGGTTAAATTTATGAGTACTTACTAGATATAAATTTTTAAAATAAAATACTGTTATTGAAGTTTTTGTGTGTAATTTTAATATTATAAGGCTTAACTATAGTAATACTATATATTTGACAGGTTAATTATTATTATTTAACCAATAATATTTAAAAATAAAAATGTTCTAGAGAAGGAACTTTATATATAAAGTCATGAATTAGATTTTTCTCCTTCAATGCATTTGAATCTTATCAATTCTTATTAACTATTTTTAGATAAATAATAGAGATATTTTACTCAAATAAAAATAAAACAAAAAAATACCAGTTTATAAATTAGTAATTTCACTACACATAGGAATGTTTCTGCCACAGATGCGTGGACTGGAAACTAATCATATAGTAATACACTTACAGAAATATTCTGCATATTCTCTTTATTAGCCCAAAATTTTGCACGGGATATCAAAGTAAAGATACGAGGGAGCATCTTTATATTCGCGGAATGGGGGATAAGGGGTGGAAATAAAAAAAACCAAATTATTTTTCTTTTTCAATATATTCACCTGCAAGACGGATACATTTTTCACATCTTTCAATTAATTTATTTATACCCTCATAAAAAAATGATTTCTCTTTATCTGCAAAATACGCCGAAACTGCCTCCTTGACTTCATCATCGGCAGTAAATTTTTTACCCCGCAGCTCTTTTTTCATTTTCGAAAACAGGTAATAATCACTCGGGGCCAGGTCTGGGCTGTAGGGTGGGTGATTCACAATTTCGAAGCCCACCTTATGCAGGGCAGCTAACGCAACGCGGCTCTTGTGGACGGGCGCGTTGTCGTGCAAAAGCAGCACACCTTTCGTCAATTTTCACCGTCTTTTCTCTTTAATGGCTTCTTTTAGTCGCTCTAATATTGAAGCGTAATATTCTCCGGTTATAAAAACACCTTTATGTTTGTAATCAATCAACAATATTCCTTCCGAGTCCCAAAATACCGTTGCCATGAGTTTCCCGGCCTCGGGTCGTCTTCAAGGGATTCCCTTCCTTGTTTAAATAAACTATGCCACTTGTACACCATGGTTTTTCCTGGACTAGAGTCGCCGTAAACCAATGGCATCTCATTCATTATGGTCGCGACTGATTTTCCTTGCCTGGTAAGGAACTTTATAACGGCACGATATTCGATTTTTTTCATATTTCACTTTTCACTCCTGATTATGTTACTTGGTTGACGATAGCTCAAAGACTAACTGTTTAATAACAATTCGTATCTATCTAATAAAAATTCGTATTTATACTAATTATGAGTCGCTGCACAGGCCACGCCCCCAATGTGCCTAATCAGCCCCCTACAACTCGCTCATTCCGCGAATATAAAAACACTTCCTCATAGTATCCAACCTAGCAAAAAAGAAACCAAACTATGCAACATTATCACTGATTACAATAATTCTTTCAAAAACAACGTAAGCAGTATAACACACTATTGATAAATATTCTGGCGACTGATTTTTTGTTAAATGGCAATTCTAATTTCGTTGTACTTGTACCAGATAATAGTAAAAAGACTGTTATTATGATCAAAACGGATTACGATCATAAAATTATAGTTATTTAACGATGGTGAAAACTCAAGAACGATCCTACTTCCCAATTGGAAAGATAAAACAATGATTTCATAAATATACGAATTTTTAGGTTTTCCAAGTTTCCCAATTCACAATGCCATCCCACCCAAAATGTATAATTATCTTAAACTCAAAAATAAAATATTAAAAAATTAAAATATTGACCAACTTTACTGGAAAAAAAAAACAAATATTATAATATATAGCATAAAGATGTATCTTTCGGGTATTGCCGTGGTTGTTGTAACAAACTTGACGACTCAAATACATAAGAAACAATAGTCAATCTATCGAATATACAACATAACCATATATGTAAAGGACCTGTAAAAAAATAAATAATTTACTCTGCAATATTTAAATTGCACGCAAAAGCAACAATATCAATTTTTCGTTTTAAAAATTTAATTCTAGTAAATTTAAATAATTCCAAGTAATTTATACTACTCGGACACCCTAGTTTGAAATAGTATTTTCAGTTTTATTCAAGCATCAGGTAACTTTTCTGCATTTTAATTTGTAAGGTGGTTTGTAGGTATTTTTATGTGTTTGTTATCAATAAACATGGCTCACGCGTACCGCATGCAATGCAGGAGAGTTAAGCGGTTTGCGGCTGGCCAGATCACGGTCGAAGAATAACAACCTTGAATTGCAAATTAGGATGCAGTCCTATCGTATATAAATATGCCACAATCGATGAGCTTACTTGACCGTCTAATCGTGAATATAGTGCGAAAATGTTTTCTCGTAATTTAAATTAAATCCAATATTGCATGCGTACGCCACTTGTATGTGTCCGAAATTGGCCAAGTTTAGTTATTAGTACAGAGAACAGATAAAATGTATTATTTTTGCAACGCGACCTACTGCTCGTAACTTGGTTGCGAGAATAGCAAATACCGTTCAAAATATTTCTAAAGCAGAAATACAGACTATAGTTCTATCTACTTGTCATATAGAGTGAACGTTTGTATAAAAAATCATAGCAGATAATTTGAAGATTTAGGCCGCCAGTAATAAATGTAGACTTTATTATGCTGTTTCCTTTTTTCTGTTTTTCTGCATTGTTTACTGGAATTAATGTAATTATATAAAATAACTAACAAATAATAAGAAGTAAGATAATAAATTAGATTAAATTCTATCAGCTGTTATTATTTGCTACACTTATATTATTATCACTCACCTTTCTAGTGTTATTGTCTATCTATCTAAGTGTCTATAGGATCGATTCCTTACACACAAAGTGCTATTGGAAAACTAACAAGAGAATGGCGCTTACACCGCCACCGTTTTCACACTGCGCCTACGGTTATCTAATCGATAAGCGGTTTCACACATCCTGATATTTTTGTAGGTACATATGTACATACATACAGCATACCGAGCAGGGTAAAATTGATAAGGGGTCACTACTGAAATTTAATCGAAGATCTAATATGTAACAAGTGTAGTTGTAGGTATACCCCAGGATTAATTTAAACTGTTTCACAATATAGTTGCATACACTAGTAGCATTGAACGATATCTCATCGCTGTCGATTAAGTTAGTAAAGACGTAGTGTCATTTTTCCAAGTGAATTAAGAAGATGTAAGTGGACAAAATTGAACTACGCATTTTCCAATTATTTAAGAAAATGTTTTTAAATTGAAAATATTACCTACTTATTTTTACTATTTTAAAAGAGGTTAGTATTCTAAATAAAACAACTAGATGATAGTCCTTAAATTTAAATAGGGGCAGTAATCTTTATCATAAATAGGTAATTACTTAATCTTGTTAAAATACATAAATATATCAGGTAAAAATAGGTAAAAATTACAATAGAAATTAACTAAACGCTAATTAAGGGGCAGTAATAAGTTTATCATAAATAGGTAATTACTTAATCCTATTAAAATACATAAATATTATCATAAAAACACAAAATAGGTAATTATTAATCAATTAAAATTTATAAATATATTTAGATAAATTCTTATTTCCTTTCATAAGGATTCTTCCATTTAAATAGCTCTACGTTCATCTTAATAGGTTTACTAATAGAAATTAAACAATTCCTTTTATTTCAACATAATTTTTATATATTTATACAGTAAATTCATTAAATGTTAATATCCATAATTCTTAGTATTCCTCTGATATTTTGTAATTTCTCCACATGAAAAATTAAATCCTACTTAATTTAGAAGGAATTTCAGTCGTATCGATAGTATTCATACTCGATCATATTGATCAAATTTTGTGGAGTCAATTGGAATTCCGGTCGGATGTTTGACCATATTTCATGCATTCGTTTCAAGTATTCTCGGAAGGTCGGGCCATTTAAGATATAAGTAGTGAACAAATCGAAACATACCTCCTAGGTCCACTCACTACGCGCGGAATTCTCAATCGTGTGGGGTTTTATGTCTCATTGACTATTCCCAACTATCCTATGCACCCCTTCAAATTGAGATGCGTTGTGGGCAATTTTCCTATGCACCTCATGTCGAGCACGTTAAGTAGGAGTGTTCAGAAACAAAAGTGATTTTTTATGTAACAGTAACGTCCACTATCACGATACTAGATTAAAGTCTAACTTTCATATACCTTAGTGTAATTCGAAATTAGTAAAAAAGTCACCGCGTATTTTAGGTTTAAAGGTTTTTAACGCTCTACCTCAAGATATTAAATCCATAAAAAATAAATCGTCTTTTAAATGTAAAATCAGAACATTCCTTCTCCAAGAGTGTTTATACACTTTGGACGAATATTTTACGTTATGTGATAGGTATATGTAGTATTCTTGTCCTTTTTATTGTTAGTATTTGTATATACATATACATACATGTAGATTATATATATATACATATAAAATGTGAAAATTAGAGCAACTAGTGCAGAATAAGGGTTTCTTCTTTTAATTCAAATGAAAAACAGTAGTTTCCATTGACGTTTTAATTTATTTAATCCTTCTTCAAACCTATATATAAATATATAAAAAAACTTAACTATTTTAAACCAAGAAACAATAACTTACAAAAGGACAATTTTTTCTAAATACAGAGTGTTTCAATATTGACAATTTTGAAATTTGAAAACATATGCAAAATATTTGATATGTTTTCAAATTTCATATTGGACAAAATTGTTTCACTATATTTTATTTATTTATTTTATTTTTCAAATTTAGATTAAACATATCTTCCTCATTCCTTCGATATAAGGTTTCATTGAGTTATATCGAGTATTTCAGAAGTTATGGTTAATTTTGTCTGAAAATCATTGCGTGTTTGACGTCCTCTGTATTCCCCACGAAACGACTTGAAATTCTTTTTGTACTGGAATGATTTTTTTATATTGTTACAGTTTCATAGCAAAGTGATATTTTACCAATATTGAGAAAACTGTGTACAGGGCGATTCAAAACGCAAATGCATTATTTTCTCATCTTATTTAAACGGATCACCCTGTATTTTATATTATGAACGTACTTTCATTTTTATTAACCACTCCCTATATTTAAGATCACTAATTTCTGAGATATTTAATATTTCCGTAATGAAAGATGAGCTTTTTCAAAATAATTGTAATATGTCAAATTAGTAATGAAAATATTATAGTAAAAAGCTATTAAATCATAAATTGAAATACACTGGTTAAATACAACGCAACTACAAAATGTTAACCTTATGCCGGTAATTAATTTCTAATGATTTAAGCCGAAAGTTAGCAATGTAGCACATTTAATATTCGAGAAATCTTGCGTCAACAAGGTGGTAGTAAAAAGCCTGTTAAAGAATACTATGTAAAAATAAATTGCATCCATATCATATACAGTTGCACTGTAGCCGTTCTTCAAATGATATTTCTGAAAATGCCTATATTAATGGTTTGGATACTAAGCAGTAATATGTCCGCAATACAAAATTATTAATTATACAGAATATTTATTTTTAGCGCTATGTAATACAATTTCATTATACTTCAAATACAACAGTTTGTATACATATTATTTTACATATTTTAGAATTCCCCTTCTCATCATCAATCTCCCTGTATCTATTCATACTAATTTTCAAGATATTTAAGGTTATAGTCAATTTTACCATAATAAAAAAATATATATGTGTAAGTATGTTAATAATTTGTAACTCTAGATAGATCTTTTGTTGGCTGAATGAGGTATGCCTACTTTTTTCTGCCATAACATAAGTCTCCTGCCTTTTCATAAAATATTAGAAATAATCGCCAAGCATTATAAAAGGCGGTATAATGCTGTCACAAGACCATTTGAACGCAATTATACACACACAAAGACTACACCGCTAGAATTGCATACACCACACATAAAAAAATACAGTTTTTAGTGCCGACCATAAACTTACATTTGCTTCAATATACATATTTTAACAGTTAGCGTATATTTTAGAAACAAACAATCACTAAAGTCTATAGGAGATGCACAATACCGTAACACGAAATCCAGAAATGATTTAGTGCTGGTTTCAAACAGTATAAAAAATCTCCTTTGTATGTGTGTTCTGCTTAAATAATTTTAGGAGGTGGCACAGAGCCTTTCTAGCTGAGGGAGCTCTTTGTAATATAGGAGAGTATATCTATATATTCATCTTTGTTAATATACTCATTTTTATTGAAATGACATATCACATTCAAAACCCATCGACAAGATGATCAAATAAATTATTATTATTAGAAGTTCCTTGCAATTATTTTAGTAAGGGAAATAGTACAAGAAAATAAAGGTATATACATATTTAGAATAAGCCTCTAGTTCAATTTTTACATTCAGTCAAATATCCAGCACGTCTTAAATGATCCAAATACAATAGATACAATAGTGATCCCTAAATTGTATAATTGATTTTTCAGATTTTAGTGCCAACTAAATGAAGTAATGTTGGTACTAATTACTGTATCGGTATCATCGAATGTGTTGAGTGGATATTAAGACATTTTCATCGTAATCATTATAAGGTACTTCTTTTGACGTTCTTTTACTAATTTTGGCAATATTACTGTTCCATGTCTTTCTAACTCACCTCTTATTCTTACACATACGTTTAACTTATCTTCTTTCTTTTCTTTTAGACGTTAAATATTCCAACTTTGTCATTTTGTATTTTATTTAAAGTCTTCTGATTCTCGCTTATGCTTCCCTGATATACCTCATTTCGGCCGCTTGCAGTATTCTTTCTTGCCTATCAGTTAAGATTAAGTTTTCTGAACCATAAATTAATGCGTATTGTTTTATAAATTGAAAAATTTGACAACGTTGTAAGTCTCTCTTATTTAAGAATTTATTCCGTATTATATTAGTGTCATTTTTTGATACTATTTCATGTTTTTGTGTCTTGCGTTCTTTTGTTGCTCAAAGGGATTCCCCAATATTTAATTATTTAATTAAATATTTATTTTCTTCCAAGAATTTTTTGTCTAGTGTAGTATTTGGCCGTTCTGCAAGATTTAAGATACTTAAAAGTATCTCATTTTTCAATTAGTTCTATTTCAAAACTTCTATTTGGATTTATCCTGGATCTTTCCCAACTTTTAATTCATTAACATCTGCGGTAATTTTGCTTTACAAATTATTTCGTTAGGTATTCGTTCCGCATCATCCTCTATTTGTTGGTTTTTCTACATTTACACTTTAAACTTTACATACAGTGTGTATCGCTTGAATACTTCAGCATCTCAGTAACACATTTTTGAATGTTTTTCCCATATTTTTGTTACAACTTTTCAATTTTCTAAATTTTTTCATTGAATTGCCCATTGAAGAAGTCTTCATAGTCAACAATTTCAAAACAGCATCTGTTACAAACGAACACTAAATAATAATGCATAGTGATTAGTACAAATTGCACTTCACTTGGTTGACACTGCTATCAAATCAATTATGCAATTTAAGAACTGTGTCTAATTCTATTCTACATGTTGAGGATATCAGTAGGTCAGTGCGCACACCTTATGTAGCATCTTATTGTAAATTGTTGAATGACACTGGGAAATTAACCATCCGTTTTGAAAAGCTAACATTTGCAAAAGTGAAGAGGAGGAAGATTATGCGAGTCTTGAATTCTTTGAAGAGTGATGAACCATCACTACACTCTCTTTTTGAAATAATAACAACCGTGTTAATTTGGCTATATTGTGATGAGTCAGCGCCACGCGTGATCATGACGTCACCCACCCTGACTGACAACCGATGAGTAATACTCCCGAACTTGTCCAGATCGATATAGAATGATCGAGAAATAATCACCGAGGCATATATAAATGGGCCATCTAGCAGAGGAAGCCAGTCTTGATTGGAGAACGTGCGCGTCGTGGATACGTAAATAAATTGTTATAAATCGGACATATAAATAATCTGTACATACATAGTTAGTTAGTGTTATTCGTGTTATTTGTTTCTTTATAATTAGTATTAAGTGTCTATTTAATTAATATATCGTTTTAAACCAAATATCCTTTGCTTTGAACCCGATAACATTACAATATCATTACATACTTAGATATGGTGATAAAACAAGAACTCATATCAAAATTTCTACATTATTTAACAGAGAAAATCCCTATTAGAAATCATCCAATCCACCGTGTCATAATTTTGTCAGAAATCTGAATGAAACTGAAAAATTTAGATAAATAGCTTTAAGGAAATAAGAATAGATGAAACACAGTTAATTGAATTGTGAAAATTATTTCAAGTCAAAAATTGGCTCTAAAAATGAATATTGATGAAATCATTGTAGCGAATATTTCTCATTATGAAATAAATAATTCGTCTAGGGCCAATCTATTTCTAATACTAATTGAAAACATATATCACTAATTGAATGTTTAGGTAATCGAAACAGACTTTTTCGCCATTTATTTCTTGTAGCTTCAATTTGTTCTTGCATTAGCTTTAATTGGATGTCATTCCAACATTTAAGGTTCATAGAAATAGATAGAATGAACAGGCAACTTAAGCCTGTTGAATTTTTTTCATACAGAATTTATTGAAAGCTTCTGCTTATGTTAACAGAGCATACAATTTGTCATAAAAACATGTTACCATTAAAACAAAATCTCGTTGATATTTTACCCAGAAAAAGAAAATACAAGAAAAAAATCGTAACCGTAATCGTATAAGACTTATTTCTATTGCTATTTACTTCTTTCTTGTTTACTGTATATTGCAAATCAAAATTAAAAAGACGTATAAGGACAGTTTTTTCTACACTCAATCAGCATTGTTTCTGATCATGCTATCTGGAGAAATAATTAATCGATCATTTTTGGATATGAATCTTTTCTGTAGAATTAATAATCAATAATACATGAGTTTCTAGAAAAGACCTAATATTATTCAGTATAGGATCTAAAACAAATATTTTCAAAAAACTAATACGAAAAAATAGGTGCACTTTAGGTGTATGTGAAAGTATATACATATGTTATTACATATTATTACAAACGTAAGTAAAAAGGAGCGTGCATATATAATTTTTAATAAACGTATTTCGAAAATTATATAACTGAAACTTAGATTTTTAAACACACTCATATAAAACATTTCTGAGCAAGACAGTACCTGATCGCAATCTCGTTTGAAGTAAGTTCCTGTAATGTCTTCTTAGCAACCACCATCATGCTTTATCACCTTCTAGGCTTCAACAAATTTAAAAATTACATAATAACTAAACCAAGCAATTCAAATTGCCACAGAAAAAATAAAAATATGAATAACCAATCACTACAACTACATCTTAAGCCAGTTTCAAGATTCTAAACGTGTATGCATTATACATTTTTTCCAGACCCGGCTTTCCGAGAGAGTCGGAAGCGTAAAACAATTGCTGCTATCGTGTTCGTTTACCAACGGGAAGCGCCTGGTTTCAACTCCCCCACCATCACCTTTTCACCGTTACCATTAGGCTTAATTGCGAGAGACTTCCTGTGTTTGTTCCCCGATTCGGAACAAAATCTCATCGCACAAAATAGCAGCAGGCTATGACTTATTCATGAGACATCGTTCGTTTGTTTTTTGATGTCTATAAAGTCTCCGCCGTTTCTTTCACATATTTGTTTCGGTCGACTTCATTTGTTTGAGACCTTACAAGGAGTACGTCTAACGTCTAGTCACATTAAGCAGTGTATGTACTATATACAGTGTGTTACTAAAACGTTTATATTTTTCTATAGTACACTTAGACACGCGTGCTTATTACAATCTATTGGCTATTCAAGTAGCAAATTAAGTATTAACTTTTATGTTTAAGGTGAAGTGAATTAAAACATTTATACTTGGTCCCATCAGTATTCTTACTTGGATTAGTAATGTATAAGTATTAAATACTTATGTTTAAAACTATCTTGATCTTTAATATTAAAATGCTTTTGATTGAATATTCTTTATAAGTATTTAAGATACCATACTAACGTTAGGTTTAATATTAATTTTATCTACATATTTTTCCAACAAACTCTAGATGGAAAACGTAAGCATAGTATAAGTATTAATCGAAGTAAATCTCATTTAACTGCTAACTTAGACGTCTAAATTACGTCCAAGTTGCAGTTAGTTAGACGTTAGACGCACATGCAAAATTGTCTCTGTTAGTCCTGGAAGGACCAAGTAATAAAAGACGTCTAATTAACTAGATTCCCTATCCAGATTTAAAATAGACTCCGTTCTAGAAACGGATGAGTTATTTGTTATCAAGTTTGTCTCGTTAGTTTTAAATTTCAAGTTCGACCAAGTAATTAAAGACGACGAATGAAATGAGTTTTGTATTAAACGTTAGCATATAATTAATTAATTTCGATGCTCTAACTTATCTAAATAGTCTCTGGTTCGAAACTTGCCACAAATTAATTAACATTAGCACAAAGTTATTTCTTCTTTTTTGAAAAACCCGTTTCTACGTATACGTCCGATATAATTATATAACACTTTGGCTGCGCCAAATAAGTATATGTTGACGACCAAATGCTTTCTTTATAAAGTGCCAAAACGTTTCTAAGATTTGAGCTTTCCCCATTAATCGAAAACGTAATATGTTGACGGAGATATCGCTCTTTTATTTCAAAACTATTTCCTTGACCAGAAAAGTATACAGAGTAACCATGACGAGTGTTGATTAAAATAATATAGGTAACTAAAAACATTTTTTAAATTTTGCATGTAATGATTTCATGATATACGTGCTTTAAATTTAAAATAATTTTTTACATTTAAATTTGAAAAACTTCTTTCGGTTACACCGTAAATGTATATCAACTTCTTTATTTTAAATAGAATTATTTAATTTTATTATAAAAAACAAGTGGGCAACTACGGACTAACGATGATATTTCTAAAAATATAATGCATGTGCAACTTTAAAATTTTAAGTAATTATTTAGGAAACTGTGTTGTATTAAATACAGTATTATAAACTTTACAAAACTGTACCAGGTGTTTATAAAAAAGTTCCAAACATTTTATCCAGAAATCATGAGTATCTTTTTATTTTCAAAGGGCAACTAATATTTCTTAGTACTCTAGTGCAGTACGTTGAAAATTAGGAGCAGTATGTATTTACTTCCTAGTCTAGCTGAGGACTCCGTGAGGATGGAAAACAAATTACTAAGCAGAGACACGTGGCATTAGGCAACTGGTATTTTCACAACAAATAACAAATACCATTGCGAATTTAAGCTCCAGTTGTTCCAAGTCATTATTTAGTAATCATTATTAGTTTTTGCCACTGAATACCTTGTAATGTAACGATTTTGAATTAAAAACGAAAATTTCTGAAATCTAATAGGATAACCGATAACGTCCGCCTAGTATAAGTAGAAAAATATATCAAAATCGCCGAATATTCGCCAAAAGTATCTCAACCAATCTTGCAAAACATGTTGTTTCCTTCTAGATCAATCTTGCCAAATGCAGTTAAAAGGAAACCTTGATGTGAAAATTTACATTGGTGGCATATTAGTGTTTTCGTTGGCATTTTCCTTGGTCTTATATCACAATAGTTATTGATAGTTAGAGGGGAAGTAACGGCTGTCACAACGTTAACTAAACGCTAATTGAGATGAACGTAGAGCTAGTGGGGTTAGCAGCCAATGGATTGGATGGAATTTTCCATTGGCTGCTAACCCCACTAGCTCTACGTTCATCTCAATTAGCGTTTAGTTAATAGTTATTGAGTTGAACGTTTTACATTATTATTACACTAATAATTTTTTCTTTTTATTTATACATTCTACATTTTATAGCCTAGTGTTTTCTGCGAGATCAAATTTGGAAGAAGTAAAAAACTAAAATTAAAGTTAGTTTAGAGTGATATACGAAAATCACCTAGAAAATTTTAAATCGTGCTGATTATAGTTCCTTATATTCTTTTAACCGAAATTCGTCATACCTGTATATATTGTAATATTATTATACATTGCAACGTACGATAAGCTCTCGTATTCTGTTCTCTACAGCTCTACACCTGCTGTAGAGTTAAGAATTCACGAACCCCTGAGATTAATTTTTTTAAACCCCAATTTTTAATTTAAAGAGTAAAACTCAAATTTTCTTAATTTTAATACAAATCAAATTTCACATTACAATATATATTTCTTTAGGATTCTGTTTTGAATAAAAACACAATTTTCTTTCAGTTTAAATATATACACACAACGGTTTCATGAAATGCGAACGGACATCTAAATAAATACTCCACTCTTAGCTTTTACATATCAGACCATCGTATTACAAATAAAAGAATATTGCCTGCCAAAACATATTTTCAACTTCATTTCTGTTGACATTTTTGTCCAAAAGAAATTGAAACAAAAAGGTTTTTAAAAAATATGAATTAATTAATCCCTACAATTTATAAAATGCAATATTACATATGTATATATACTATCAGAGACAATTCATACACACACTCTGTATATTCCAAACCCGCAGAGAGACAAACGTAATTCTTGGAAATAGTTATACTTCCATATCCATACAACTTGAATTAGCCAGCGTCAGAGTAAGCGGACAGTACTATCAAAATGGTGGCGGCAGCGCGTTGTCAGAACAGAATGTTAGTCTACACCAGCATTTCTTAAACTGTGTTCCGCGGAACCCTGGGGTTCCGTGGAGATCACTCAGAGGTTCCGCGAAAGTTATGTGCTTTTTTTATAACATTCAAGGAAGTAACATAAAATAATAATAAAAATTTAACGGCACAACTAAATTCCCTCAGTTATAAGAATGCTCTTGATGAGGTCATCAAAATCATTAACTTCATAAAATCTCGACCGCTAAATAATTCAAAATACTCTGTGAGGAGATTGGAAGTCTACATACATCTCTTCTTTTACATAGATACTGAAGTCAGATGGTTATCTCGAGGAAAGATACTAACCCATTTTCTTGAGTTAAGGGACGAGGTGTGTGCTTTTTTTTAGAACACAATTTTGAATTGAAAGGTCGATTATTTGATAGAAATTGGTTACTTAAAATTGCCTATTTAAGCGACATTTTTACAAAGATAAATGAACTTAATTTAATCCTTCAGGGTAAACAACTAAATGTATTTATTGCCCACGATAAATTATTGCTTTCAAGAAAAAAATAGAATTTTGGACAATTTTGTATGAGCTCCATCGAGTTTGATTGTTTTCCAACAATAAAAGGCTTTTTAGAAGAAGAAGGGGTTGAAATGGCAGAGACATTTATTGAAGAAATTATTCAACATCTGAAAGGATTGAGTGAAGCTTTTAATAAATATTTTCCAAATGAACAGCAGATTAAATATCAAAATGAATTGTGGATTAAAATCCATGTATTTTCACTGCACGACCTTCGACCATGTCAACGGAACAATACGAAACTTTTATTGAAATGACATCTGATTCATCATTGCAAAATAAATTTAAATTAATGCCATTAACGGAATTCTGGTGCAGTATAAAAGATAAATATCCTCAATTGTCGCAAAAGGCCGTGTTGGTGCTTTTACCATTTGTAACCACATACACCCATTGATTTCAGATATAGGATAAATAACGGCGGAAAGGGGCCAGGGGTACGAAGAAGTGGGGGCGCGTACGAGTCTCACTATCACAGTCTAGTCTCGTCTAGTCTACAGCGCTGTGATAGACTCATACGCGATCCAACTTCTTCGTACCCCTTGCCCCTTCCCGCCGTTATTTATCCTATATCTGAAATCAACCGGTATGTGCGAAACGGGGTTCTCAGCTTATTTGTCGACAAAAACTATATACCGGAACAGACTTAATGCCGAACCTGACATAAGAATTCAACTTTCATCAATTAAGCCTAATATTACCTAAGTATATTTGTGATAATAAAAAGCAATATCACTCATCCCATTAAAATTAAAATTTAAAAGTCCTGTAAATGTAAATTTAAGTTGTTTTAAGAACTTTTGTGTTAATTTTGAATTATTTCTTGAAGAAAATAAATATTTTTTGAAATAATTGTCATTTTTGTTGCATATACTATATTTACAGAATGTTACCTACATTAAAAGCATACTATTGAAACAAATCAGGGGTTCCACAATAAAAGTGACTACTAAAAAGGGTTCCACTTATCAAAAAGATTGAGAAACGCTGGTCTACACAAAGCAAATTCTACCAATTTTTTTTTAATAAAGACTGAGACAAGATTCAGAACTAAGTGGTATAGAACACTTAAGCTAATTACTTCGGAAGTATCATAGAAATCGTCCTTGTCTTATTAGATAAAATAAATGTCAACGTAGTTTATAAACTCCAAGTATCGATAGTGTGCAAATAGATCTAACGATTAAAATATGTTTTACATGCAGCTTCAGCATTATTATTATTGAGAATAAAGCATTCCCACATATAATACTTTTCGTAATTTTCATAAGCCATCTCAAATTTATATTTTTTTTAACAATCAAATAATCAACTTAAACTATTGATACTATTTATAAACCTACTGACAGATTCATGTCTGTTGAATGACACACGCCTACTAACAAAAAGCAATGAAATGATGAAAATCAATGGAAAATGTTAATTTTCTGCTATAATACAGTGATAATGAACGAAAAGACCCCACATGATATATATCATTGAAATGGCAAAAAAAATCTCTTTTTAATGATATCATAGCCAACTATATGTTCCATATAAAAAAATACAACTTTATGTCCTACCTCGAATTTCGAAAATTTTTTCAAAAAATCTCTAACGCCACTGCATTCTAATCAAAAAATTGCCTCAAGAACGTAAAAGTCATTTTTGTCAACTTTCATAAATAGCTGAGATATCGTGATAAAACATAAATGAAAAATCGAATTTTCACGGATAACTCGAAACCGAAAGCCGATACCGAAATTTGGTTTTCACCATCATCCTTTTCTCGAAAAAACAGATCGAGGATGCGTGGTCCGTTTTTTTGATACCTCTTATAGTTACCGAGATCCCCTATTAAAACATCAAAATTTGCCCCTCCCTATATACATAATTATATAGCGAGCATCAGTTTAGGCAACCTATTGTACAGTTTTGTATAACAGAGACACATACCTACACATGATAAGTAATATTTCTCTACTGCCGTTAAATTAGTAACTCCCATCAACAGTACTCATAATTCTAATTTTTATATATGTAATTGTTTTAAATTATAATATTTTGTACTTTACAAAGATCGTTAAACTTAAATTATGTTCATTTACCTATCAATTTCTATTTTGATTGCTTATCTATTTCTTCGGATTTCTTTACTTGCAGTAACATAGTTTTTATAAAACGCTAAAAAAAAGTGGTGAAAATTTTCATCAAATCATAAGTAGGGTTTTGGAATTACCTGACAAAATATAATAAAAAATTGTCGCTGCGAACAGGATTCGAACCTGTGCGGGCAAAGCCCATTTGATTTCGAGTCAAACTCCTTAACCACTCGGACATCGCAGCCATATCTAGCAGGACTGCATATACGTAATACAAATGGCGAGATGTATGACCAAAAAATGAATTACATGATTACATATAATCAATATGATATTTATTAATAAAAAAATATTTTTCTATATAGAATTATATTATATTCATTTTACAATACAAAATCATATAGTAAATTTATTTCTTTGGCTTATAGCTTTCAACGATTTTTTTTTCTGTTCAAATTTACATGGCACCTGCATATGTTATTTCTTTGTTTTACTTTAGCTTTCAAGTAAAAGTTAACATATACCTTTCCGAAATTATTGAAGTTAAATTCTGATATGAAAATAAGTAATTAGTTTCCTCACATGAAATATATCTCATCAATTGTCCAACTAGTTAATTACTAATCACGAAACGAAATCCTTTGTTAGCTAGAAAATACTTAGCACTTGAAATAAAACTGCAACAATACCTATCAAACAGAAATATCAATGTTAATTATAGATTATAATATTATCTATCAATTTATCTATGCATTATGTCTATGCAGTCTGTTTTGCATAAATATTTATTTTAATTTTAACTAGGCAACCAATTTAACAAAAATGCTATTAGTAATTTTAATACACGCATCTTGCTGCTGCAATATTGCTATTATCCTATACCTTCAACACCCCTTGCAATACGATTATTACTAACTAGACAACTTAGGGATTTAACTCGAACATATTACCCGTATCTTCCTCCAGTTTGCGTATTAGTGAGATAAGGATCGTTGGGACAACTATATCAAAGTTTTGTGAGAGATTATCCGCACAAACTAGTACAAAAACTTTACGTTAAATTTCAATGCAAACCGTAACCTTAAATTTTTCACTGGTGCAGAAGTAGAACACTAAACACTTCAAACCACAAAACACTCTTAAGTTTTATTGTCGCCTTGATAATGATAGCTTTGCTGCCGAAACCCGTCGGTTTTTAGTATAAAGTTATGTGGTATTTTGTGGGTTGTTCTTAACCTTAAGATTTTTTTGAGCAACTTTTTTTTATTGGAAATATGTAGTATCTTGGCAAGAATATTGCAGGTGCTAACGTAATTCCTCTTATCAATTATATTTGAAATTAAAAAATACTTGCATCGATTTCGTTCGGTGAAAATGAGTTCATTTACAGACACGCCGTTATAGCTGTTTTTGTAGACACGCTGCCAATATAAAAGAGCTTTGCTCTAATTAAATACAATTGCAACGCGTCAAATTATAACAATAATGACATGTGTAGGTATCGGTAGTATGTAGAGAATGTCATATATAATAAAACAATATACATATGTATATAACAAATAATATAATTTAATTGGGATTGCAGTCTCAATAAATTTAGTTCACTCTTCGAACTTTATCTAAGCTTTCGGAATAGTTTTATTCCTTTTTCAAGGCTATACATGTTAAAATAACAAAAGTTAATACAATATAAGGACATTAACATAACATTTTTAAAATATACTTACAAAATTCAGTGAGATTTTTTGTTAAATGGCTTTTCTTAAAAATGGCAACAACTTAACTATAAAGAACACCGACAGGACACCAACGTATTAGGTAATATAACTATTTAAATTTTATAATGCATAACATTTGATTCACATGAACATATGACATCTATTGAAATCTATGTCGATATACAATAAAATCAATAAATTGATCTTATATATCCATGAATTTTAACTACGAAAAACTAATTATATTATTTACTATCTATGTATATACAGTAGTTAACTTCTTTTTACTATGTATGTAACTATCAAATAGCCAAGTACAAAATGCCGAATGAATGATTTCTGCCAAATTTAATGAATTGAGAGCGTATTTGATATCACATACAATCATTTACGCACACACTACGCAAAACATGAAATAACAGTATTGTATATAAGCAAGTGGTATTAGATATTTTCTGAAACTAATTTGGATAAAATTATTACAAGATTAATAAGTGAACAACATTATTGAATTAAGCTGTATATAAATCACAATCATTTAGTATTGTTTTACGTGCGTAAAAGATTTAGCATAGCAACTTACCCACACATTTATATAGGTCTATTTCTGATAATTTCACAGTTAGAAGCTAAATATATTATATAATTGATGTTTATGATCACTAACGACATTTCTAAAATTAGAAGAACACCAAGATAAGTTGGTGTCTACCTGAATACCTTTTGTACATATTCACAGATACAATACAGGTAGTGCTCCAACACATCCCTTCAAGCTATAAAATATACACCTGTCGCCTTAGTCAAGTTAATTCTCTACGTATGTATGTGCACAGATGTGCATGAAAAATAATTAAGCGGGAACAGATTTTGCGTTTACTCGCTTACATCCGTCGAAAATTATAATTGCTGTAGAGGAAAAAGAAGATGAATATTAATATCTTTTCAAGAAATATACTACTTTATTTTATTGGAAGTCCTGCATAATAAATGAAGACATAAGTATATACGGTTCCAATTAGCATAAAAAGTCGTAACCTACAATTGTAATAGTAGAAACAGTGGAAACCTGGAAATTGCACTGTTCTAATGAATACCAATGCCATTACCATCATTCGAGAACGTTTATACAATCATAAAAAGAATAAACTAATAGGTTACAGTTACAATATGGGAGCTTTTTTCTTCTACAAAACGAAATTTCTTAAATATTAATAATGTTTGCTGTTACTTTTAATTTTAGTATTTTTTATTTTCATGCAGGCGAAATGTTGAAAATATTTTGTATTACATTTTAGCTCTGATATTGCCAAAAAGTCAAGTAACAAGAACAGCAGTGTGTAATCCTCTGGAAACAGCTCGAAGAAGAAATCGGTTAAATCTTTACTCTTAAATAATATAAAATATAGTAGGTATAGTTGTATTCATACTGTGACATCAAGAATCAGAATAATTGCTTCCTATAAGAGGAGTAAACAAAAGTATGCAAACTTTGTATAATTTTTTCTACACTCGTTTATGCAACCAGAATGTTCTACATAACTAGAGATGCATAATTCGGAATTTTTAGTATATACTTTTTAATTAATATTTTCTGTGTTTTGATGGAGCTTCAAGTCACGTTTAAATAGATATAGATAGTAGGTATATCAATCCAAACTAGGCTATTTCAATAACTGAACTAAACAAATTATATTCACGAAATGTACATCCTTGTTTCATTAATTATCAATTTTTCGTAATATTGTTTATGTACCTTGTACACATCATATTATACTTGCTAAAATGAAGATAAATAAACTGTAAATGTATTCGAAAATTAAAGTTTTCTTTTGAATATTTACCATATGATACAAACTTACTTAATTGAATTTAACATATCTTCGTATTTTTGTAGTCCGTAGATAATACACTTCGAATTTATGGCGTCAGCTTTAGATTGCGGTCATATTAAACAAAATTACTTGTTCCTATAAATTGAAAAATTCGAAAGCTTTTCTGCTGATGCTCACCCATTATCTGTTAATGGATTTAATTTAAATCTATTTTACGACCTATTGCTAGAAATATAATTCTTTGTGCAACAAGCTTAATATTAGCAATGACCTTGCTTGTGGTAATGTAATGAGAATACAGTCAATGATTTAAGAAATAAACGACGTTGTTATATCGTAATTATAAGTTTCTAGTAGCTAGTCGTATCTGGTGGTAATTTTATCTCAAAGTATTTTGCTTAGAAACAAAAGTTGTATTTGTAATAAAATAGGATATTGAACCGATGTCAGACTCTCCTACTCTTATTTTTAATATTCATATTCTAATTATTTTCTTTTAAATCAATTTTTGTATTATTTGTGTTTCCGTTACTTTGAGTTATTACTTTAGTGCAAGTTCTTTTAATATAGCTTAATAACAATTGCATAAATTCGAAGTTCTATGAGACTATTACGCATGATAATATGCGTATGATGTAAAGGTTCTCTTCTGTCGATATGTTGAACACGACAGTTTTACAAGAAGTGATTGTTTTACCTCGAGCGTTTTGTACTACTTGATTATCGCTTGTTCATATTTTTCTTAAAAATCGTTGTTGATGTACATTTGTCACTTATTAATTGCATACGTTGATCCAACATCCTGAAATACAGTAGGTTTGCTTGATATCCTGCACAAGTGACCCACTGGTGCGGACTTTTCTGCTTGCATTTGATATTATTAAGCGCTTCAAAAATTTATTGTTTGATATAGAAATGTAGTGTAAACTACACTAACTACATTGAATCTTTTGAAAGTACGATGAATGTACGCTGGTCAGGTTTGTAATGAATGACAAGAGTAGATTATGGGTGATTATAAGAGGTAGAGAAAATGAAGTGTAAGGTGTAACATAATGAGTTAAAATCATTGAACTGGTTAAAATAATAACATAAATATAATTTGCCCAGGTTGTTGACTTATGTCGAATGTCATATTATTATTGTTAGAGAATATCATGAGAATATACGTTATAGAATATCTAAGTTAAAGTGTATTATTATATTTCTCTCAGTTATATAACATGGTGGCAGCGTAAATTAATAAAAGAAAATTATGGCAAATGTAAAAGCACCGAAAGCTTTTGAACCTGGAACAAATCTGGCATCCGGATGGAAGAATCGGAAACAGAAAATAGAACTGAATTGGGTAGCAGCTGATTTAGATAAGGCGGCAATAAGTAGGTGACTATGGATTAGATATATGTATATAATACTTTGGCAATTAAAGAAGAAGGTGATGCACTAACTGTAAGTGTTATTCTCAAAAAGCTTACTGAATATTTTGAGCCTTACAAGAATGAAACATATCTTCGATTTCAATTTTTTACATGTAGTCAAGATGAAACTCAAACAATAGATCACAGTATGTCACAGAACTAAAGCTGAAGGCATCAGCTGACTGTAGATTTGGCGATTTAAAGGACTCTTTAATAAAAGATGGACTAGTCTGTGGTATACTGAGTGATCGTCTACGGGAGAAATTAATTGCGTAAATATTTGTAGAACTGATGAAGAATGACGTAAACAAGTTAAAGTGATGGTAGCTGGTACGCATAACAACGGCAATACCTTGAAGGTAAATAAGATGAAAATACAAGCATACAAGAAACAACATGAAGGAAAAGAAGGAAACAAATATAACAATAAGCAGAAAGGTAGCAAGTGCCAACGATGTGAAACGCAACATAAATTTGGAAAATGTCCAGCCTGGGGTCAGACCTGTAATAAATACAAGCGACCTAATCATTTCGCTAGAGGTTGTTGGAGAAAGACTATATGTGAAATTGGTAATAATGATACAAGCGAAAATATTCAAATAGGCGACACAGAAATAACAACGTTAAACCTTGGTTCGATAACAGAAGCAACTAAGGCATACCCTGTTTGTAATATAACAGAAAATGGAACCAGAGAATGGATGGAGAAAATACAGTTTGGTTCTAATTTACTTGTTTATTTTAAGCTTGGTACAGGCAGTGAAGCAAACATTCTGCCGAAACATGTACGTATATGACAAGTTAGCTATAAACTCAAAGATGCGTCAGAATAGTAAATCCTTGCTAGCTTATAATAAGCAAAAGTTAAATATCATAGGAGTAAGCGAAATTACATTAAAACACAAGAATTTAGAGAAAATATTTGATTTTTATATTTTGAAGGATAATTATGAGCCAATTTTGGGTTTAAAGGCATACGTGGCCTTAAATTTAATTCAACGGATATATAGTACTGTTGAAGCAGATACAAAGAGATATGAAACAGGCTCTAGTATATTACACGATTTGACGTTTTTGAAGGAGTGGGTTGTTTTGGGAAACCGTGTACGATTAAGTTGAAAGAAGGAGCTACACCCTCTATATCTAGATGTAGAAAAATACCCTTAGCGCTTCACAAAACTGTGAAGGAAGCGTTAATAAAATTAGAAAAGGAAAAAATAGTGTCAAAGGTGGAAGAAGCTACTGCCTGGCTTAATGCGACGGTTGTAACAGAGAGGAAAGATGGAACAATACGTCTGTGCATGGATGCAAGACCACTCAACAAATTTATTGTGAGGCAAAGATTAGAGTTACCGACATTTGAGACGGTAATGGCCCAGGTAGGAAGAGCACAATGGTTCTCAGTATTAGATGCATCATGCGCTTTTTATCAAATTCCGCTAGATAGAGAGAATGCACTTTCATAACGCCTTTTGGGCGCTATATGTTCAATCGTCTACCGTACGGACTAACCAGTGCTACGGAAATATTCCAAAAGTGTATAAATGATTTAATTTGTGATTTAGATGGCGCATTAGCGTATATGGACGATATTTTGGGTTTTGGAAATTCACTAGAAGAACACAATCGGAGATTAATCATCTTGCTAGATAAAGCAAGAAAAGCAAACGTAAAATTCAAACTAGATAAGCTCCAATTAGTCAAGAATAATGTTAAGTTTCTAGGTCATACTATCTCCAACGAGGGAATGCATATATTGGACGAAAGAATAGAAGCAATTCAAAAATGAAAAGACCAGCGAATGTAAAAGGGTTGCGGACATCTAGGTATGATAAACTACCTCAGTAGATTTATGAATAACATAGCAGAGGAAATAGCACCTTTACGTTTACTTTTAAAGAAGGAATCAGTGTGGACTTGGTACGATAACAGTCCTCAAGAACGAGCATTTAGGAAGCTCAAGAATTTGATCAGTGAGGCTCCAGTTTTGAGCTATTACAATCCGGATTTACCAATCACATTAGCAACAGACGCTAGTCAGTTTGGTTTAAGAGGTCACATAAGCCAGGAAGGTCATCCTGTGGCATATTGGTCAATGTCATTAAATGCTTCTCAGAGAAATTACGACCAAATTACAAAAGAACTACTAGGAATAGTACTAGGATGTGAAAAATTCCATTATTATTTATATGGAAGATCCTTCGTAGCCATAACGGACCATAAACCATTATTAGAACTAATAAGGAAGTCCTTAGATTCTTTATCTCCAAGATTACAACGTTTAGTGATTAGATTAATGAAATACGATGTAACATACTGCGATATACCTACGCCTGGTAAAGAACTATATATTCCTGACACATTATCCAGAGCTCCATTAGAGATGGAGAAAGCGACAGGGTTTTTAGATGACTTTTCCATTAGCTCAATTATTTTAGTATCTGACAATAAATGTGCTGATTTAAGAAATAGCATCAACTCGGACTCGGAATTACAAATTATAAAGCATTACTTACAGAATGGTTGGCCTAATAATATTTCAGGAGTAAAACGTGAAGTAAAGGCTTACTACCCATATAAAGACGAAATATTTGAATTAGATGGATTTTTATTTAAAGGAAACCGACTTTTAATTCCCAAAGAGCACAGATTGGATATACTTACAAAACTACACTCCACTCATCAAGGTGTCACAACATGTCAAAGGAAGGCGCAGGAAACGGTATTTTGGCCAGCCATAAATGAACAATTAACCAATTTAGTGTCATCTTGCTTAATATGCTTGAAATACTCTGGATCAAACAGCAAACAACCTACAATTCAACACGAGATTGCAGAACTTCTGTGGGAGAAGATAGAGAGTAGATTTCTTTCAAATTGGTAATGAACATTATTTGATTGCATGTGACTATCACTCCAAGCTTGTGGAATTAATTAAAATGGGAAAGAAAGATGCTTCGTCAACAACAGAAGCTCTTATAGGTATATTCAAAAGTCACGGACTTCCATTATGTCATATCGCCTTTTGATTCGAAAAATTTTAAGAGATTTCTGCAAGAACTAGATATAATACACGTAACATCAAGTTCCACCTACAGTCAATCTAATGGATTAATAGAAAGGCATATTGGAACGTTGAAAGGTATGTTATTTAAAAGCCAAGGAAAAGATCCATACTAAGTCACAACGGAGTACAATAGCTCTCCTAAACAAACACTTCCATCACCTGCCGAAATGTTAATGGGAAGAAAATTCAGAACGCAATTGCCATGTTCTCGGAATGCTCTCAAACCACATGTCAATACAGAACGCCATATCGACATACTAAACGATAATCAAAAGAAGTCAGGCGCTTACTAGGTACAATATTGGTCGGAAGCCCTTACCGTCATTGTCTAAACAACCAGTAGTGATACAACAAGGTACTAGAAGATGGATAGGGGAAATAATCAAACGGGTCGAAACCCCGGAAAGCTATTTGGTACGAACTCAAGATGGAGGACTTATTTGAAGAAACAGAATTCACCTGCGGGACATTCCAGTTATAGGGTCGACTCCGCCTATCGAAGAGGTTTCCTCGGAAAGTCAACCTGAGAATAATCTACAGAACAACACAAGTAACCACAGCGGCGACGAAAACCATGGAAAGAATTACCCGCCAGTTCCGACGACCCACGACAAACCAATAAACCGCAACAATGACGTAGGGAAGGTGTCATCCAGAGGCAGAGTGATAAAAAAACCGACTACACTACAAGATTACATACTTTATTAAATAAATGAATGGGAAAAGAAATAAAATGGGGGCGTGTAACACGATGAGTTAAAATAATATCTAATATAAATATAGTTTGCCTTGGTTGTTGACTTATGTCGAATGTCATATTATTATTGTTGGAGAATATACGTTATAGAATAGGTATCTAGTTAAAGTGTATTATTATATTTCTCTCAGTCATATAACATAAGGAAGTAAGTCTACATTGATTTATTGAAAAGTAGTTTCAAATGATTAATTTGAATAACAATAAAAGAAACTGTGAATGACAACTGATTACTACACTCGAAACAAAACATTTTTCTAACTAAGAACTGTTTACTATATTTATAACAGGAAGCTATTAAGTCATATAGTAACTATTACGTAGTTCTGTAGCATCTGTACGTAAAAATTATTGAAAACAAAACGAAATCTGAGTTAGGAAAGAATTATGTGCGCTTGGGTGCAGACGAGGCGACAGTTATTAAAATAAATTTAAGTATGTTTGATGTTATAGTGCGCAGCTGGAGTGTCTTTTAATATTGCTCTTCATTGTTATTAGCTAATAAAAGATTAGAAAAATATATTGCCACGGCCAGTATTAAGAGAGTGTTGAATACAATGGAAGAAGTTTCAGCTTTCAGTATAATACGTTGTGTCATTAATAATCACTGCAAACATTCGACTATATTAACACATTGTTATGCGGTATACTGCTACACGCAATAGCTCTCCCATATTGAATTCTAACGTACATAAAATATGATCAATATTATATCAATATATTTCTAACCCCCATTTGTATTTAATACCATGCAACAAACTTTGTTAATGTTATTTGGCTATCTAAACTGGTAGGATATGTTTGAAAGCTCTTTTACCATCACAAGTGAAGGTGTAGGCATCTCGTAAATATCGTTCATCTTTGCTTTCAAATAAGACCTGAATGTGTAGAATTATTGGGTTTGCAATCTGAGAGCATTACGTAACTACCTATAGTATTTTGAGATCATAAATTATACTGTGTGACTCGGATCAAACTCCAGGGGTGTATTGTACACATGACAATAGTGTAAAGAGACCCAACAATTTTTACCTGTTTTTATTTATTTTCAAGTTATGGCATAATTGAATACTTATTTATAAATTTGTACAATTAAAGTGTAAAAAATTACAGGCGGTTATGCAAATGCAATGGTGTTAATTTACGGTTTTTGTAATCACATTGAGAAAGCTTCTAGTGAAGAGTATCATCAGGCGTTCCCATATCAGAGACATCTTAAAAAGTGTATTTATTAAAGTTTTCAACAAACTGTGGCAGAGCAAAAAGCTTCCTAGTGACAACATTAATAATGCTCACAACTTGACGCTTTTATTTTGGAGAATCATCTTACCAGAGTCCGCTACTTCAATTACTAGAAAACTACTAACAGATATGTATTCCTTTAAACATTAGAATGCAAATGTACTATTGACGGAATGGAGTTCCTGCCAATTTGGCTCGTCAAGTCAAGCAACATTTGCACAAAAAGTGTCCAGACTGTTGTATTGGTCGCGGTGATCCTATTAGTAGTTATAGCTTCCAAAATCTCCAGCTCTCGCACCACTAGATTATTGTTTATGAGGCTGCTACAAATATGTACTGTATAAAGTAAAAGTGGACACTCTGGATGGATTTTATTACTTCAGCTACTCAGTCATTACACTTAAGATCAGGAAGAATTGCATGCTCAAAAACTTATGCGCTATTAGATGTTTATATGATATGAAGGACCTTAATTATAAATCGCGATTTAACATAGTATTACAACAGCTTTCGACAATTAATAGAATTTTTAGAGTGACACTCTTATTTTTAGCTTTTGAATTCAAATCTGTATGTCCGCAATCTCGATGAATTATTTGAATTTTATACAGTCATAAGAATATCTTGTGTATTATTTAAAGATTTTATACTTTGATTTCGATCCTCGCATTAAATTTTCTTATCACTGACTATATACCTACACCAGGTTGTGCTTTATAAAAGCCATCAACTTTACTTAATTTAATCTAGTTTAAACTATATTACTGTATTAGGAGTATAATAAAGATTTATTCACAATTATATCGGAATAATAATAATTGCCAATAACTTTTGACTGAAAAATATTGCATGTTTATTACTGTGTATATTAAATGTACCCGTACCATACGAAGTTAATTTCACAACAATTTGTTTCAGCAAGATATTTCAAACTATAAAAACTTCACTTTGTATTAATTTGAGTAGACACCTTTTTTGTATCGACAAACAGGGACTTCTGCGAAACATTTAGCCCAGTTGACCTTCAGAGTTTACCGGAAATTCTAACGAAGAATGCGCCCCTTTATGATAACTTGTTTAATACAATACAATATGTTATTTCGGACTACGAACTATATTATTTTGGCAATTTATAATAAAATTGTCTCTTACCTCCTTGAAGCTTGTGAAATATTCTGTAGATCTGGATTAATCTTCGGAATGTAGAAACTACTTATAAAATTTTACATTATGTGAAGTCTCGGTTTGACGTTGACTTACACTTACACATAAAAATAGAAAGAAAGTGTGCAGTAATTATTTCAAATGCAATCCTTTATGGTTTCTAGGATTCTAAACTAGCTTCTCGTCGTATCGTAAGCTGGTATATTGTATTTGATAAATTCAAATTATGCCACTTTGGATTACTAGCGTACACGAATTGGATAATGATTCATTAATTAGTTGCATTGATTGTGATCTTTGCTTCTAGGTTTTAATTGATCTTCTGCTAATTTGCTTCTTATGTATAATAGCTTTACCTTTCGTACTATTTGGTCGTCTGCCATCATTATTACTCACTGTAATTTATTTTTCCATGTTTTTTATATTATAGCTTTTGGGCAAATTATTCTTTTATCTGAAAATTATCTATTCTACCTCTTCTTATTATTTGATATTCATTGTAACATACTAGTCTTCGTAATAGAAAGTCAATATGAATACTGATAATGTTATAGGCACTCATTAACTATTCCTTATTGACAGATAAGTGGCACTCACTGTAATTCTAATAATAATTGTAATAATTTCTATTTCGCTTACTTTGGTGTGGTCCAGGGTATATTGAAAGCAGACAAATGGTGGTTATTTCCGCACGAGTTCAAAAGAGAAGTCTTATTTAATGTTACTCTCGAACCGTGTGTAAATTTTCGAAGCGCAAATTTCAATGCATTAGATATTTTTATTTGTTAAATTGATCTAGCATGCCTTAGTGCTGGTGTTAACATTGAATCCTTGACTATGCGACATACCATCAAAATGTAAAAATAGGCCCAATATGAGAACGATAAATAAGAGATTGTATTCTATAAGCTGAAAAACTGAACTATTAGGATGATATGCTTAGTCAATGATTGCACTGAGCATATGTGGCATAATCTTTATAACGAGATCAGTATGAGATTGTACACATGGTACACATAGTCCAAACAGTGGAATTGGATAAACCGAATTCCAATCAGGTAAATAATCTGTAGATATTGTTAACACCTTTCTTGGAGTATTATTAGACATACACTTTATCATATCAAATCTTGCTTTCTCCTCAACCGGCTTTAAATTTACCACCCTGTCGATTTAACTGTGGAAGTAAAATCAAATCAATCAAATTCTCTATTTGATTATACGCTATTTTGTGAAAGCGTTATATACTCCTAAAACCGTCTTTGCATAGCTTTTATATAATCACTCTGTAGATAGCATTAAATGGGTGCTAAATCAGTAAATCTAAAATTAATAAAATTTAAGGTTTGTACGGTTAAATGTAATGCACTTATTTAGAAACTATATGTAATATCAGTTATATCAATTGCGTTATCAACGTTAGTAATTATAGATAACAGAAATCTGATTACATTTAATTTTTTAACTAATTTTATCGATTCCTAATTACACAACTTTTGTAATCTATGATGTAGCTACGCTTAAAATATAACGAACCAAAATAAACTTTAGTTTGTATTTTTACTATAATGTAGAACGCGGTTTCGCTATGTAGATATCTTACTCCGAGTACCATTGCTCAAGACAAAAAAAGCATCGTCACTTTCCAGATCCCGGAATATTATTTACCTTCCACTTCCATACGTTGGGGTCGCACCATACATCCGCTGCACTCTTCGGCGACGGATATTCTCACCCTCTAAACAGAAATCAGTTTCCCTTTTTAACTCAGGAAACATCCGTCAAGGTTAATATACATGAAACATACGCTACCAGACATTATTCACTATATGGATTTACCTATCCGTCTGGGATCTTTACGTGTCTTTCTTATATTTCTTTTATGTGCATTATTAGGTGCATTTCTCATTTCTTTGGTGGTTGTATTTTGGATTATTGTACCTGCTGTATATGATGTAATAATTGTTCTTCGGGCTTTAATATAAAACCTACTTTGATTTTTAAGAAAATAATTAATAATTTGTAATTTATAATTAGTCGAATTGTTTTAAAGATGAGTTGGTTGTCTATCTTACAGCGAGTAATTTTTAATTATTATAATTTATGTGATTATATGTTACTTATTGACTTAATATTATTGTTTCATTGATATAATGATATTATATTCAATACTACATAAAGAAAACAGAATAAAAATAGAATATTATAATCAGCTTGAATATGTATTTATGTGTTAACTGCTGCCATAAGAGTATAACAAAATGATTATGTCACTACAGAGCGTTATCTAAGGTTGATACGTATGGAATAGATAAAAACAAATTAGTAAAACTCATCAACGAGTTGTTTTATCAGCTAATACGGGCCGATAAAGATAATGAAAGTTTTTAGAGAAACGATTCGGTGTAATAGATTTTATATAAGTCGTTTAAAAATTATTATTATTACATGTATATATGTACGCTGTAATATTATTAAGTTGCTAGTGTGTTTCGGATACAATCAGCAATTGGTTCGATAGTTTCTTCACTGTTATCGTTTTATTACCAACCTGTAACTGTTTGTATTGCATTACCTACTCCAAAATACTTAGTTTAAATGGAATCTCGCGTGATTTTACTATTTTTATAGTATTTCTATTATGAAGAATTGGGTCTATATATAAAGTTTTGAAGATTTAGTTTTGTTATATTAATTAAATACGTAGCACATTATTTTTGCTTGATGTTGTTCGCTAAATGATTACTCCTAAATACTGAAAAATATTTCCTGCAATTCTTATGACTAATTGTTTTAATTGTTCTTAAGTTGTTTCTATAATTTTTCTTTGGTCTACTTTTACTTTACTTTCATATACGTCGACCACTTCTGTCCATATATTTCACAGTTTTTGACATGCGCAATGAAACTTAGTACTAGTACTAACCCAGTGTAGCGTATAATTACCACGAGAGCGATAAGGTACTGTTCTGTGGGAAAGTACTAATAGCGGTAATACTCCCCGTGAGCCACCCTTATGACAACAACACGAGGCATAACTCACCAGGCGCTTTATGGTACATGGAGAGTTTGAACATGTCACCATCGATCTTGAACTGAGGGAACAGGATAATATTTCTAATTGATAATGTCCCAAACATGTGCAATCGAATTGAGATCTGGATAACGCGCTGGCCAAGTAAGCAGCCGTATGCGATGTTGTTTAATAAACCTTCATGCTACGAGCCACATGTAGTCGTACATTATTGTATATGTAAACTAGACCTACACTATGCCGATTTTAAAGCAGTACGACAAGGGACCATAATCGGATAAAATAGCGGTGACCCACCACTATTTGTTCTACACGCATTAAATGTGTATAGTGCTTTCAATGATATAGCGACCCAACATTTTATGGCATGCTAGGATTATCTCCAACCTTTGCAAAAGCTAATGAGTATCTATTGTGTACGCAATAGGAATTGCAAACAAACGATTAGAAATGTTGGAAGACATCGATACCCAATCAGGATCGTACTCAAACGAAGTAAAATAAAATAAAATGTATTGATATATAAATGTATTACTAGTTTGTTTTACTTTTTAGACGTAGTTTGTATACTTATGAAGTCTCTCAGTTTCAATTTTATTCGCATGGATTGTATATTTAATATCACCAAGCTATATTATGCTAAAAGTAGATAATGTAGGGTCCATTTATACATTTGCATTTTGAACTTACTGCTGTGCTCCTATATAATCAGGTATTTGACCATAATGGACATTATAGTTTTAATCCTTTAGCCGGGTCGTTAAATCGTTGAAAGCACTATACATTTGTTTGTTGGCGTGGTTGAATGTGCACGTTGTGGTTAAGTGCTCATAAAATCTATGACGAATTAAGAGTTACTCGTCCTCTATATATCCCCCCATGAATCGTAATTTGTTAAATGCCAAAGTTCCCACATATTCGACACGTCACTGTTGCCTAGCTTTGCACTACTCGCTCCGTACGCAATAATGTTCCAGTACTAATGGAATACACGTTGCAATGCATTACACTTTTGCAGTTCACTATACACCAAACGGTTCCATACAGGTCATGCAGTAGATGCTTATTCCTTATAGGCAAGCTAGACTTGCGCATTGCGTCAGTTACCGAGAAGGCGAAGTACGCAACGCTATCACAGCATGAACAAAATACGCTGCCTTTTTATTTTCAGTTTCTCCAGTAGCAACTTAACAACAATAATTTTCTATTCAACGGATATTATTATGACTGCATTCCAATTAATATGTATTTTATATGTTCCTAAATTCTTCTCTATACATTTCAGTACTACTACTAATATAAAAAAAGATTTTATTTGTCTATGTATTTCCTGTTCCCAATGTAATATTTTTATTCAGTAAATCAATTCTCTTTTAACTAAAATGTTTTTATGCAGTTATAATAATCTCTATTCAATGAATGCTGCCTATTATCATGCTAAGGGAACAAAACTATTAACATACTGTGCTGCTCTTCTGAACAAAGTAAAAGTTGCGATTATCAAATGAAGAGTGGTAATAGTTTTAAATAAAGTGCTATTCCATCGTAAGAATACCCCGTCACACACCAGTCGCATTTTTCGGTAAAATCTGGCTGAATCACGATTTCAGATTCAGATCTAGCTCCTTGAAAGTTATTTCTAAAACTCAAGTTGCTTCTCGCCAGACAGGAATTTAAAAGTGACAGAAAAGTTGTATCAGCTGTACGACAGTGATTTCACGATCTCGATGCTAATGATTATAAAGCTAGTATAAGAATACTTAAATAGTATTGGTTCAGGAGTATAATGACGAAAAATATGTTCAAGGGTATAAATTGTTGTAATCTAGATTTTTTTGTTTTAAGTCTCAATTTCCATCAAACCATTCTTGTAAATACTGAATACGAAGAGGTGGCATGTATAGATCTTTGTTGTCCTTAGAGAGTATATTTGGCCCAATCTTCACCAGATATGATAAAAGCATATCATTCTTCTGTTTCAAACTAATGGACTAACTCAATTTTTTTGGTTGCATGTCTTATCTAGCCTTACGATTTCAATTAAATATTAAGCCTCTTCGGTCTACATCTATAAGCATTTAATAGGTCTGGATATTTATTTTCTGCAGAATGTTTTATTAATTATTTAGCTGACCATTTTTTCTAACTAGATAGTAATTGCCTGATATTAACAATTCTGGCAACGAAACGTTTAAATTTAATTGCGATACTGACTATTTCAATTGTATTCCACATTTTATTTTAGTGTGGTTCTTTAATCAAAAATGATATATTATGCACTTAAAATATACCTACATAGATCGAAGTTCAGCATAAATAGTAAAGCATTCTTAGTAACTTTTATTATTCTTCTAGTTGACTTATTTCTCTAAATCCAAAATGCAGGAATGTCTACACACAATTAATTCTGTAATGCATTGAGACACTGAAATTAACTTGCTAGTAGCGTACATCAAATATATCACATCCTGACAGAAGAAGTAAATAGAATTGGGTGGGCAGCAATTAACAGTCCGCCGCGCTTTACAGTAGCTTGCGAAGTGCGCTACTACGATTTAAAAACGGTTGCATTCATGCGCTTTCTTGATGTGAAAAGTCACTCCTAATAACTTGTAATCATTAAAGTACATTATACAGGCAAGTATGTAAAGCGAATGGTATAACATCGGTTGCAACAAAAATAAAGTGTCGGTTAATTTAACACTGTAATCAGTTGTATACATTGATATCATAACTTTTAAACGGTAACATGCAATTGTTGGCAAAAAAATAAATAGAAAAATAATTACTATAACCATTAACCATTATAATTAAAAATATGCTGGATCATGATGCTAAAGTTAGTAGTTTTCAATTTTGTATTATATGTATACGCAGAATGCATTTCATCAGCTGTAAATATTTCACTCGATTTTATTGTCGAGTCTTCTTTGTATATTGACAGTTCAGTAACATCGTTAAAAATAGTACGAAACTTATGTTAGACATAAATATGTGATACAAACTGTAATATTCCCAGTACTAAATATCCAAATAAAGAACTCGTTAGAAATTCAGCAAAATAATATTTTTAAAATATCTGGGCGATTTGAAAATAAGACGAGATTATTATAAAACGACGAGGTAATTATAAAAGATGTACGATTATGTACATTGCACAGTGCACAAAAAATGTCCAGGCTTCTACGATTGAATGGATTAATCAAAGTTCTGTATACCAAATCTTTAAAAAAGAATTTAATAGGTACCATTTCTGTATAATATTCAGCTAATCCAAAAACTGAATGCAGATAACCTTTATCACAAAATTGAACTGTGATGAAATGCGAGCTTAACATAAATTTACTTTTCTTATTCTTTGCCAATGAATGTTTTGTAAAAATAGTACTGATATAAGTAGAAAAATATTTATACTACATAATTCTGGAATTGTTTAGATTATGATTCTACATTTTACTCTGGCAACATAGTAAGTAGTTATAAAAGTGACTATTACAGATTTCCAAATTTATAAAATGTAATTTATTGTTAACACGTAAGGGTATCGGGTTTTGCATACTTCATTCGACGTTAACATTTAATTACCATGTTGAGTATGTTCTCAGATAGTCTTCTAAGTTGCTGTATTGTACTTCTGTTATATTAATTTTGTAACCAGCTATACATTTGTAATTTGAAGTTCTAGGTGTTTTACCGAGTTAAGTAAAAAATATTCTTTTTGAAGTTATAAGTAGAAATTATCTACAATTTTGTAAAGATAGTAATATAATTCTATTTTTACATATGTATTTCGACAATTTTATTGTATAGCGTCAGATTTTAATAATGTCTTTCATATTTTATCGTTTTATACCTACTGCTTTTTCGACTTCTACAACACGTCTCACACTTTGCCCACTGCTCTCCAATCTCTGGACATGAACCCTCTAGAGCACTTATGGAATAAAATCGAAAATAGGATTCGAAAATATCATATTTTCAGTAAGCCGGACCTCAAACGAATCCTTTTAGAAGAGTGGGCCAAAATCGATTTCAAGGTTACAGAAAAGTTGTTCATTCGATAGCCTACTGAATGAAGTTTTACACTAAAAAGGTGGTACCACGAAATATTAAATTTTAGCATGTTTTGATCTTCGTGTATGTTATCCACCCAGACAACATAAGGACATCTTCTAGAAGTTAATAAGATGTCCGATATTTGGAACGTTTTATAGATGTCTGTTTACGCTTAGCAGTAAGCCATAAGATATCGTATAGACAACGGATGTTACAAATTTCAATCTTTATAGAACATCGTTTTACAACGTCTTGTGGATATCTGTCATCAGTAATCTGTCATCTGTCATCAGTCATGATATCTGTCATCTGTCAGACTCATAGAAGACATGATTTAGGGAAACACCTCTGAAAGCTCTAGTATCACCTTTTTGGTAAGAAATTTGAAATAAGCACACTTTGCTTATAATAGTTTTTGTTAAGAATTATTATAAACTAGATATGTATAATTTCATCGAATATTGTAAGAAATGATTCGAACATAAAATGAAATTCTCTTATTAAATACGTTATTTAAATCATTTATTCTTTAACCACAAATCTATAATTTAATTTTAATATTATACGTTTATTTATTAACCATTAAAAAAACTTTATCTTAAGAATGAATTGCCTATTTCAAATTTTCCACCGACAGTAAAGTTCTTGTCAGGAATACTCATACATACACAGTCGGCCCAGATCCAATGAGACTGGTCTAACAAAAAATACAAAGCGTTTATTATTTTAATTTTTTATTCTTGTTTATTGAAAATAGCCTCTTTATGAGTCAATACAGTGCAGAAAACGTTCAACAAATTTTTTAAAACATTTTTTATACTCATCGGCTGGAATGGCAGTCTAAGTCTTTCGAATGACCGGGATAGTATCGAAACGATTTTTTTTTCATCGCCAATTTCAGTTTGGCAAATAGCCAGAAACTGCAGCGAACCAAATCAGGTGAATACAGTGGATGATCGATAACAATGATGCCTTTTTAGCTCAAGAATTCACGTACCATGATTGCACAAAACCAATGGCACATTGTCGTGCAACAAAAACCAACTGCCTGGCCCTCGATATTCTGGTTGAACTCGTTGAATTCTAGCTCACAATTGTTACAGAACTGCCAGATAATATTCTGCGTTCACCGTCTGACCTTCTAGGACGAAGAAAATGGTCATTGTCTTGATTTTGTTCTTTTGAAAGCGTAATTCTTTCTCTTTCGGTGACTTCCATGCCGGACCGTTTCGTCACCAGTTAGAATGGCTGACATGCGTGTCGAATTTCTTTAGAACATTTTAAACATATCTTTGCAAAGCTGAACTCTCCAATCTTTTTGGTCGCCTATTAGAGTGCGTGGCACGAAGTGCGCACAGACCTTCTGTTTGCCCAAATCTTCGGTCAAAATTCCACAGACTGTGCTTTTCGATATCCCAGTCTCGCAGACACACAATTGTCGTTTCGAAGAATTTCTTTGACGTTCTCGATGTTTTCTTCATTGCGAGTGGTTTTTGGCGTCACTGCTCGGTAATCGTCTACAAGGTCCTCACGATCATCACGGAATCGGCCAAACCAACGAAAAATCTGTGCACGGGACATGCATTCATACCCATACACATGTTTTAGCGTTTCGTATATACGTTTCTGCATCACTTTTACCTACAATGTAAAACAGAATTTAATATTCGCTCTTTGTTCCATGTTGGTTTTTCGACCGACGTATACAAAGTGACCTTACATAAATTGTCAAACTACAATGAAATATCAACCCAATTCGCTCAAATTTTGAGGTTAAGTAGATGAAGGGTAAGAACATTTACCTACCATCATTCACTGATAGATGTCGCCGCGCTAAGATCTTTAATGGACGCAGTTTCATCGCATCTAGGGCAGACTGTATATATGTATATATGTATAATATATAAATCTAAATTTTTCTTCCAAATATTTAATCTTATTTAAATTTTCATAAAATTTCTCTAATATACATTTTTAAAATTATTTATGCATTGCCAATATTAATATTTTCTCAGCACTTAAAAAGCCAGAAAAATCTCATTGTATCTACTGCCAAAATTAGTAAATCTATACTGTTTTGGTTAGTCGTAGAAAAACATGAAAGTTTGACAGACTACCGCTTTTTACATGAAGACATTTTATGTTTTGCTGTTTGGCACCCTCAAAAAACATGCTGTATTTATAATATTCAAAGCAAGCTAAATCTGAACACCATTACAAGCAATGTTTCTAGAACAATTTGCAGCTGCGATCTTCATCTCTATCTTCATAAAAAATCTGAAATATATATTTGTTCACTTTAAAATGTAATAATTACATATTCGTGATATTTATTGCCACATTATATATTATATTTTATCTTGTACATAATACTAGCAAAAATATGTCCTCAAATTAATCACGATTCTACAAGGTTGTGGCTCTTTTAACCATTCTAGTCTTGTTTTCAAAAAGTTTGTTAGTGAGTGGAATGTTCAAAATGTATTTGGTAGCCGTATTAAAAATAATGAACTTGAAGCTGGAATAAGTTCTATATCACTGAATCTACAGTACGGTCGGCCGCCCTAGGGTCAGTCGACGTCATCCGAACAGGTACCTATGCAAAACACCACAGAAGCGTTCACAGACAGGTTCAGTTTGTTGCTGTCAATTTGACAGTATCGCTGTTTTGTATGGATTTACTGTGTACTACTATGTATTGTTGATCTGAATTGTTCATTTCAGCTTGGAGATCGTTTTGAGAATTTATTGTCTTAAGTTTCCCTTTATCGTGATTTTCCATAGAACCTTGTTTTTTATATTTTAAACAATAAATAAAATAACTTTTTCTAAAGCTATTTATATTATTTGTGAAAAGACTTTTCTTTTTGAAAGGAATATATTCAGTAGTATTTTCATACTGTTAAGAGCAGCTCGAGAATATTTATCTCTTTTTAAAATTGTTTTTATTTCCATAAGAATTGCACTTTATATCATTGCATCATGGTATTACGTTTCTTACTGAACGCGTCTGTGGTTTATTGCATACGCTTTCGGATGACATCGACTGACCCTAGGACGGTCGACCGTACTGTATATCGATGCAGTTTCACTTACCACAAATATAGTATGCAAGAGTTGCATGATAGCCAGACAAGTAATACAGCTTACGGAGTCACTGCAACTAAGCACCCACCACACATTAAAAAAAAGTACCTTAAATAATGAAATTGTAATATGAACCAATTATAGGTATATTACATTTAACTTTGTTATTTATTTTTTATAAACTTTCGCAGGGATTTATTATGGTAAATTTCCAAAATCAAAATCTGTTTTAATGTTTGGAAAAGCCTCCTTTAGATGATCCTCAATTTTATGTCCTTTCGTCGCTTTTGTAATATGAAACTTGTATCTTACATGTTTTTTTAGACGCTTAAAAAATGTCTTATGGATGTTATAAATGAACATTCTGAAGATGTCGTTGAAACCACATTCATAAGATGTCTGTTCTGTAATAATAATATGAACCTAATGAAGGCATCTATCAATACTTTTGTTGACCTCTATATTGTTCAGAAAGTGTATTTATTTTGTTTGAATATTAAATAAAATTTAATTTGCTTATTAAATATACGGAATGTGGAGAATGGCATGTACCTAATTTTATTTCATTAAAAAATACACGGAAGCAAGTACCTCATTTCTAATTTCATTTATAGGTACACATTTTGATCTAAATGTTGCTGTTGTGTCAACATTTATGCGGGGCTCTGTAATCCATATAAAAATGTTTTGCTGTTTTTAACTATTTGTGTAATTACTTGCCGCGCTCACTGTAAGTATACCTACTAATTTAAAACATAACCACAATATAGAACAGATTATATATTTGTATATAGCTATATATAGTCCTATTTCCTTTTTTTCCGAATTACTAAATTGTTATCATTAAATTTCTATTAATAATACGTTAAATGCACATTGATTTCATATCGAATTATCAGGACGCTAGGTATATTCGCGAGTGCAAATGGTTGGGCGATTAAAAATACGAAGAGTAAAGCTAAACGTATTTCAACGAAATAAACTCAATCGATTCGCGTATTTCATTTGAGTGTACAAACGAAACCTAAATTTATTATAAAACAAAAGTGCAACGATAGCTAATAATTATTACGATGCGATAATGTTAATCCATTTTCAGAAATTAGGAAAAATTGGTTGATACGTTTAGATTTTCTGGTATACAAAATACAACGGCCATCCCTCCGTTACGAGCTACATGAACTCTTCCGTTGCTTCGAACGCTTCCCCTCGCCGCCGTTCTATATGTAACAACGCCAATGGCGCGCGTGTGTGTGTGTACTATGCGCGTTATTTCGTATTACGCGTTGGATATTGTGAACAGTCGCCAGTCGCGCGAAGGATCTGGTATAGTATAGTTGTGTAGAATATATTAGTGTATCGTTAGTGTTTTGTACGCTCTGAGACGCCATCCAAATTAAAATCGGACAGAATCAAATCAGAACATTAAATTAACGCAACTTCCAATAGATTACAGTGTTTATTACAACTGCACAGTGTTAGCAAATACAACAAGCACGAAGGTAAAAACAATTCGAATCCTCATTTTTGCATAGTGTAAAAGTAGCAGGCAGACACAACTTTGGTTGCCTAACCTATAAAAGGACGCGAACTTACCGTAAACATAAAAGATGACAACGAGAGTAATTCAGCCGATGCTCGATCCATCCCAAAGGATTCGTCCGATCAGAATTGCCAGAAGTCGCAAATGCGTGAGTCGACAATTATTCGGACCTATCGACCACGAAGCGACTCGAAAATTCCTAGAATCCGAATTTAAAAAAGACCAACGTTGTGCTTCAGATGTATGGGATTTTGATTTTGAGAAAGGTGAGCCTAAACAAACCGCCGGTAGAAGATACGAATGGAAAAAGGTAGCGATAACTTTCGCGCCGCGACGTCCAAAAATACTCCAACCAGAACCGGACATCACAGAATTGTACGCTACTTTACCCGTACGCGTTCCAAATCAAGAGGATCAGGAAAGTACCTCGCAGATTGTAGAAGAAAAGAAGGATGCACCAGTAGAGGACGATGAGAAATTGAAAAATAAACAGAGCAAAATTACAGGTTTGTAATATTGATATATTATTATATTTATACCATATTTAAGTAGTTTTCGGCTTATATTTTAATACCTTAGGGAAATTTTGCGTCATTGAACATCAGCTTATGATGTTTTGTGTACGCGAATTTTGCTAAAATATCTAGCAAAAATATTTGAATCATGAATTTTTATACAATGAATTCGCCTCCGATTAATTCTTCTGCCAGTATTTTCTCCCATCTGCAATACCTAAAATTATCTCGCCCGGTACTTAAATAAAAACAAATAGCCCCAAAAAATTATAATTGTAATAGGTAGGTACCTATGTATGCCTATATCGACGAGGCTTTACTTTTTTCTTTTTAATATTCAGCACTAGCATCACCGCACAACATGTAACTAAGCCGTGTCTTTTACTTTAGATATTTAATTCACTGCAGGCGTTAATTACACTAGAATTCTAGTATTTTGTATTGTTTTAAAAACAAAAAAAAACTGTAATCTGATATAGGATATTACGTCACATTATCAAAATAATATTGGCAAATCTATGTTGAGCTTAAGGTTATTTCCTTATTATGTACCTACTTGGATTATAAGGGGGCTTTACTCAATGTTTTTTTTTGGTTTGTGGGATAGTTAAGTGGTTCAGCAACATTACCAAATAAAAAATGGCACCTATGAACCAACATCCCCCCAACAAGGACAAAGATTCCATCAAGATATTGCCGAAATGAAAAAAAAATTTGTAGGGTATGTGGGATCCCGTCATGATGGGAGATTATTGCTGGTTTCTTATTAGAGAAGGCAACCGCCAACATAAAAGGAAGAAATATCTTGATTTATACAAAACTTTGATATGTCAGCAATTTTTTTTGTGTACAGTTGAGTGTTTTTGTATTCTTGATACTACTAATTAATATATTTACTAGCGGAGTATGATTATAACTGAAACTAGGTACAGTGGAAAAGTTTGGTGTTTGGTTATCGTTAGAAAGTCGGTTAGTGTTATATCCTATTATACTATGAAGGAAAGAATGATTTGTTTTATTAATAATTAGGTACTTGCAACTTAATAGGTACTACTGCACACTTAGTACGAATTATATATTATGATATTAATTATGTATTATCTAATTGTACATACCTATTTGATGTAGGTTTTTAGTGTGACGTGATTTGTTACATCAGGCGTCATTACCGTTCTTAGTATTTTCCTTATCTTACAAATTGCAGGCAATAGTAGAGCCGCGGAAAAAAACGACTGTTTGTGACTCATTCGGAAGTACACATGTGGTATACCTTACCTATAGTAGAAAATGAGAATCTTTAAATATAAAATGGAATTTTAAAAGTAATTAATATTAATAAAAACCAAAATTATTTAACAAAAACTATCTAAACACGTGAATTTGAATTACATCATTGCTAACTGCAAATATGTATTACAATATAGGTATTACAGTGGTATGCTTTAGTACTGACTCACTCGTCAGGGACATTTGACTAAGTATATACTTAGGAAAACCAAACGTTTCTCGAACAAGCTAGGCTGCTGTAGATAATTAGAGAAGATTAGGAAATTAAGTAGTAGCAGACATGTAGATATACTTTTGGTGAAAAGCAAAGTATATCTTAGATGGAAATTTTAATATTCTTTCACTAAATGTAAGCACTGTGAAACGTGTTCTATAGAACTATACATATGTATATGTATATAGTGTAAGTATGCATATGGAACATGAAAATAATGGATATTTCAATTACATTACAGTTGATGGTATTATAGTATGTACCTACCTATAATTCAAATAACGATTATGTTTCTTTCCTATATGTATCCTCTAGATTCTAGATAGTTTATTTTTATGTGATTAATAATAATAAAGAACGTTTAGTAAGGAAAACAACGCAAGACATAATAAAAATTTATTGGATTGGATACTATCGGTAATTCCTAATATTAATTACAAAATTTATAATATTCTATTTATATTCTACATAAGGGCTAAGTAGGTATATTTTCAAAGTTTTATGGCAGTTTCAATGCCATCCACTATGCACAATATTAAACAAAAGATAACAAATGAAATTAATTTAATCTTCTTGGATTGGTTGGAACAAAGTACTTCGTTTTTAACTAGTGAAATACTTATTGCTTCTGAGGAGGTTCCACTAACGTCAACTTACCTGTAATTCAAATGAGCATTAGCCGTATAAAGTTATAATAGATATAATTAAGCAATTAAGAGATCCAATAAAAATCATCTTCCCTGTAATTCGACACAATTTTTGATTGATGAATATCAATATTGTAATTGCGCTCTAAAATAAATGTCGGTCAAACCTAGTACATTCGTTTCGCAACAGAAGTTATAATGTATCTTCTATCACATCAAGCGACATTAATTTTGGAAGAGACTGTACAAATAATTATAAACGTACCTTAATTAATGATATTTTTGAGGATAATATCTGCTTTTGGCCCGAAGAAGCTTTGTCTCCCCTCCTAGGCTTGAATATTAATATACCATCTCACATGCTTAGTTTTTCTTGTATGTTATCGGTAAGTGATGGCCAATGAGTTATCAATGAGGAATCTTTCTCGATGGCTGCGCACCATAACGTTACTCGCGAAAAATTCGAGATCGCAGTGCTATCCCTACATAATGGTATATATGTAATTGTTATAGTTTAACCTTCTAGTCAAGAATGTTTTGCGTTGTTGCTTGGTTATGAAGAGCGTTACAATTATATTACTTCTATGCTGCTAGTGTTCATGTATGCATGTATATGTATCTATTTGCATGAACTGCGGCTTTATTGTTGTTGAACATTTTGTAATTTATTCTCTCTACGACTCTGTTTCTTTTTTAATGTTGACAGGGTACTACATCCACAGTACACATAAATATCTCTCATTCATCATTATTTTCCAGAAATACAACGCCAAAACAAAAATTATTTTCAAGAACTGAAAAAATTTTAAAATAAATTCAACGTTTTATGCATTACACTACTGTTAGCACCATTAAAGAAATTGAATTCTACCATATCTATGATTTCCTGTTTTTTTTTATGCAGATTCGTCAAATACTGTTGTGCTTTGCAATTCTGCAAGACGATTTCTTTTTAGAGTGGGTGTGGTTTTCTTCAAGAATAGGTGTATGCGTTAATTAGTATCTCGCATATACCTAGATGATCAAATTGATACTCAAAAAGGTTATCAGTATCCGTTCTCTAACCTAAAAATTAGGTTTATTTAGATTCGTGTATAAATTAAACTGAATTACTATTTCTCCTAAACTGTTAGAAAAATAAAATAAAAAACACTGTACTGTACTATTTATTATGACGATGGATTTGAATTTTAAAGTTTACTGCTATTGGCGTTTGTACTACTGGTATTTCATTTTCAGAATCAAATGCCTTTGTTAGATCCATGTTAACATTCGACATATTATTTAAATATTCATCGTCAGAATTTTTTTTTATCTATCGGATAAATCGAAATTGAAATCGGTGATTTCATCCAGGTATTGCCTTCCTCAGCCTTAATAATCTCGACAATAATATCTTCGTCCAGTTCAAAAATAACAGTAAAAATGCAATACATGCATTACTGAAGCAGACCATCCAAATTGCATGGAGTCCAATAGAGTAGACCACTGAATTTTGATTCATTACTTTGTCATATTGATCAAATTTTTAAATAACACTTAATGCATGATGTTTATGACGCCATAATCTATTAAATACGTTTTTTATTTTTTTGCATAAAAAATGCTTGTTACATCATAACCGAGATCATACCAATTACCTAATAATTTTTCATACAATTATTTAAGTATAACTTTTAAAATGTATGCAAAATTCTATTTACTCTAAACGTAATACAATTTAATACGGGCTTGTGTATTTACAGCACAATCTTTACATTAAATGCAATTTCATTGGAATTTAACGAAAAATTCTTGCAGATGTTCTAACATCATGCGTTCCCTTCAAATTTCGAATCCATTACCCATATAGTTAATTAAACCATTTCTCTACTTCCAATCTATATGGAGAATAATATGCTACGAAGCAGCATTTTAGAAAAACAGCTGTGTCTAGCCGAAGATCAGACAGATGTCAGAAATAGCGAGCTTGCAATCTAGGGGTGGCACGTATAAATATTGTAACATATGAATGGAAAGGGGGTGACGTCTACCGATATACATATATATGTATACGTAATCTAACGGTCTTTTTTGAATCAGTCGCGTGGGGAGTGAATAATCCATTTGTTTAGCCGATGATAGCGTAAGCATAGGGGTTCAGAGGAAGGTGTTTTTTAATTGTACTTGGGAGGAAATATAACCGACATTGTATCGTGCGTAGATAACTCCGTATTTGTTCGGTATTCTTCAAACGGTCATACAAGTAAATTAGCCCGTGATTATAAATTACTAGAAGAAGGTGTATATATCATTGAATCGAATTAAATCTATGTTTATGTAAATATATGCAACTATTGAAAAATGCGTACCATCAGTATTAGATATGGTACGAACAATACTTGAAGTGTGTAAACTATAAGTATGCTTTAACCAGAACGATCCAATGTATTAGTCAACAGCGACATTAATGAGCACAAAATCGAAAGCACTCTGTGATTAACAAGATTAAACGCACATAAAATATTGAATAAGATTGAAATAGCAATTATCGACAGCAGCAGGTATGTTATCCGTCAAGGTAATTACTGTAGGAGCGCAGTTATGGTTAAACATGGCATATTTGTGCCACATACATAGCGGGAGATATTTTGAGCGTTATCAGGTTTGTGATCAGCCAGTTGGCCGGCCGTATGGTGGCAACCTTGAATTGAAAATTCGCATGCGGTCGTGTCGTGTATAAATATACCACGGTTGGCTGTTTTTTTTTAATTTAAATTAAATGCAAAATTGCATGCGTACGCTGCTGGCATATGTACCGAATTTGCCATGTTTAGTTATGATTACAATCCAAAAAACTTTAGATCAAAAGAAGCATCTGACAAAATAGTACGTTTGACTTATTTGCGTAATTATTTACGCTATTGTCCCACTTCCGGTTTACCTGCCGGATATGTTTGATAATGAATGATGCAGAATTATTAAGTGTATCAACAATCCAATAATATACAGGCGTTCCACTTAAAAAGTGATTTTCATCGACGTGAACTCTGTTCAGATGAACGTTATTTTGTACAGCTCTCTACATCATCATAATTTTGAAGACGTAGATTTGATGTTTTCATATTTCAATTAACAACACGCCTCATATCAGGTTTTCAGCTGCAATGATTTCTGAAATACAAAATTTTTAATATAACGTTGAATAATTGAATAATTCAAAAACGGCTGATTTTTGATATAGGGGACCTTAGTCAGATTTGATGTAGAATTGCATGCGGGACTTCAAAAACTCAAAAAATATACCATTTTATTTAAATTAAGAAATTTTGCTAAAGAGACTAGATAACACTGTCTCTAACTAAGTTTTCAAAACTGTTAGATTTCGGGAACATCTAAAAGTTTTACAGATGCGCCCATAACTAAAATAAAATGACAATTTCATTCTTGACTTATTTTTATACAACGCATTTACATGACTTAAATGATATAATTCATATAAAAACGGCTGTAAATCCTGTTTTTGGATTGATCCTCCTTTTTTCCCCTTCTCATAAAATCTCGGATAAAAATAATGTCAGTACTACATGCAACGGAATACTACGTAAAAGGAGACTACGAGAACAAATTGTACATATAAATTGTAATTATTCCTATACTCACAGTGGTCCGAAGAAGTTATTTTTAAAGCGTTCACCGACTACTGTGCAGAGGTAAACCAGCGCTCCAGGCATGGGTCGTTTCTGATTTTGAACGACTCCCGGGGTTTGTTTATTTGGTTATTGTGTGCGGCGCACGTGACTTGTAACTGCGGCTTTTTAATACATTCATATTTTGCAAGAGGGCATGCACACCGTTCTATATCGTTTGTCTCTGTCAGTCATTTTTGTAGCTTTCTGTTTAAAAATAACCGATCAACTTATATTCGGGTATAATACAACACGTACAAATTATAGACCATTCTGTAGAATTTTAATAACGTGCAACCACGGTTTGATGCGTGCGTGCATACGTTGAGAAACTCAGAAGGGGTGGTATACCTATATTTAGGTTAACTTCTTTAATGTATTTTTAGGGAATTATGCGTAGACCTAAAATAATGCATTCACAGAATGTAGTGAAACTCTCGTGTCTGTATACAATTATTAGTTTCATAATAGTATCCGGACAATTCTTAAAATCGTATTCGTATATAGTTTTTTTTTAATAGTTATTATTGAACAAAACACTTAGTCTATTTACTAGATACCTATTTAAAATATTGCAACTTATTCGCGAATTTGTTCAATTTTGTAATCATTATCCGCGAAATGGTTTTTCTCGACATGATAATTGTTCATGGTCAACATTTGTTTTCTTCGTATTAAACAGCACAGATTTAGGTGAAGTCACGCCTCTTTGGCTACTGTGAATTATTAAAAACGACTTACTACCATTTAATACGAAAAGTTGCTCAAACCAGTACTACCATAAAAGGATTCATTTAATTTATCAACAATTTCAACCGTACAATATGTATCTGTTCGTAAAGACTCGCCCTATAACATAATATTTGTATAACACGCTTGCTCTCTGCTATCCCCACTTGTTTTCGATCGTGGAAGTGCAATAATCTCGTTCGTTTTCATTACTATGTTTGTGGTGTATATCGATTCAATAAATACATATTTTCACATCTGTTTATTTATTCCAGCCATTAACCCATCATGTATACGCTCATAGAATGGATGGGATATAAGCAATGCATATTTTATTTCTGATAGCTCCAATAACATCACGTTTGCGTATACAAATCGCCGTACAGCATTAATGAATCGTTTGTTTTTCTGTTTGATTTTTAACGACGAAGTTTTAAACAGAGAATGTTTATTTATATGCAGATAAACATTTTACCAGGTCTATTGTCGGCGATATGCGGTTTTATAATATTGTAATGATACGATATTTCATAAACGATAATTAGAATCGATTTTTCAATTAAAATCTAATTGTATGCAAAAACAAGAATATTATTTGTAATCTGGACCTCTTGTAGTTAGCACACAATCTGTGTTGATGTATAATCGTATTTAATCATTTCATAATTTCTAATGCTCCATTTCAGTTACGAGTTAAATGACCTATTATTCACGTAGTAGTAACAATAACAATAGTCAAACAATTAAATGAGAAAGTTTAAACAACGTTAATACGCAAAATCTTGCCTGTAGTAACTAAATTCCGCCGCGCTGTCTGTCAAGTCTGTGAAATAAATTGTATAAGTCTTAAAACGCTTGAGGATTTAATAAAAGTTTGTTATACATTCACTGACTGAAAAGCTATTAAAGGGAGTCACATATGGAACTAAAACGTGGTTTTATAGTGTTACTATTGTCTAAAACTTGCTTATAACAATCTACAACACCAGGTATATTGAGGTGATTGTGATGATATTACGTTGTTGACATGTCATTTGATTTTACAGAACAATGTATCGATATACATACAAATGTTGATAAGCTACTTTAAAAATTATATTAAATGAGGAAAAATATAATTCCAATTTAAAATTTTACTTATTGCAAGTATTTATTACATTCAAAGGAACACACATGCTCAAAATAAAGCCTAAAAACGAAAATTGTTAAATTTTCAAATCATTTATACACATATGTATATCTATCTGCATTATTATCGAGTTATTATTATTTTATTAAGTGACTACAATTCAAAAACAGCACAATTAGAAAATATAACGGTGTGAACTCGCCAAGTTTCTTAAAATTGCTATAAAAAAGTATTCAATATTTTGCAAAGTTATCTGCATTATTGAAAAGAGTATACCTACCTTTCGATAAATAATTGATTTTGTTTTTATTCAAATGTATGCCACGGCAGGCCAATCATCAACTATTTCCAACTTCGCAGAAATATGATTTAATAATGCTGCCACTCCACAAACCACCCCAAAGAGTCACATGTTACGGATGCGCCGGAGAAGTGAACTAAAACGAAACTGGTGGTTATTTTGCATCAGTTGCTAAGTCATTTGACCTTGTAAGAAAATAATAATGTCCGGGCGTAAGTCCGTACCGTGTAGCGGGAACATGCTTGCATATATGTATTTCGTAACATTTTCGTTTAGAACATAATACAAAAACACACTCTTGATGATTGTAGTTTGTTTCCTGTGCATTGAGTTTATAATGGTATCCTGATTACTACGACTGATTAAACACGCTAAAGTGGAGATAACATTCGACCTTCTTTATGTTGCGTTTTAATGTAATAAAGATTATTTTCTACGTTAAATATTGATAGCTAATGCAAGTATTACAAGTCGACCTAATTTATCTTTGTCATATTTTTTCCAAGAAAGTCTATGCATTAAATGTTAAAACGTGCTTATTGCGCATTATGTACAGTTTCCGATAAAAGCAACCATCTATTTTAGCTTAGTATCTTTAAATTCTTTCCAACAACGCTTAGAACCAGTTCAGAATTAGCCAGCGCAAAATGAAATGCATATCCCAACAAGTAAAGAACTGGAATCGGATAGAAAAATCACTATTCCTACAGATTTCGAACTAGTACCAGAACGAATTCAAGAACGGTGAAACCAGTACCTGATTCACGGTAGAAACTACTCGAATCGACATGCGTACAACGCATGTTGTAGGTGTTTGTTTGTACTTTCGGATTTGAAGTTTTGTTTTTTAAATAAATACTAAAATGAGCGATTTTGAGGAGGATAACATTTACTTTGACTAAGATACAAGCGAAGAGGACGCATTAGAATTATTAATAGGAAATAGGAATTAGTTGTTAATTATGTTGAGTAGTCTCAAAATAACATTTACCTGCCATGTTGATACCTTATTTTTTAGGTTAAGCTATCTGTCAATAATAATTGTAACAGCTGAGTGTACGTTCTAATTTGTGTTAAAACGAACGCTTATTTAGAATTAGTTCTGAACCGCTAGAGAAATCGCGCTTGTGCACTTTTATTTAGAATTAGTTCTGAACCGCTAGAGAAATCGCGCTTGTGCACTTTGCAGTTATGAACGGATTCTGGAATTAGTTCTAATGGTATTGTTGGGATGAACCTTTTTACTGTAATATTCTCTGCAATTCTTATATGTATTTCGAAGTCTTTTAACGATAGGGTATAATTTAACGTTACAAATTTGACGCATACGGTTTCTAGACCACCTATGAATTGTATCATTTCGATACAACTCATAGTATTTAACGTAAATATTTAAAGTATGTTACAGAGTCATATGAACTGTGTCTAGATATTTTGAAGTTGTTCTGGTTTAGTATCCATAATTCGATTCGGTTTGATTATATCGTAATGGAACCTTTCGCAAAGCTTCTGGTAACTTACCAAATGTTCTTGAATCGTGATATGAAGAACTGCTACAGTAATTATTACAAACAACTACAATATTCATATACAAGGAGAGACAGAATAATTATTTTGAAGTGATTAAAGAAAAATAAGTAATTTAATTTTTGAAGATTTCTTCCGAAAGATTACGTCTTGTTTGAACGTTAGCTTTGTTGTAGTGCGTCGTCACATTACGAAATATTTACAGTTATATTTGAACTACTTCTTCTGAAATACACTGTTTGAGAACCCCAAGTGATCTCGGTTATTCTTTTTGGTAAACTCTACTCTTCAAACAATCCTAAAGTAAAAAGCCGCAAGTTGTCCTTTGCAAGCAGAACGTTGCCAATATTCATCTTATCTTGTCATACGAGTAGCAAGGAATTTCTTGTTGCAAAGTTTCAGATAAATCAATACTGCTTCGACAGAACGCTTTGTCAGGTGGTACGTTCGTTATTGATCGATGCGCTGCTTTACATAACTAGGTAGGAAGTATAGACTAATGTCTAAATGCCTTCTGTTGATACAGAGAGATTGCTCGCATTTTTGGACATCATCTGGTTTTCTGCAAATATATATTTATTTTCAAAATTTTAATTGCATTTTATATAATTGTATTTTGTAGAGAATGGAACTTATTATAGTAGTTAATGGCCTTTCATGATAAGTTGCATATCAAATATAGAGGAATTGGTATGATCTATCTACAGCAAGTTATGTTAGTTAATGCGCATATCATAGCTGGAAGGCTTGTCTTTAGTAAATAAAACCTTTTCTAGAAGCAACATTACTTTCTCGGAAGGGGATTACAACTTGGATGATCTTTACAGAAATTTAATATGTAGGCATGATCTAAAGCAAAAATGTTATTTAGTAAACATACAAATTGCCAACTTCAAAATTCGAACAGTTCAATTTTGCATATTTTTAATATATTACACATTAACTGTAATCTATTGATTTTTCCCCAAGATATTGAACACACCGGGGGCATATTGTCTTTTACATTTATATTTTATGCAATATATTTTTTATTAGAATATTTAAGCCGTATGAGGAAATCGTGCTTGGAACAGTTACCCAATTCACATGAAGACTTTAATTGTTATAGAAAATAACTGTTATATATACTCTTAATTTGCACGTGTTTACTCAAACGCTTAACACCAACGCTTTAATCTGACACTCTCATAGTGTAATATATAGATAAAATGTGTAACTGTGTCACGATAACAACTAAGTGAAAAAACCAGGGGAAAAAAAGACGAGAATATTAGATAGAGAAAGGAGAAGGAAGTTACGCTAATAAACGATTAAATAGGCAGAGGCAAACATGTATGGATACTATGATGTATAGATACATAATGTGTACGTGTAATATATGTACATGTACTTCTTATACGCATCATATCATCATGGGAACAAGTTATTGACTAGTAGAAAGAAGTTGCGGATGCACGGTATTGACTATGTAATACGTTATGTGGGTACTTACTAGGAGTACTACTACTAATAGCATTGCTGCATACATACGGTATGTGTTTGCTGTTGTGCAGCATTCTTCTTTGCGAGTAATCCATTCGGATTGCTTCTAATGAAGCTTCTACGTCACTGAGTGTCACGTTGTTCTCAAAATTGGGTCAAAGCGCGCATGGGAAATAAAATAGACTCGCGCGAACAACTCTTTCGGCGCTTCACTCCTCCAAACATTTCAAATGTTTATTTTGATTTTTTGTGGATCCAAGGTATCGATTTACTTATGAGTGTACTATGTCGCTGTGAGAGTAAAACTGGAACGAGGAAGCATCTGGTGAAAAAACATGAGATACTTATCATTATTTGCTGGATGTTGAATAGAAAATACGTCATATTATTCTTACTAGAATATCCTACATGAAAAAAATTAAATTGTATGTGTGCTGTACTGCACTGTTTGTGCCGAGCCTAATACAAGAATGGGAATTTTTGTTTTTGTGTTTTTTTTTCGTGAGATATTCAGTAAAAGTCTTATACAACATCTAGAAAAATACTTATGATTAAATTGAGAAGTAGTTGCGGACAGTCTATACTTAGATAGATAGGAGAAGCATTGACATGGACAACAATCTAAGCTAGGCTATAGGTATATAATTTTATGTTTTGGAATTGAAACACCCAAAAATTTTCCCTGTGTAAACTGCAATTAATTCATGAATAAGTAGAGGATAAGTTTAATGGTCTGTATGTTTTGTGTGAATGAATGACCTAAAAGGGAGAATTGTATAGTTGGGTATATTGGATTTGCAGATAGTATTCGTTGTTTTTTTGCAAATAAGTTCTTTGAAGAAAGAAACCCCGAATGTGTAAAGTTGAAGTTGGTGGTGCTTTGCCTTATTTTTGTTATTACATATGTTGTCGTCAGGGGAAAGAAGAAGACTGAATAGTTACACATTTTCTTTCTGGTAAAATTTAGAATATGTGCAGCAAAGAAATTAAATCAGGTTAATATTACTCGAGATTTTAAAACTGATTTTTTCAATTCAAATTTCTTATCGTTAAAAATGATTACTAAAATTGAAAAATAGTTAAAATTGATAAATAGTTGTTATAAAAACAAATAATGTAGAAATATAAATTTTTGCAAAAAAAATAATATTGTGTAGGAAACTTTCTGTATATAACATCATATTTTAGATTTATTCTTACTATCTATATCCTATCAGTACAGGACATATAAGAAGATAATGACACACCAACCGCATAGTTAATAGCGTCATTATTTTCAACGTGCTAAAAAATAAAGCGGACATATGCGGTGAATGAGTTTTATCTTACCTTTACTTATAAACCACAACAGTAACTAGTCTGTACGTGTTACATTATAATTATGAAAAATGTAATACATTTTTATAACGTATATACGATATAAAACTCACTAAAGATCAGTGTCTGTTCTACAGCAGCTTAATATTGACCACCCAAATAAATTAATGACTTCACAAATCGCGTTAACAAATTACCAGAAAATGAAACCACCTTTCGAACAATAGCATTTCGTGTGTGTACATACATTATATACAATTCAAAAGAGAATAGATAAAAAAGAATTTAAATAACGTGGGAAACGATCCATACAAACAGGACTGACCATTGTTGTCGGATTGGCCCTTGTTTACGTAGTTGTAATTCAATCCACACGATGCGCAAAGCTGGACACGTGTGCCTGTAGTTCTAAAAGGAAGACGTCCACTATCCGAAGAAGGGTGGGACGCGGCGGGAAACAATACTGAAGAGAATTGCGCTTCTCGTTATATTAATGAAAGATTTTTTAGTCTTTTTGTTCTTTTATTCCTTAATTTGAAAAATATGTGATCGATAATTCGTAACTGATTTGCTACGGATGTTACTGATCATTTTTATACGAGACCTGCAAAAAATGAAGGCCACACTCAGTCATACGGAAACAATCAAGTAACGGTTCTTGAATGAAAATTATTTGCGAGCTGATATAAAAAATGGTAAAAATAGTATTGTGAGAATAAAGTTGACTAAACTGTAATTAAATATTTAATTGTAAATACTATCTACAATTTGCGGAATTTAAGTCAATAGCATGGTAAAATAACTAAATCTTCAGTTTTGTCCCGTTTCAATGGTTTACTTATTTCAATATGATGTAAACTTGGTGTGGGTATTATTAATTCTATTTTAACTCTAAACAAACGTACAGTTAGTTAGTTATATTCGAATATGGTGGGAGGTGACTATATATCGGTGGTGATAAAAACTACACTGCTGTGTCAAAGTCTTCTTCCGGGTTTCAAAAGACATACATTTTATATTTAAAAATCATTTTGTGTGCAATGTATCAACTGCTAGAAAGCTCTCTTCCGTTAAGCAGAATGATGCTAAATAGTTTACAGTCTTGACTACTCAAGCACTGTTAGAATTGCTTGGTATCTTCTAAAACGGTACTATAAAGAAGTTTTCAAAAAAAATTACAGAAATAAAAAGTTTTCTAAAATTCAGTGTCCATAATGAAAAAATAATTAATATTATTCTCCCCTAAAAGATAATGAATTATATGCTACACTGATGTATCTCTCTTAAGTTACTGCGATTGACTTTTAATAAACCAGTAATTCATGATTTAGTTCGTTAAATCTTTAGGCATGCAACCAAAGCGTCAATTTATACATAAATTCAACACCTTATTTAAAATAATAAAGGATTGTTTGACCAAACTTTGCTTCTACGCCCATGTGGTGATGGCACTTCTCAAAGAAGCTGAAATTAACTTCATCTCGCAGAGAGATAATACGTAAAAAATAAGTAAATTTTCTTCAGTGTCGTCCAATATAGATTTGAAAATAAAAACGTTTCGATAAATATTACTTCAAAATTTGTCGATGAAACTAAAACAATACATATTTCGTTTTCTTTATTGTTAATTGATTGTTCGATGTTTTTAGTTTGTTTTTAGTTTTGTACTTTGTACTGTATTTTATTTCTTTGTCTACGTGATTTTATTTTGGAAAACACAAAACTAAATAATTTAATCGTGGTAAATATCTACAAAGAAAAAATAAAAAGCACTTACAGCTTTAATTCACGTTTAGAACATGATGAATAATATCCTAAATTTCCTAAGCTTATGTTCTCTTCCTTCGGCATCGACATCATAGTACAATATGATATGTAAATTTTTAGTACAATTGATGATAAAACAGCATGTCGTTGCTCTCATTCACACACTAATCAAATTTGTAACGTCCAGCATACTTAATTACCACAATCGAAACTGATTAGCCATTATCACTGAAAGTGATACGTTCGGAAGCGGAGATGAAAAAACGCGGAAGCAACAACAGAGTCAACGGCCCCCTTTCTACGAACATCATACTGTGATTTATTCCTTATATAGATAACTGTTCATCTCGGAGACGAGCTGAATATTAAACTCGAACAATAAACACGCAACAGCACCCAATCATAATTCATTAAGGAAGCTCTTCCAACGATAATGGTGACAAACGTAGGAGCGGTGTGTATAGTTTAAACAAATACATATTTCACGCTTCCTCAATTACGATGTGGTGATAGATTCAATAATACGATTTGCATTGCACCGTATGTGACATTAAGAGTGCTGCCTGAATAATTATTTGTTTGTTTATAAACGTTCGGTTACACTAACATAGAACTAATAACATTTGCAACGAAATCTATATACGTTATAGTTTCACTTTCAGGCCTATTCGATGATAGATGTGTTCAAGATGCTTGAGTTAAGTATTTAATACAACACGTTTACACATTTTACTATACAGTCATCATTCTAAGGAATCAAACTATAGTTGTGTATTCTAAATTCTAACTCGCTTCAACTCAGGAACGATTCCAATTAGTTCTTATCAGTCCAAATCTGAAATAAAACAAGCAACATTTTTTATAAACGATGTCTAGATTTAGACTCGATCTATCTGTTCTCGTTGATCACAACTTATTTTTTGGTTCAGTTTCGCTAAAGATCACAATGGAAGTTACTTAAGCGTTAGTATGTATTTACATTTCCTACCCAAAAAATATGAAACAAACCGTCACATTTTCATTTCTACTTAGTTCTTATTTTCTTGTATAAATAAAAACGCACAAAATTATGAGAATATTGTTAAAAAAGCTAGAAGAATAACAGGAACATTGCCGATTTTTAATTTTTAAACACTGTAGTTCCACTTTCATTGTTTCACAATCATCTTGAAAACCCTCTAGTATATTAGAATTATTTCCACAAACATCCCTTGTATACAAAAATGACGAAGTATCAACTTACAGTAATACAGAAGTTTACTCTAAAATCTACGTATAGCTTTAATACTTTCTTTATAAGGATAAATTAAGATAGAGACCTAAAGAATAATTGGAGATCCGTGTTATTTAATAATAACATACAATTTTACTTAATTTATGCGTTCGTATGCGTTGAAAACAACAAAATATTACGCAATAGTCAACCCAAAAAGTTTTTTATTCCGACAAGAGAAATTTCATTTCTTTAAAAATATTTGCGTTAACAACCAGCACAGACTAGTAGTTCTTCGCTGATGCTTGCAGTATTGTACATATTCTATTACTTAGAATGAGTAAATATCGATCTAAAAGTTACTGTCCTTCACGGCTAATTTTAATATTTCAAAATAATAAAACCTTCCTCTATACTTCGATAATGTGAAATTGCAATTTTGATAGTAATAAATTTTGGCCTTTTTTGAATCTCTCTTGTTTATGTTGTTGGATAAGACGTGACTCAGAATATATATGTGTGGTCACTGTTTATGGTATATCACGAAAAAAAGAAGCTCGATGCATATATGTATGTACAAGATTGCAATTTAATCAACCGTTTAAAAATAACTGATAAAGTTGCTTTATATTGACACAACATCGTTAATTTGAAGTAATTGTCATTAACGCAATTACTCGACTGCACTAAAAAGAAATGATCATCTATAAATTTTCCACTAACAGTTGCTGTAACTAGTATCTATAATTCATTACGCGAATTTGTCGGAATAGAGCATTTAATCTGTAATGCATTAAATTTACATATCTTATAGCCACTTACGGTAAACATTTATATTAATTAATATAAAAAGTTAAAATCAGTCCTCATCTTATGAACAATTTGAAGTGTATTTTATTTTTACCAAGCGTTATGATTTATGGCATTTGTCTTGCATTACCCGTTAGAATAATTAAAGCAATACCATTATTGCTTGAATGTTAAGCGCTTAGTGGATATCAAACATGTTTTGCCTAGTTGACATTTTGTAGGATCATTTGCTGTGATTAATTACTATTTACATTAACACTTCATATAGCGTAAATCTTCATCTTTCCTTTTTGCTAAGCTACATACAATCGCCAAAGAGATAGCAGTAATATAAACACATACTTTTATCAGCTAACCTTGGAATTCAGCATCACGTGGTCTTTTACAAATGTTTTTGTCGCACATCATAATCTACTTGTAGTATATAAAAAATTCTAGTGCTGATTTATTTTTAACGTATTCGTTGAAAGCAAGAATCTGCGTAGCACAAAATAACTAGTATACGTCACAAAAGACAAACTATAGATTGCAAGAAAATACAATTCGAAAAGCAGGCGGATGCTATACAAAAACATTTTATCAGGAATAAAAAACAGTTCATCAAAACAACTGTTTTTATCAGCTACTCATTTCCTATCGTTTCTGTAGTAAAAGCTGGCAGGATGTTTTTCGGCGAGTTGTATTTTTTTTTTGTAGAGATTAAATAACGATCGTGATATGGTGAACGTGCTTTAACGCATCAGTTTTGTAACGGTTAAAATATTATGCATGATTCAATTAGCATAGTATTGTAACTAATGAAAGATGAGTTGTAAAACTAAACTCTTTTTTTTGTTACAGATTTTATGCCAATACGTAAACGCAATAGCGAGACCATCTCAGTGAAGAAAGCAACAGAGTCTGTGATACCACCAGCCAAGATCTCGAAGTACAATTGTTAACATGAAAAAGAAACAAAGCACAAGTCCCACTTATATGTTCAAATTGAATGATCTCGATGAAATTTATATCGTAGTACAAGTACATTTTTTAAAATAATTTAATAATTAAAAAAATATATATATTTTGTTATTTGTAAATTTTTAAATTTTGTTGATGTGCGTATTTATTATTATATAGTTTTTTCTTTTATCCCCCTTTTCGTAGTGCATTTATTTTCTATCGTGAGAAAACAACAGAAATGACAAAAAAATCTTCAGAAATTTCATCATCGTGGTGTTCTTTGCATTTCTTTCCTTATATGCAAACATTGATATATTTCATTTTACTGTGAAAAAATGTAATTCGGACATTCATTAAAGGGTTTAGTCCGTTTTAATTAAAATTGATTCAATCTACTCTGTGGATGAAACAAAATTAATTTAATGCGTTAGAATTTCCTTTGCTGCTTTAGAAATACAAAGACTTATATACAGATTAAAGTTTTTACTATTTCGAATTGGTACAGAAATTTGTTCTAAATATAAAAAATTCCATTTCGTTCACTAAATTCGTCGAATTTTGATTAGTTTTGTTTTTTTTTCTTCGTATTTTTGTATATAAGACTTTCCGATTAAGCTAACTAAAGGAAACCTTATAAAGGAGTATTTATTTTTTAATTTTGTATTTTTTTGTTAGATAAATCTTCAAATTTCGACGAATAAGAACCATGAATTGTACAAATTTTTCTATATCTAAATATAATTTTGTAATATTAATTACTATAAAAATTAAATTAATATAATTTAAGGTAAATTCTTCTATTATTATTGTAATAATAAGTGGGAAGTTGGGAACCAATAACAAACAGTAACTACTTCTGTTATTATGTTGATACAATTCAATTTTTTCGAGAGGAAACGCTATTATTATTACTATACTACACGCTATTTTACTACTAATATTATTATTCAAATATATAGTAATTATATTTTTGAGATATAAACCAACAAATACATAAATGATATAATATATTAAGAAGAAGAATAATGGTTATATGTGATGTATTTTTTCTTGATCTCAAAAAAAAGTTAATATAAAGAAAACTGTATTATTATAATAATATGATTATAACTAGAAAGAGCTAGGATATCGTGGTGTAAACTTGGAGTTCCACACGATAATAACATTTGTTACATTTTTTTTTCTTTATAACTATAATGAAGCGGAATAAAGCTTCTTTTGTTAGCCAAGACTATGGAGTTTTTATTTATACCTATTCTTATCCTCGTCCTAAAACAATTCGAAGAAACATTTTGGAACTCCTTTAATGCACATAGGAAGGACATGTGCAAAAAAGTTGCTGATTTCACGTAAGAATAAATTACAGATGCATTGGTGAGTAACCATCTTGGCTAGAATGGCCGCTTTACGAAAAGACGGAGATACTTTATCTAGGAATGACTAGTTATTTGACGAAGTGTTTTGTAAAGTTTTAATATTGAGATAAGTAATGTGCTTTGTATGTGTTTAAAATGAATATTTAATGTTTCTTGAAAATAAATCCGGTGAATGTATTTCATAAATAGTCAAGTCTAGTCTTTCTCACTTCCATACGTGATCAATCACTTTACTGTCATAACGTATACTAGATTAAAAAATTTAATTGAATTGTTAAGAATGTGATTTTTCGCGTTGAACTCAAGATCAGGGTGTTACACAATGTTGTATACAAACATAATTCTTAACATGTTCAATGTGAGATCTAATTTAGGCCGTACAAAGGTATCGTGTAAAAGTTTCTATATTAATAATAATAATTCATAAGTCTACAGATCTTTAAGCAAAAGGTTTGATTTCATAAGAAATCACTGAGAATCAGCCAACTCTACGGAACGTCCATATAAAAAAAAGAAGTTGATGATGGTTTCTCAAAAACGAAACGTCGGACAAAAAATATAAAAATACAGTCTTCTAGAGCTATAAAAGTGGCAATGAAGAACTTTTATTTATTTTTCTATAACTTGTAAAAACAACTTAATTGAATTAAATAAACGCCATATAAAAAGTCACTAAAATGCGCAACTTTTCAATTTAAGCAACTTTGTATCTCTTAACGTTTCCGAGATCCCCATGCAGTTCATTCATATCTTGGACACAGTGTATACATACTAGAATAACATATGTAACTATTTTAATATTGCAAATTGGAAAGTACTCTTGACTTATTCTTAAGTTATAGGGTTTTATTTTGCTAAAATATGTACAAATTCAGAAGGATTATCAACTTGCATATCTAACACGATATACTGCGAAATAGCGATATACAGTAGAGTTTCGATTAACCGTCACCCTTTTAACCGTGAGGTCTGAGGTCAAAAATTAACACTAATTTCGTGCAGTAGATATGTTTATACCCCAATTTGATTTTAAAGAACAACTGCGATGCTTATAACCAACCGATCAGAGCATTTCAATATAAAAATGTTTCAATGTACCTGTGGACTGTACATACTATGTAATGTACAATATGTTTTACTGTATTGTAAAGACCTAATTAGATTTGTTTAATAAATAGAGTTAAATAGAAAATTTAAAAGCTTTACTAAATTTTCCCCAAACCAATCTGTTATAAATAGTGCGTAGCATTTTATTTTTATTGACCGCCAATGCTCCTTGATGATCCAGAAACCTATTTCTGTTAACCGTCTATTCTCTCATCCGTCACTCAAAGGGTGACGGTTAATCGAGACTCTACTGTATTAGTAAGTAACATAAGTTGGAATTAGACAAATTGCTCGTGATTTTTGTGAGTAATATGTAAGTGGTTGCAGTTGTTGATACACTCCACGCATTGCGATATGAATTTGAATTATTGCTGAAATAATAAAATCTGCAAGATCTATGGTAAATGTGCTAAATAAATGAAATATAGGGATTTCTTTTAGACAGTATATAATGATGTGTGTGTGTAATATAACAATTAAGAGTTAAAGAAGGTTTCAATAAAAAATTGTAGATGGCGTTTAAGTTTCCGATTAACCTTCCAAATTTTTGAAAAGATATGCCAAATAAAACCTAAAGCCGTTAATAAAGGCAATGCTATGCTTCTCATTTCTACTACATCACTAAACATATTGAAGTTTATTTGAATTTCTACTAGTTTGGCTTCATGTAGATGTTTGTCCTTTTTAGTGAAGCCGTATATTGTGTTAGCCACCTTTTAATACAATAAATCCAGTAGTAATAAACATCTTTTTCTACTTTAAGTTCGAATAAATAGGACGCACCAAAATTATTTATCCATTCACATTCTAATAGCTCACTGATAGGGTTACAGAAATAATTTTTATGGAATTATAATTAGTGGTTCTATATCCAAATATGGCTATGTTAGAAAATTCCAAAAATGTATCACTCTTTAATAAAATAGATTCTATTTTTGTGATTGAACCGAATTACGTTTATTGTAGTCGTTATTTTTGGCATTATAGGAACAATTTTTAAATATAATTTTCTGTAACAGCCATACCTACATTAGATCATGAGATAAGCTTTTCTACACTTTTTAAATCTTGCTGGAAAAATGTTTTTTTGTTACGAAGTTGAGCTTTTATTCATCGTCCAACGGGTACTTTTTAAAAGTACATAAAAATACGTTGGCGGGCGTCAAGCCTAAGAACAACTTGAACTACCAAAGCCTATTGATAGGAGAGGGTGGTGGTGGTTAAAATTAAATGTATCCCTTTATCAACTTATTATATGGCATTCAAATACTTTACCGAACCGTCATTATCCTAATAATTGCTGATAATTTGCAGAAATAATTTTGACAATATGGAATTTATAATTAGTAGGCTTTCGTATTCAAGTTGTTATCCTGTATATAAGACGATTCATTTCTTCTAAATCACTGTCTTGCATAGTAGACAGATTGGGCAAAAATGTGTAATCATAAAGAAGCAACACTCACTTTGAAATTCAGAAAATAATAAAATCTGATCATGATTTGCTTATACTTCTATTTTTCAGATAATTGAAAAAAGAAAATATATATTAGGAATATATGTAGTACGTTTATTGTAGTTTTAATAACATACGTTTTTTAAAAATATTCTTCCAAATAGGAACGTTTCTAAAGATTTTTATTTTTCAATAAACTAAGTATCATAAATTTGTGCACATAGTGGTTTCCATTAGATCATTTGACTGATAATTTTTTTATTTGGATTGTTTTGCACATATTTACTTTTATTAAATTTTACTTTTTACATATAAAAAACTATTTTAACTATTCTATTTTCTTATCATCATCAGACAGCTATGGAAAACTTGTCATTGTTTTTTATGGTGTGTTTCGACTAGATTCTTTGTTTATCTACATATTTGAATAAATAAATATTTATTCTAATATTGTCTATTCAATATACGTTTGTAATAAATTATTATACATACAATATCTTTTTTGTGTTTTTAAATTCGAATCTACTTACGAATTGCCGAGTACATTTACTATGGTAAACAAAAGTAGAACAAGGATGTGACAAGGAGTACAAGTGAAGTGATAAGTTATCCAGTTATAAGTTAATCTCTGTTATTATCAAGGTTAGTAATATCTATAGAATGTATAAGTTAAGCAGTTTTACATATAATAAAATGAAACTAGCGTCAAGCTTAACAAAGAAATAAGCGATGCTCTCAATAGCCATCATCGCCATATGAACTACCAAATTTAAATAACGTTGATCGGTAGATGAGAGGGTGATAACAAAAGCTAATAAAATTAAATGAATATTCTTTTACTATTGTCAACTTATTATTTTATATACTAAAGGAATTCAGGGTGTCATTCTTGCAAAAATATAACCAAGCAGGAGAGTACATTCAAGATAGGGTTTAGATTTAAATTTTATTAAACCACTCATATAGGCTTTGTCAAACCCAAATCGTTGCGATCAAATATTTATATATACCTTAATTATGTTTGGATTACACAATTAATGAAAATAAGGATTATTGTTTTAATAAATAAAAATTGTGTATACAAATTTAAAAATAAAGTGGTTTTATAATTTGACACAGTTTACAATTTCAGTCCCATAAATAATTAATTAAACATGAAAATACTCTGGATTAATCAATTATAGATTTTGTCTCAAAAATTGACTTTATACAAAATTTGCTCTCCAAGATATTAGATACTATACATTGATGAAATTTAGTAGAAAATATTGTACTTTAGTTGAAATCAATATCTAAAATGGATACATATTAATTTTAGAATAGGTACCTCCATGCACTAAAACTTTGCTTTTTTTACAGTGGACACTAAATATTATATGTTAGCGTTCCATAGAGTGAGATGGTAAAAGCTAATCTAAGTTTTTGTTATCAATGTAAACTGACCGAGAATACATATTGAAGACGATTCATTTCTTCTTCAAATCATACTGGTGGTATTCAGTTAGCACATCAGTAAGTCTGACTGAAGTACAGCACTGAATGCCTAATCTACCCCGTGGAACAGCCTTACAGACATGGGCACTATGAACCGGTGTGTAATCATAAAGAAGCAACACTCTTTGCTTTGAAATGTCAGAAAATCATGGCCATGATTTTTTTGGCTAATGAAGATGGAATATTGAATATTCTTTTTATTCCTTAGTGGGGAATATTTCACGTATATTCTTTCCAAAGAATATATTCCAAGTTCAAATGAATATTCTATGTATAATCTAAAGTCTTATATATATTATTACATGGACGTTTGCTTATACTTCTAGGTACACGATTATGAACCTATACCTGTTTTTTTTAAAGCAGTGGGCATTCAGGGTGCTCATCTCGCATTGATCTTTAAGAAGTTAAAATAGTCATGAACCATAAACTGTATAGTATTTTGATGCCAACTCGTGTAGCTTCCAGTATAAGTTTTTCAATAGTGGTCTGTAATTACTGTAAATAAATTAACCCCCATCATCGAGGGTCATCTTCAACGATTTTCCGGCGTTTTTCAAAATAAAATGTTTCCAATAGAATTAGTGTCAGATTTAATTTTTAACATTAAGGCTTACCTAACCTTATAACTAAAGCTGTGTATTGTTTCCACGTACCAAGAGCGCTAGCTTAGCGGTTACATAACAAGTTATATAAGCAGTTTTAAATCAGAAAATGATAATAAGCAATCATTCGATTATACGTCGCAATTTATAATATACACGCTTACTTTTCTAAACAGCATGGTTAGCTTGGTTAAACATCTACAACATCAAGTATGTTGCTGTGGTTAATTCAGTGATACTTTCTTAATGCAGAAACGAGAATTCAATATGTAGTCATGCTATATTTACATAATTAAATTAGTAACTATCTGTCCACACATAATAGATTATTTTTGCGCCATCGTAACTTAAGTTTGCAAATTTCTCTTCACTGTGTTGTCGATTTTATTTCTATCTACGTTAGATTATTTAATTAAGAAGCATCTTTCGATATTCAAACACTCACATAAACGTGCACAATGGGCTATTTACAGATGTGTATTAACCCATCAATTACTGCGAAAGGTAAATAATGCAGTAGAGTCAGTGTTTTAGCTCTATTGAGTTTGCCGCGGGTTTATTTAATGTAGTTTAATGTGCGTACTAAAGAAAGAGATTTTCTTTTGTTATGTAACATTAATTAATGCAAATCTGATTTTAAATTGTTCCTATAATCTAGAATGGTATCTATTTTATTTTCCCGTTCTTTCTCTAGTTTCTGTAAAATTGAATTTATTTTAACTAATTTAATTTATGCCATATTAAACTTAGTGTTTTATTTTTGTAAATAATTGTAAATTTAACAAAGCGGACATGGGACCATTCTCATATCACATCTCTCAAAAATACAACAATACAGAAATAATCGATGCGTGCTTAATGTTTGAATATTAGAATTTATTTTATTCGTGAAAAATTTAACTTTCGAACTTATAGCTATAGGTAGTCTTAATCTTAAAACGATCGTGCATATAAATATTAAAGCAGTATCTTTCATGTAAATATTAATGTAGAATACGTAATATACATAATACTAGAGTATACGTAAGCGAACTACATATTACACAAACCGACGTTTTTAACACAGGCAAGCATGTAGTATATTCACTCGAAAGAGCAAATAAGATTACCTAGTACAATAGAGGTTTTTTTTTCCTACACTGTGCGGTACTTATTTGTTATCTCCCACTTTAGATAGATTTAGGGTCCTCTAAAAGATATAATTCTTGTCAAGCACAGCTTGCACCTGTCGTTTCTTGTTATAGTAGATGCGAGTCGAGATTTTTGGCGGCAAAATTGTGAGTAGGTAGTAAAGACTGCCTCTGTTTGTGAATGCCACTGTTGTTCGTAGCGTACGGTGGTAGTAGACTTTCAAGGTTGCCTATTAATCAAGAAATTGAACGTCTGCTGTATACAGTGATTAGTTACAGTGTGTGTAGTATTCATAAATTAAGAGTCGGTGTATGTAACAGTTGTATACCTACATACAAACAATAAAATTTGTATTTTTAATAATATGATTACATTAGTAAAACTAAGTTAAAGGCATTAGTCATCTACCCGTGAAAAATGTAAAATGACTATGAAGCACACCTATACATACAAAGTTAAATATTTTGCTGGTGCACCTATATACATAGGGTTTTAAATATGTACATACATACAGGGTGAAGCACAGTGAGGGATTAACCCTATAAGCAAAGTAAGCACGTGCTTAGGGCATCAAGGAAAGTGGGCACCACAGAAATTTTTCATAGTCGAATTTATCATTTAAATTAAATAAATTTACCTATAGCTATTTTTATATTACATACTTAACTCGTAGACAAGGTACTGGGTTGAAGTCGCGGTTTGAGACACAAATTCAGGAAGAGTGTGATTACTGGGAACATGTCCTCAAGCGTGTCATAGATGTTATTTGTACGTTAGCTGAACGTGTTATGAACAATCCACATATTAGTACACGAAAAATCTTGCTCCAACAAGATATTAGTTAAAAGGCTGTTCAAAGAATACTGTGTAACAAGAAATTGCATCCATATCATATGTAGTTGCATCAACAGTTAGTCGACAATGACTTGCCCCATAGAATTGCTTTGGAAACCCGCCTTATCATCACAGATTCAGGAATTACCGAAATAATGGGTGCCATGCATTGGTTATTCCTTCATCTAACTGCGCTTTTGTATGTATCCTTCTTAGATGTTCCCATAAAATTAATGGACTTAATTGTGTATGCACTGTATACAGGATGATTGGTGAGAATGGCCTATTAAAAGTACGTAGCAGTAAGGGATGGAATTTTAAAATAAAATTTTGCAGTTGGATATGGTCGAATATGAACTATTACGTGAAAATATTTTTGAATAAAAACACTTCCGGTTAACCGTGTCAATTTATTTGTAAAGAAAGTAGCAGTTATCCAAATAATGGATGTTACCTCTACCATAGTACCATTAGGCAGATTTGTGCCGTGTGGCAGGTTTGATCATCATGGTTTGCGGCAGTTTTGAAGGTGAGATATCTTAGAAAATGTAAGCTGCACTTAGATTCGTATAGCGGTGGTGCCGAAAAAAAGGATTAAATGTTGATGTGCTGCAGTCACATCTACAATTTGTGAAAAATTAGCATGCAGGCTTTTCTCCTGTAGAGGAATGTTTAGTAAAACACAAGACCTGGAATGTACAAGACCTGCACTGGTCCTACAGAATGGTTGTAGTACTAGTAATCTTCTTAATCTAAAACGCCTACAAAGTAAAATTAAAAAAAAACACGTAAGCTACACTTAGACCGTTGATGATGCTGGAGCAGGTTAAACAACTGACTAGGCGTTGGGATGAAATGTCTACACTGTCATTTAGAGAACACTCTCTTCAAGTTTCTAGCAGGAGATCCGGGGATTCAGACTTATCATATCTAAAAATGTATCATGGGAGTTCTTACGGCAACATGAAAATAACGTTTCTCGAGGCTGCTGATTATCAGCGAAAATTGCAAATATTCGCAATGTTTCTCATGAAATACGCAAGCAGTACGAATCCATGAAGAATTAAAATCATAGAGAGTAACTTACAACGTTCAATTTTAACAAATTCTCAGCGAATGTATGCTAATAGCAAACACAAGCGAACAGTCAAGACGCATCGACACTGAAATGCGACTGACAGCGTGATGTTAACTGAAAACTAATATGTATATGCAACTACACATACTGTGAATAATAATATCATGTTCTATTAGATGTAATATTATATGGTTTATTCATAATCCTGTCGTAAATTTTGGAAAAGGATGGTAATTGTGATTGCACAAACAATAGTTGCTTATCTTTTGTAAGTAAAGTGTGTGGGTGTGTGGCAATTCATTCATAGGAATATCTGTCGCAGGCTAAGGTGTGAGTAAGATAATTTCCAAACTCACTTCACTAGTAAAACGTAAGCACCTAATATTAACTTTACTGAACACAATGCTATCCTTGGCAGAAACATATTTTATATGTTACCGAGATAATAACATATTTAAACAATACCAATTACCTTACTTACCAAGTTGAATTTACGCACTAAAGCAATATGTTATTACCGGTTTTCGCCTCTAGTGTGGTTTACACGTCGAGTTACTGCGACCTTCTAACATCTTACACTCACCACAAGGTTCTCGCCATAGTAGAAGAACATTAGGTATGCTCATCAGTAAATCATAAATGTGTTAGTTGTGCGCAGATCACGTGATTTACCAAGCCGCGTCATTTCCATGATGCCATTTTAAATCGAGCAACTGATATAAGCGTCTGTGTCGTGTTGCACGTAGCGACAGAGAGTAATTTTCTCTCAATTATTAATAGTAGGTACCTACATATCTCTGAATCAAATAAAACTAGAATTTCTACCAGGATAGAGATAATATTCATAATTTACTTTTGACAAAGATTTTATTGAAGCGATTGCACTACAAATTAATTGAAGTGGTTAGACTATAATTTACCAAGGCGCGTCACAATCACGTGCTCATAGATGCGAACGAGCATACCTTATGTACTTCTAGTATGGTTCTCGCCTCTACGGTGGTTGAAACGTCGAGTTACATTCTGGTATCCTTTATCCACTTTTTGCTCCTAATTAAGCTACTTACATTAGTAGCAAAACGTCGAGTTAGTTTTATTTTGTATTGAGTTTGCTGTATTGTATGTGCACATTACACTACAATGACACTGTCAAAAGCCGGAAGCACTATATTACTATTGAACTATATTACCTACTATTTCTGTGACAGATATAGGTAACTCCGAAGCTTATTCGTGCAAGCGTAAAATGTTTAACTTCGAGGCAAAGGTTTCTTTGAAGAATGGTTGCCAGGTAATACCAAAGTGGAGATAAACAGAGTTAAATCCAACTACATATTTTTATCTGTGTACTGCATGTGCTTTTAAATGTTAGGTATAATAGTTCTTAAACAAAAACTACTTTCTGGTAATTGAAAATTTAGATTTTTTAACTATTACAAATGTTATATTGATTTTCATATATTTATTTATGTATGAAAAAGTAATGAGTATATTTTCATTTTATGCTTACATAATAAAACAAGAAGTAGGAATCGCATGCGTTCCAAATCGTTGCTTCCTTGTGAAACTCTTCGCCGTAGATTTTCCAGATAACAAAACATACTGCTAACGGAAAAGCAGGAAACCAGGAAGGTGCCGTTATATTCATTTTCTATTTGTAGAGCAGTTCATTCATTTTCATGTTAAATAATTCCATTCTGAATTCTTTTGTTTGACAATGCTTGCAGGTCTACTGTGTGTGAAAAAATTACGTTGTTACATCACGCAGGCTATGTTCATGGTGTGATACAATCGCTACAGTTTCTAGGACAAATTCGAACGACTTTGAGAAATTCGAGGCTCCTATTTGAATACAATAAAAAATAGGTTGAATGCGGGTCAAATACTGTTTCGGTCGCGTAATTTAGGTTTCTGTGTTTTTATGGACACTATTTAGATACGTCTACGAGCTTGCGTAGCTGCCCACAATGAGTTTATAAATATTCAGTGTAGTATTGTAATTTCAGTTTGGTTTTGAATATTTACATATAGTAAAACGAAAAATGCGAATAAATTAACAACATTTCTGTATATTACACCTTTCATTTCGGTCACGGAATTAAGTGTTTTTCGGAATTTCTGAAAACGTTTTTTTTCTTTAACAGGTGTTACCCATATACATGAAAGTTGAACCATTTACATTCATGTTAACGTAATATAATATCCATTGAATTATACTGCGGAGAATGTAACATTCACTTCCATTCTTTTGCATTTAAGCACGTTTCACGGTGTTGCATTCAAGGTATTATATTGTTGTAAGATTATGTAATCATTCTTAATTTAAGCTTTTACTCAGGGCGCTGCCAAATGTGTGCCAACAAGTTCGATTTGCTTTTACTAGGATTTTATTGAGTTGCGTAGTAAGACGATATGAAAATATCTAGCTTTTATCAGAAACGACAAAAACAACTTTCTGTTAGACAAAGAACATGATCTTTAACAGTTATATTTCTTTCTGGTGTATTAAAAAATGTTTTCCATATTTATCAGTTAAGCTTACATTTAAGAAGTCGTCTAATAAAAACTTTGAATGGGATTGAGGGGATAGGAATGAGACTGGCAAGATGGTTAATATCAATAAACAAAAAGCAATAAAATTATGCCTGGTAAACGGTGTAATTTATTCCGAAGAGGCCGACGTCACGACGAACTTTTTGCAGTCAATCGACGAGACGCCGAACGTTTAATTTGAAGCTCATATTATTGATGACATTGTGGAGAGACTGCGTTTTCTGGGTAGTGATGACATCCCGGCAACGGATAAATTATCCATTTTACGAAACGCGGAAAGGTGCCGCGCCACGTTAATATTATCAGCGTTCTCTTTTCCACATATATAGAATTATTTTAAAACCAGAAAAGGCTCTCTTCCCCATCTCATTTCTTCAGATAGCTGAAACTATCACCTTAAGCAGCTGGGAAGAAGATCTAGTTATTGGAATGTTATTAATATCTGATCTTCTTCAACTTATTGTTAGATAGCTTAAGCATAATCCACATCATTCACAGACGGTGCCAGTCTTATTGTCATCTGTAAAACAAGAGAAAACTAGTTTAAAGTCATATAGAAATAAAGACGAACTAAATTTAAGTATATGATTCACACATTGCAGCGACTATGAGGTATGTTTCAATATATATATAAACATTCTTTGTGGATGGATTCTTAATAAAAATAGAGGCTAAAGAGCAGTGGGAAGTGACGAGAATTTTCTCCATATGTGGTAATGGTTAATTTTTTAAAACTTCGATGTAAGATTAAAAATAAAATAGACGTGATAAAAAGAAATTACTGTAACAACATCTTGTTGCTGAGTTACTGACGTATTTCTACTTTAGAAAAAGTACTAGAAAGAAATCTTAAGACTTAGATTTGCATCGGCGCTGACCTCAAAGTCCTTTTTTGTTGCTACACTAATTTCCTTTTATTAATGATTATTATAGCTTGCATTAACATTAAAAAAACCATTGCCGTGTATGGGGAGAATTTTGTGTAACTCTCCACTCCATACTGGTCTCGTAACCTGAAATAGTAATATAAGTCCAGTCAGAGATGGTTTGATGATCATTTACACAATACACGAAATTATTTTTGAAGAAAACGTAGTCTAATTAAAACTGTATTAAGTAGAAAATTGCTAGCACTGAGTATAAATGATACATAAGTAATTAGACTAAATTAGATTACTTATAAATTATAAAGAAAAATTATTACCACTACACCAATTATCGTAGAAGATGTGAATAAGTTCGCATGACCAAATATTATAGATGAATTATAAACGAATTATTGTTTTTTACTACTTGTGGTTTTTTTCGGTAGTATATCCACGATGTAAGGATACGGTCTCATATAAGTTTTTGTACACAGTAATTTAGCGAGGTTTAGTTATGTTTATTTTTTACTACCTATGTGGTTACATAAACTTGGACACACTTTTGCAATTACTATGAATGTGTATAAAGAATAACCATAACAATCATAATTTTGTTTATACAGTTTCGTGCAAGATATTGCGAACTGTAACTAAAATTATCCATGAAACGCACATACACATGTATAACCACTTGCAAATCAAATGCGAAATTTGTAGCTAAAAATTTGTATTTATTACGTAGAGATTGTACTTTAACCTGAATTTAATTTTACGGAACAATATAGATATGTTCAATGCATTATTCTGCAAAACCATGCGTTTATGTACTTACACAAATTTCCAACTGCAAATTCCCATTTAACTTGAAACTGATTGTATATTCCATCATGAAATGGATTTGATTAAAAATAGTTTTCCGTGTTCAAAATCACAAAGTTGGTTGAGCATATTGTTTTTTGAGCTTTCAAAAACTCTAGACAATCAAGCATTTTATAGTGCATACAAAAAGCGATGAGCAGGCAGTCAAAAAATTTCGAAATACAGTTATAAAACTATCTCACCTCAATTCCAAAACATTGACAATAAGAGGTTATTATCGCTTTTTACAGTTTTACTATTAAAGTCAGAACTCGCAAACAACATACTACTAGTTAATAGAAAATAGCTATTATACATGCGATTCCATTGCCATTGAAGAGGAATTTTACTGGAAAAATGATCTCTATAGTGAGTGGGAGTAGGACTGGGCGATACCGACATTTTTGGGATCGGGTATCGATAGCAATCGAGGTATCGATACTTACCGATGTATCGATTCGATGTATCGATTCCGTGCATGGTATCGGTTCCTAGTACTGGAATCCGTTATGTATCGACAGGTATCGATACTTGGAAACAGATACTTTGGTATCGATACTTGGAAACCGATACTTTGGTGTCGATACCCTGAATCTATTCCTTGGTATCGATACCTACGACTGATTTGTAGGAATACATTTTGCTGGTTGATTTCAATAATAATTATATTCAATAACATATCTACGGTATCAAATGTACAATATTACAATACTGTGGCTTTTTTATAACAATTATTATTATTGTACGCGAATAATAAACTCGTATCACTCACACTTCACTAATATTTGAGTCAATATATGAAAACTAGTTCCACAAATACTTTTCTAAAAATGATTTTTATGGTACTGTAGTTGTTACTGTAGTTCATTGGTATCGACACCTAGGTATCGTTGTATCTGTATCGATACCTAGGTATCGATTCCAAGGCATCGATACCCAAGTATCGATTCCAAGGTACAATGCAATAGCTTTTTGGAACAACCAAGTTGTAGACGCTAACTTTGTGATCAAGATTCACGGCTAGGATAAGTTGATGAATAGTTTTGTATTGTCCTACCCTTAGTTAGGAAATCTAGTTTGTCAGAGAAAGCGAAACAAAAACACAATTGAAACAATTGAGAATGCAATATCAGCAATTATATCAAAGATTTCAAGAATATTTTTGACAAAATATACTATAAACTATGAAAAATAAAATTCGGCATTGATTCGGACCGAAACATAACAAAGTGGCAGCAAATAAATAGCTAAATGCTGTTGGGGATGGAAACGAAATTGTATAGACATGCATTACTATTATTTTTTTAATACACAAACGCGTGTAACTCTTCATTACAATGAAAATATATTGCGGTGTAAAGTATAAGCGAATATAAAAGTAGATCTCTGTAACGTCATCAAAGTAAAGAACCACAAATTTGGAGGCAGTATTACTGCGTTGAAGTCTGCCAGGTATCACTTATAGCGTAGATAACGTTTCGCTGGTTATACTGTCAGCTTCTTCAGCAAGCTTCTAAAGACTGATATTGTCTTCTTCAGTCTTCGGTCTTTAGAAACCTTATAAAGAAGCTGACAGCATGATCAGCGAAACGTAAACTTATTTACGTGACAACACCCAGAAGACTTCAACGCAGTAATTACATTCTCAAATAATAATGAAGGATATATTGGATATATTATTCGTATATGAATGTATTTTTGTCAAGCTCTAACAATTCTGTTCAAGAACTAGGGAAAAACACTGAAGTAGTCTTATTAACGAAAACATAATTTGTTCTGGAATAAATTTGTATTTAATTAATTGTTGTTTTATTGATCTACAAGTGGAAATATTTCCGGAATTGAAAGGTTTTAAAATCTTTTGCGTCTATCATAAGTATTCCTTTAGAAAGTATAATGGTTGTATAGCATCGGCTAATTTCCTGATTCAGTAAAAATCGAAAAAATTATACCAATACACAAAAAAAAGAAATGACACTCCCAAAAATATCTATCAACTATAAACAATTTTTGAAACTATTTTAAAGAAACAATTGATGAATCACTTAATACGAATCATTTGATCTGGACTTTTATGTAATCAATCAACAAACACGTGGTGTCGGATATTATTGATAAAATTCTACATAATTTAAATCAGAAACAGTATGTGGCTTGTGTTGTATGTGACTTAACCAAGGCGTTTGATTTGGTTGATCATGATATTTTATTAAACAAACTCAGTCAGTATGGCATAAGGACCAAGGCCTACGATTTCTTATCATACTTGGGACAACAAAAGCAATTTATAGAAATAAATCATCTTCATTCCGACGGTTTTAACAGGTATCATTGTTCGGAAATTTTTGCTAATAAAATTGATGTACCACAGGGATCTATTATGGGATCCTTGTTGTTTCTCATATACAGGTATTAAACATCTTCTTCGTTTCATGTTTGGCGAAGTCTCGCTGTACGCAGACGACACATCCATAATATATGATGGCTTTGAAACAGCTGATTTGTTGGCATTCAAATAATAAACTCATACTTAATAATGAAAAAACAAAGTTTCCCACTCGTTAAAAAAATTTTCTTCGAATATAACAATGCAAGTGAATAATTCATTAGTAGAGTCCGTAAACAGTTGCAAATTGTTGGGACTGTGTATAGATACAAAATTAAATTGAAAATTAATATAAATGACGTGGTCTCTAAGCTGAACAGAGGCTTATATATATTGAGAAAAATACGAAAGACTAGTGACATTACCACATTGAAAATGATATATTATGCACATTTTCACTCACACGTGAGTTATGGTATATTGTTTTGGGGGACGAATAAAAACCTAATGCCAGTATTACTTTTACAGGAAAAGGCAATTCGCCTAATGGATAATTTGCTTCCCACAGTAGCTTCATTCATAGAGTAGGGGAGTTAGGTATTCCGACGACGTGTTGGAGGCAGCACCTATGTATGTACATACATACATACATAGGAATATTGATAAATTTTATGATAATGCGGACTTACGTGGCTACTCAACAAGAAACCCAAACTATATACGGTGTGACGTCGTAAACTCAAATAAATATTATAATTATAATAATTTTGCTAACATTTCGAAAACCATTTTAATTATTCGAAGACAAATATCAAGCATAATGTATAATAAAGTATAATAAAGCAAATAGACTGTCTGATAGGGAAGTTTATTCAATGGTGCTATTTGTTGAAGCAATAAATTAAATAAAGCTATAAATTAAACCGAGGAAACAAATACAAAATTTCGAGGAAATAAACTTAATTTTAAAATACACAAGAAATGTTGCAAATCAGCGAAGGTAAATATAAAACTAGCATTACATTTTGGAAAGTAAATGCACAAATTTTATCGCAGACATTGTAAAAATGTTACGTCATTCTAGAGCACATAGTACGTATTAGATTTAAATGCTGAAGTTTATGATACAATTAGACATACCATTCAAAGAAACCTTATACATTATGATACATAGCTGCCTAAGTTTTTTTTCCACTATCCTCCAACGGAAAGTACTCGAGATATTTCGATGAATAAAATAATGGTTTAAATCTCGAAGTGAAGGGATTTACTTATGGTCCCTTGGTTCAAGTGCTTTAAAGATTTTTTTGATACGTGAACCCGGAAATTAAACAGAACTGTCTTTTCTTCTTTAAAAAGTTCAAGAACTCTATTCAGCTGCTGTGAGTAACATCATAGTCGTATATATGTGTATGTAATACTTCGTGCAGCCTTTCTTATAAAGGGATTCATTCGTAATAGTATGTGGTGTTATATAGTACATGCCCACACAAGAAAGTATTTATATAATACGTTTACGTCAGAGTATGTGTGAAAAATACGCGCTCGTATTTTTCCAGTTGTAGTTTTTTGTTCGTTAAATTACGGCATGAATATAAAGTATGTAAGTCAAAACAAAAAAAGATTAATTCCAGTGTTTTTATACATATTACGCAGTTCGATGACACAGATAGATTAAAGTATTATTATTACACAATTAGAGTTGAATTATACACAAGATATATTTTAATATACAAACGGCTTATAAATAAAGGTTGCGGCATGCTATTATAATATTATTTTCACTTCCTTATTTTTAATACTAAAGATTGTTACAAGGACAATACTCATATCTGAAAGTATAGTATCTGGTAACATCTTCCAGTGGAAATCTTTGTTATGTCATGCAAATTAAAATTGCCTCTGCATTGCTTCTATTATTTCCTATTGACTTAGCTTATGTTTATGCATCTACAGTGTCTACTCTGTTATATACATTTTAACGTTACATAAAATCGTAAATCCGTTAGCACTTAGATGTGACTTACATGCATCTGTAGAATGGTTTAGTTCTCTCACCAGATGGCATGCGTCTCAATACCTTTGCAATGATAAGATTACATTGTAGTTAGCATATACGACACTAATAGATGTAGTAAATAGAACTGATACGGTAGTATTTTGTCTTACAGAATGTACTATATAATATAATAATGTGCAGATTAACCTCTAAAAAGAATCTGAAGTGTATCCGTGGGAAATTCTCGGTATAATTGCATAAAAGTAATTTTAGCATATAGTTATGATTAGTTTCGAAAAAAACTGCAGTCCAATAAAGTCATTATTCAATGAGACAAACATCAAAGATGCTAGAGTCTTGTGAGGTGACTTGTCTGCTTAAAAGCTTGGCCAGAAACTCCGCAAGCCGCAAAAATTTAGATATTATCTACCACAACATCCGTGGTGTCGCCCATGTGATGTCCAAACTAATTATTTCAGCACAGTCTGTTATTCCAAAGTCCATATCGATAAATGAATATAATGAAATAATAATAATGTACACTTATCCGAATACAGTGATGTAACAAATTAAGGATAATTACGAGTAACTTACAATATTAGTTTTACTACGAAGTCAAGAGGAGAGAGATGAATATAAAAATGTTCTAAAAAATTGGTTTAACGTGATATAAATTAAGTTTTAAAAATGCATATACAGGGTGATTGGTGAGAATGGCCTATTAAAAGTATTATACAAACCGATCGGGATTTTAAAACAAAATTTTGCAGTTGTATATGGTTGAATATGAACTATCACCTGAAAATATTTTTGAATAAATATCACTTCCAGTTAAGCGGCAGTGGGCATCAACTTCGATTTTTTAAATAGCATGCTATAAAATAAATTACAGATTCAGCTTCTATGATAAATTTTACATAATTTCATGTATCATAAATACCATTCCTTCTGAGTTATTCGCAATTTAAGAAAAAAAGTGACAGATACCGATCTTACACTATAGTGATATTACGCCACGTAGAAGTAAAAGAGACGAATAAAATTTTGATACGCACAGCTGATATTGTGTAGTTAGACAACACTTGAAGTTCTTCTCTGCAACATTATACAGGATGTTTAAAAACTTAATTGTTTATAACTAACAAGGAAACACAGGCAAGTGGTAGTGACCGATTTAATTGAAATTTGGTGGGTTTGTAGACTGATGCAGTGTAAGAACAACGGTAACTTCCATAGGTGCTAAATCGCTCGTTCTCGGGGGTGGGGGCGATCAAGAGCCAACGCTACCTTCCGCTATTTGCTTTAATATCTCCAAAACTATAAGACATATCAGAAAAAAGTTAAGACAAATATATAACTGTTTTATGAGTACTAAAAAATAGCGGCAGTAGTTTGCCTGTCATAGTTTTTGTTTTCCAGAAACAACCCCCACTCCCTATATTTTTTAAAAACTATTGGGAGTATCTAGGATACTGATATTGGTGTTCACTATTGTTTTACGAACATATCGGTTGCTAAAACTTTTTATATCTTAAAATTTCTCAGAAATTTTTGCTGATCATTGGTTGTAAATGTTCATTTTGCATAATAAATAAGTTCATGATTACCTGATTTGATCTATTTTCAATGCTAATCTATTATAACACCATATACTGAGAAAAATGTATTGTACAGAAGCGAAAACAATGTTATTACAGGTAAAATAAAAATTGTAAAAAAATATTAAGATTACAATATGTTTTGTAACAAATACAATAATTTTTTGTTGTTGTAAAGTAAATTCTCGCATTGTTTAGTCTAATCATTGTACTGGTGCAGATCTATTTCTCTTAGTGTACGCGCGAAAACAACTAACTAAAATGACCGACGTCAAAATAAGTGGCAAGTAACGTTGTAAAACAAATAAGCTAAGCACCCTTGCTTCAGTAAATTGACATATCTAAGCATTTTAGGTATCGAGGTTAATTAAATCGATATAACTTATTCACCTTTCAATTTAGGTATAGGAACACCTAATTTAGATTAAAAGCGAATATTGTGTACAATCAGAATGTCTAAGAAAATATATACCTTTCCATTAAAAAAAATCTTTTTTCCGAAGATTGAACTTATTTATAAGCAACTAAGTTTTTAAACACCCCGTATAATGCTACAGAGAAGTACTTCAAATGTGTATGATACATGAAATATGTGTAAAATTTATCATAGAAGCTGAATCTGTAATTTATTTTATAGCATGCTATTTCAAAAATCGAAGTTGATGCCACTTTCGGTTAACCGGAAGTGAAATTTATTCAAAAATGATAGTTCATATTCAACCATATCCAACTGCAAAATTTTGTTTTAAAATTCCGTTCCGTTTGTATAATACTTTTAATAGGCCATTCTCACCAATCAGCCTGTATAATTAGTAGTTATAATAAATAGATTTTTTGATTTTGTTTTTAAATTTCTGTATACACTGTAAATATTAAATTAGAAACTTCAGAATTCATTAGAATTCTTTAAAATATGACAAATTCAGTATATATCATTTAATAGATTCTTGACAAATACTGAGAAGATAATCTGATAGTAAACAGTAGCAATCCAAAACAAAATTACAGAAGTAGTAGAGTAATTAGACACTCTAAAATAAATTGGAAGATGGAATGGCTATTATGAATTTGAATGCAAATGGTAAACATGGAGAAAATAGAGAAGAGTTTTTTGTGTCGTTTGAAATTGTAGTTTTGGATTGTTGGATTATCGCCTAATAAAGTACTATTATTATTATTATTAACTACTGGAAATGGTGCATGGTTCAGGATTAATTACAAGAGTAGAATTTAATGTTGGTCCTTAAACGCATATAACAAAAACCCCCATTGACCTCAACGTTTCTTTATCTGTTCTTCATAAGGATTATGCAAACCAACCTAAATGCGAAAGTATCATTACTGAAGGTGATGGTTTTAAAATTAATAATTATTATTAGAAAGTAATTAAACAATAAGACAGATGTAAAAAGCAAGACAGAAGACGGAATTAAAAATATGAATTTAAAGATATTAATATAAAAACAAATGCATACATAATTGATTAGGCAAAGCATTTTACTTACAGTATGGAAATGTCTTATTCTTCTTCTGATACACTTTTTATATTATTTGTTTTTTGCATATGTGTTTTTACTAATTTTGCAGGGAGTCAAACAGAAGTTTCAAAATATCTAAAACAATTAGCAGAAGCAAAAGGTCTTGATTCAAAGGGGCAAACAAACAAGATGCAATCTGTTCTTGCAAGGAAACAACGTCAGCTAGGTAAACTAACAAAAGATGATAAGCTTCTAGCATGGAAACTACTGATGAAGATCTACGATACAGCGGTACAGAAGTAGATTACTCACCATCTAGAAGCCGAGCTCATACATATACTAGAAGAACAAATAGAACATTTAGAAGTGGAACGGATAGACGAAAGAAAACTGTCTAATGAACTTTTTTCGGTAGACCAGATGGTGAGGCTAATAAACCTGTAGAGAAATACGGAGAAGACAAAACCGAAATATGTAGATACAAAAGCAACAGAAAAAGTAAAAAGCCAGAAACCCTTACAGTAGTCGACAATATTACCCAAGCAAAGATAAAAGAAATTTTAGTGAAAGAAAATGGGAAAATTAAAGAAGATAATTATATTCCAAGCAAAGATGCAACAGCTGGTATTATAGAAGATGAAGCTGTATCAGATATAACAATTACAATCTCAAGAACTGCAACTGACAATATCTGTACAACAAACAAGCTAAAACATCAGGAAAATATGAGTCTAAATGTAAAGGAAAATAACAAAGCCCAAATAGAAGAAATGACCAAGAAATCTCAGGAATGCCAGGAGGCAAGAAAAGAAGATGTAGGTAACAGCAAAGACTGATCGTATCGTATGTATATTATTTAACATTTTATTTCTTTTATTTCCTCTGTTTTTGTGCCATTATGTTCTTGGTAAAACTAATTATTTCAGGAAATTTCAGTTTTTTTCTGTTGACTGCAGCCATTCTTACATACATCAACATCTCGCTACCAATTTTTGAATGGACTATATTTTTCGGGACAGAACTACTTGTTGGTTTAATACAATTTTCTTAATTCCTTTTACAATATTTGTGTACACCTTAAAGTTAGACATATGGCTGTAAAGTTATTGCCTAGAGTGCTTTTTCTATGTATTGATAACACCATACTTTCCTCCAATGTTTTTGATATAGTGTAATATTTTTTACTCTTTTTAATATGTGGAAACCTTTTCAAAGTCTAGTTTTATCGTGGAACCCCTCGTTTGCTTTATTAGTACAGTTTTAATGGAAAATTCTGTAGAATCTGCAAAAAAAGAAAAATAGTATTTATTCCTCTGAAGTTGTATTATAGTATTATTTGAATTTTATTATACATTGTTAAACGGTTTTTATCTTTTAGTGCAATTTATTTGGTAAATAAGTAAGTGATAGTAAAACTAAGTTGTAACAAAAAAAATTAAGCATACTGATTTGTCCGTTGGCGCCCAAAACAGGTATATAGCACAATCGAAACACCTGAACTACTATAGATACGAATACGACACCATACAACTACCAGAATAATAGCACAGGAATAATCCTCAGATACGCGCATAAGCAGAACCATCATTCTTTGTATACATGTGCGAAAAACTACCCGCTACCCCTTACGATAGAAATTCTACGCTAGATTAAGACCGGCACACAGATCTTTTCTTCGCCGAGAGGAACGATTGATGGTATGAGTATGGTAGTGAGTCGATGCGTGAATTCAGATGAGTCCGAGGGGGTTAGGTTGCCAAATTTTAATAGACGATGACCGGTACTGGCTGGGTCATATTTGCATAACCGTGCGAACTTTTCTTTCTTTCCATTCGTATCCGATTTCTATGGAGAATGAACTTCGAAGAAAGGCAAAAAAACAAGTCAAAGTGCATTAACCTCGATTTTGCGAATGCATGTTGCGAATAGATGAGCGCAACCCTGTTGGGATGATAGAGATTGAATAACGCAAACCGTTCTCATTGAAAATTTGCATATCTACGTGTACTGAATCTAGTTACCCTATTATAGATTAAAAAAGTAAATCTACGTGCACGCGAAAGTCATTTGAGTGGTTTTCTCATCAATTTAGCGTTTAGAGTTTCCATGGGTTTTGCTAACTAAAGAGCTTCATGTACTTACATAAAATGAAGATAATTGAAAGATAATTTATTTCACAAACAATTTTAACATCAATTACGCATTGTAAATGTATGTTTGACATTCGTTTGATAAATCTTTTTAATTTTTGTAGTCATTACTATTCGATGATTGTATTTCTGTCTTTTTAAGTATTTTAATATTATATTTAATAGACACAACTCATCTCGGCGGCGATAGCCCAAACCGTTGTGGAAGCAACACACCACAGGCATTTAAATGTTACATTGGCTGTTGAATTTTTAAATGTACTGGTAGTATATGGAAATTTGAACATAATTTTAATTTAGTTTGGACAGTTGCCATTAATATAAATATATCTTCATCAATTATCAATTAATAATTAATCACTAATTAAAATTACATTTAGTCTAGTTAAATAATATATTTATGTGAGATCTACTAGACAATGGTAACAATATTAAATACTAGGTTTTACAATTTATCAATAGACACTACAAACGAAGTAGTGCCTAGTTTAAGACACCAATTGTAAGAACATTAAATTAGATATCAATCAATGCAAACAAGGTGTTAACCTAGAAACTGTTGAGTCTTTTTTTTCAACAGTTTTTACTTTTTTTGGTACAAACATTTCAAAGGGAGTTGAATGAAAGTAGTCTTTATGCCCAAATTGTATTATATCACTTGTACAACACATTACTTGCATAAAACTGCTGAGAAGCTTTTGCACGTGAATATACTTTATTCACGTGCAAAAACTTCCCTAAAGTTTTCAATCATAGTGTCACTATTACCAAATAACTTGTTTCCTCGTGGACTTGTGATTACACGTTGAATAAATTAAAAATAAAACAGTACCCTACCATTAGAAAAATTTTGAAAAATAGTTCTGTTAACTTGTATCAACATTATCAAAGGAAAATGAAACTGTTTGGTGTAGATGTCAACAAAAATTTAATAGACGTAGAGGTTTGTATCGACCATTAATTAGTTATGCACTTAGCAGGTTATTGCGTTTACTTTCAAGCATTTCAGAAAAGGTCGAAAAGGGTATTATTTGCTACAGTTACTAGAATACCAATTTATCTCTAAAAAGTTCTACAAAAGTAACATAGAATGATTTATGGACGACTAAACGCGGATGCCTTTAAAAACCAAATATGCAAGATGCAGCTGGACAACAGCAGGAGGTGGCAATATCAAATATTTCCACCTTACTTTAGTAATTATGAACAATCAGAGACTCGTTTGAAATTTGCCATTCAAAATCCCTACAGATTTTGGACAAGCTTCAAGAAAGTTTTTTGGTTTAGCGAAAATATTAAAAAATTGTGAACCTGTCTCGAAATACATGATACTTTAAACAATTATATATGTATTACTTTTGGCATGCTCTAATGACTTATGAGGCAGACAAAATCTGAAAAAGTGATATTTCGCATAGAAAAATAGAAGAAAAATTCAAGATATCAAGAAGAATAATTTTGAATAAGCTGTAGGGAAAACACCTGAGGAAACCAGAAAGGCAGTCTGTATTCACTACTGCGAAAGAGCTGTGTTTATTGACTGCTTGGATTGTTTGTAAGAGTATGGGTTTCCGATAAACTCGCATTGTACACAATTATTTAAATCGACGTGGAAGAGAAGTGAAATTATTTCAAAATAACATACCTAGACCAGATTAGATAACTACTTTCATGCTTTACTATTTTTATACTTTATTATACTCCTAATATATAATTCAAATCATTTTTCTTATTGTGATTATATTAAATATACATTAAGAAGTGATTGTTTGAAAATGTTTGTTTATACATGTTATTTGGCACATGTTAAATGTCAATTCCTTCGTAATAGTTTACGTTCTGGAACAAATTGATTTTTAATTGATTACTGTTTTATTTGATCTACAAGTGGAAATAGATCTGGGATTAAAAAAGTGTACGTATATGAAATATGGAGATCACTTTCGAAGTTTGGAAGATTCTTTCTAAATCATAATAATCTTCAATTTTTAGCAATTTTCTAACTGAGATAGCAGATAGTTTTCCCAATAAGTAACTATTTGTAAGCAATTTGAAATAAAATTACATATTCGGTTTCTACGTTATGGTCATGTGTTAATTAAACGCAACGCATATGCTATATGTAGTATGTAAGTTCTTTGTCACCATTGTAAGATTGTGTTACACATTAGTAGAACAAGCAGCGGTTTACTTATGTTCTTCCTTTTCTATTTCATGTTTCTTTACACACGAAATACGAAGCTTTTCCAACGGACCTAGTAGCAATTTAATCGCTCGCACTAAGAACGCGTATTAAGTTAATGCACACGCAAAAAATTCGGCCACACTATATTTGCATCGCTTTATTAAAGAGCTTTGCGCGTTCTATTCTTCCTTTGTCACTGTCCTCTCCGGTTACCTCCTCCTTTGCATTCATACGAGGAGATAGTCTTTGTGAGCTTTCGTTGGACGCAAGATGTAACTATAAGGGTAAGTAAGAGTGCTAAAACTCGTTCTACAAGACGAGTATAATTTACTATGCAAGATTAATACGATCTTTTTGAGAATCGGTGCGCGAATATATTGATATAGGTTCATCAGTTACCCTCGGAGAACACGTTTGTGCGGACAAATTTGAAGAGTCCTTTCTCAATAAGAAAATATGTAATGAAAATAATTATAATTTAACAAATAAAAAATAAATCCACGAATATATATTACTGCTTATGTTTTTCTAACCTTGAAGCTAAGTTATATATGCTTATAGGAACATGTACGTATGTACATACATATATATATTCGAATAACGTGCTGAATCGATATTGCTCCATGAAATGTCATTAGAAAATTGTCTTTAAATACTTATCTGTTATTTCTATATTTCCACTTTTAATGCGTTACTTAATACGTTTTCGGTAGAAGCACTTCTTCTTTCATTAATTTCTTCTACAAGAAGAAGTATTTGTGACTCACACACATTTTACGTGTTTTTGAATAATTTTATTCATAGTTGATTCTTGATTTGATTGATTGATTATGGTAGTAACAATACTCTCTTCTATTTTGGTAATTTTATAGACAGAAAATAAAATTGTTTTAGAAATGTTACATATTTTGGTTAATTCTGAAGATATATAAAATATATATGTATTCTTTTACAAAGAAACTAAACAATTCTAGTTATATATAAAGTATTATAAGATTTGAATTTGACGTGAGTAACTTTTAATGAGAACATTTTATTTTTAATTGTTAAGAGTATTTAAAATTGCATATAGAGCATTATAAATGTATATACATATTTGTAAACTACTGTTGATGATATCACATTTATACTTTTTATAAGCGGCGTAATGTGACAGTTTGACCTTCATATAGTTTTTTCGTAAACTATTAATATCTCCGGCTTTGTCATCTTAACTTTTTATCATTGTGTAAACAGTAATATAATATGCCGTTTCCCTTATTAAAATTATGTATGTGTTATGTATTTATGATAAATATTAGCCTTATGTCCATTGATATAAATATATGTTTATGAGCGTACTCTTTAGTAATATTCCGATCCAGTTCGATGCAGTCAGCACACATTGTAGTACAACAGCGCATTAACGAGAAAAAATTGTTATAAGTTGCGAATTGGAAAATTCCATTCAATTACAGCACATATAACGATAATTTCTATACGTGATATTCCTGCACACAGGTCTCAATAATATTGAACCTTTTCTTTTCAATTTAATGCAGCGTAGGAGAACAATAAGCGTTGACAGGCAAACTATACACATAATGTTGTTAAACAGTCCCCGAACTATTAGTAATATGATTGAAAAGCTATACCGTAAGTTAGATAGTCTTTGAACTGTAATGCTTATTGACTATACTGTAGATAGCCTGTCTTCAAATTTGGTCGAATATAACCATATTATGCGTTTCTTAACAAGTTATGCTGTAGTTTCTAAATCTGTGGTTTTACAATTTAATCAATATCCCATTTATATTGCTAGAATGTCCTTTTACGAATGCTTTGATAATCTTCTGTCCTATGATCTTCCACTAGTAGTTGCAATGTCTTTGTCTTAAAATCTCTTGCGTTATTTCAATAATTGATTTCCAATATTTTCAGTTTTTATGATAGCTTGACGCCTTCCAGTATCAGTAACTACCAACTACTCCAGGATTCATTCTGAAGTCATCTTGTGATAATTTTAATCTAATAAACGGTGCATATAAAAAGTACAACGAAAGTTTCAGGATATTTGATAGACAAAAATATGTTATTGCTCTAATAATGCTATAATACGTTTACTAAAATCAAAATCATAATGCACAATTGACAAAACTATAACTAGAATAGAAAAGAAAGGAAAACATTTTAACTAACAGCTGGTGACAAAGAATAAATTAATTACAATTCACACTAATACCTTGCTTGGTAATGTCGTCATCTGTTAAATAACCCTTTCTATCTCAAGTATATTTGTTATCGTTAAGCCTAGTCATGCCTCACGCATTATATAGACAAATTAGTATCAATAAAATAGTTTTCACACTCACTTGCCTTTGATATATACTCGATCTTGACTTTTAATGTGCGATAAAAATAGTGCCAAGGGCAAAGTTGCCGCTTCAGCGCACAATATGGAAATGTGTCTCACATATTAACGTCGATTTGGTGTCTGCGTGTGTGTGATCGTTTAAACAGAAGTGACAAATATACATTACTATTCTTAGATAATTTTCGAAAGCATTATTTATTAGTTCTATTATATAAGAAAAAACTTACAGAAGTCTCAAGTTATCTGGAAAAAATAGGAAAATAGTAATAATGATAGTTAGAAAGGAATGACTAAAATTTGAACCGTTTCAACAAGGGAAGCTCAAGAAACGAGAATAATAGTGAACTATGGATTTATTTGTATAAACCCTAAAATAAACATCAATCTGCTACCACCATGCAATTGAAGATATTGACACACAATATTTGAATGCGCTACATACTGTTATATTGATTCAAAGTAATGTATTGACAAATTTAAATACCAAAAATCAAAATTGACTTTGTTATAAACGCAAGTGCGTAGAATCCTTTCCTAATTCAAGGGAATAAATTAAAAAATCCTTATTTAACTATTCGATTATATACAAAATTTGACACAAAGAGTATGAAAACTCCATAAATTTCAATTATGTGTTACTGTATTTATTGACAATTATTGTGTATTTAGCTGATGCGTGAAAAATTGCGTATTTTGAAATTACTGCGTGACTATTCAGGCTTTTTGTATTATCTTTAAATGGTTACAAGATTTGTCATAACTGTTTCGACATATTGTGTAGTGTAAGTATGGATGGAAGTATATTCATATTTATCCTATCAGCTCCGACAATTTTAACAAAACGGTTGCCTTCGCGTGACGTAAGTTAATTTATATAATCTACATAATGTTGTTTGCCTTATGGTTTGTAGAAGTGGTGCTTTTCTTTACACATACATACACCTTCACGTCGTTATAGTGAGATTTTATTGCTGCAAACTAAAATCTGATATATGAATTATATATAACTTGCTGTTTTTTTGCCTTAAACCAATTTTTTTGTTTGTTTATATATTTATTTAATAAGCTTAATTATTCATTATAGTGCGTTAATAAAAATCGGTGTTAACAAGCTATAACGTTTCATTGGCATGCACCGGACGGCGTAGGTGATCTTATGGAAGAAGTTCCTGTTTGTCAACGTCTGGCAAAGTCGGAAAGAAAACAAATCCAAGTTTTTATTAATATTTTGCCACAAAAGGAACATTGTGGAATTAACATTGAAGGATATTTTAATGCTGTGTCTTGTAAAATAGCGTTGTAATCATGACCATGTCCAGATTTTAACTTATCTGCAGCAATACTTTTCTCTTCACATTCTTCATTCACACAGTCGATAGCAGATAGTTGCTCTTGTTGGTAGATTACTTTAACCCTGAACTTCCCGCAGTTTAAGTATCGTTACTGTAATCAACCATATCGTTCTATGATTGCAATTTTATTGCTGCACTGCAATTTTTAAATTAAAATTATTTAATTGGCGACACCAGAACTGAAATTTAATTACTACTTGTTGCATCAAGATTTGGTGTGTAGAAAATAAAAACAACCGTGCGTTCCCACAGAGTAATGACCTTATCATTCAAAACTAAGCATGATTTTGTCGTTAAAAGTATATGGAGAAGTAAGAAATCTTAAAGCTTACACACACCATTTCCAATAACTTTATATCCAAAGTGTTGATATTTTGACTTTGTATTAAACTTTAGAGCCACCTTATCTAACAAACTCGGTGTCAGACATTCACCCTTCATAAGATATTACACTTTCCTAAATAATTTTAGCAGTATTTGAAGGTATTATTGAGAATGTAAGGTGTTTTCATGTATTGAATAGATGTATCCGTCACACTGAATATTATTACTACTATTACTATTTGAGGAGGAGCAAGAAAGCAGTGCTAAAAGGGAAATTGCAAGCATTGGTAAAACATATAGGTACCTTTTTAAATAGCCTCACAGAAAGCGGTTCCACTATTATGATACTATATATCATCGTTTATATCTGCAATTTATTTGAACATTTATAGAAAAACTGCAGCTGTCAATAGTTTAAAAGTTTAACACGTCGTTAAGGGTCGTGAGACAAAATTACCTTAAAATTTAGTGCAAAATCAAACTATGAAATAGAAATAATAGTACCTAGTGTCACCTAAACTCAAACTTATTTCCAGTATAAAACAAAATTACCGGAGTTTTTAACTTAACTTGTTAACCTTTTTTAAACACACCACATTGAGTAATGCAGCTTTTACATTATTCGGTATTGTAGTTTGTTAGAATTGATTGCATTAATTCTGAACGGATCCAATGTTAGATTGATCCATTTTTACTGAATCCGACTGGAATATATCTTTGGCAGTCAGATAAACGTTTAAATAAAAATATCAAATTTCATACATCGTTGCTCGACAGATACTAGAATTGTCAATAAAAATATTATAAATATAGTATATTAACTGGATAAGAATGTCTGTGATCTCTCCTTTGGTAAATTATTTAGAATTAAGAATAAAATTGAAATTACTTCATTATAGTAATACGTGAAAGACAGGATCGAGGTGTTTAATAGGAGCCGATCAGGAGATCAGTATCACGTCTCCATTTCTTTACGTTTATTTTCAAACACGTTAATAACTTTGCTTTACTCAAATCTTCATTCTCGCCGCAGCTACTTCTGGTTTAGTCGTTTTATTACGTGCTTTACCTATAATTACCATTCTTTATACATGTAAGGTGAATTTCCGCAACCAAGTCACTTGTCTGTTTGCAAAACAAGCATTATAGTAGTTTTCTATGGTAACTTGTATACCTACATAAAATAGTTGATTACCCTTATTTTCACAGCTACAGTTATTTGTGCTTGTATAACGTAGGTATGTCGGCTTCCTCTGATCATGGATGTGAATGTAATCAACTATTCCCGGAATAGTTATTCTCGCTTTATTTATTTCTGTTTACACTAAACCTATACTGCCATTTATTGAGATCTTAACCAAATATACATATGGTGGCCTTATTTACGGCCAGATAAGCCTAAAGTATCTAATTTACATAATACTTTTATATTGATGCTTTAGTGTTTTTAACATGTTTAATTGAGGTTGAAGCAAGCTATTATAGTTTGCAATAATTCTCAAGCAAATTCCCAAGTGGCATGCATCGTTCTAAATTAAACTTAACACGTCTACACAAGATACGCACGTATATAGATGTATACATACATATAAGGTGACAATTTGAAAACTAATTACGTTTATTGCTCAAGAATTAAAGAAGGAATTGCAAAGTACATAATGAAGAGGAAAGTAAAACATATTGAAGGTCGCCTGCCACACGTCATCTAGCTATTAGCGACCTCAACCAAAATAAAAAATGGCAAGTTTTATTTGTGATGCTTGTTAGAAGGTTAGTAGAGAATGAATGCTATCCAATAGTTCCAGTTATTAAATCATTTTGATTCATTCCCTTTTTTTTTCCTTATAAACACAAAAGCATTCGAAGTTTGAAGAAAGGAATGAACCGCATATCAAGAAATTCTGTCCTATACAATTGAAATATTGCTTTGATGATGATAGCACCAAGCAATAAGCTCAAAATTTTTCTTTGTCTTTAAAAGAAAAATATGTGATTTTGATAGTCTTTTTTTCTCTTGAATTCAAATATAAATATCCGAGAGTCAGACATTTATCATTTGTTTGAATTCTTTATACATTTTTAACTACACAATACTTAAACATTCTGACTCACCTAAATAGTAAGAAATGGCGATTTTTTGCTATAGATTATCCCTCTTCGTGGTTCAAGAAAAATTGGCCCTTATATTATAATTCCTTTTGTCTCTTTTTCCATAGTTGAAATTACCTATCAGAAGTGTTTCTCGTGCTCATCGTTCACTGTGTCCAGATTTTCCGGAAAAAACTCTAGATGCGAGTGCAGGATGTTGTATGTTTAATAAATTAGATATTAGGACCAACATTTTTATAAGATGTTATAAGATTCCTGGCAATATCATAGTAATTTTTCGATTTCTTAAAAAATTGTAACATTATATTAAATGTTTGTCAAACTACTTTCTCCAATGGATTCGATAGTATTTCTACCCTACATGATACGTTAGTGATCGTCTTTATGTATCTACAAAGATTCCTACTTCATGTTTTGCATCACTAATTTTGGGAAACTTCTGCTTGAAGTCTATGCAACTAGAAATATTGTCCACAGCTTTGATAAAATACTGCATTAGTTCTAATTTGACATGTAACAGAGGTACACACATGTTTAGGATTACACAAGGTGTCATGGTTTATATTTTTCTGATCAATGATGAATTTGTCAGGACTTGTACAACAGTAGTAACGATACTGGTCGAGTTAGCTCATTTGGTTTTATCATATTCGCAATGCTCTAGCTTTTATTTGTTAGTAGACAAATAGACGAAAAAAAGTAATAAAATATTTGAAAACATAAAATTAATATATCTGTTTTGTGACCTTTATGTACTTATCTATCAATTCCTCAAATATTTCCACTTTTAGGTCAATAAAGCAACAATTAATTAAATACCAATTTATAGCTTAAGGAAAGAGGAATGTTGTGTATTAAGAATGATAGGTTGGCAACAGTGTGAGTAGTAATGACAGTACAATTGATGTAAGTCAGTGTTCAATAAAATAAGGTAATAAGTAGTGTAGTGTTTATTTCATAGTTAATTCCCCCCGATACAATAATTTTGATTTTCAAAACACTAAAATTAAAAAAAAAAAATAATTATAAAAAGAAGATTAATTTACGAAATGATATACATTAAAAAAGATGAAAACGCGGTAAATTTTAGAACTGATATCGATAATTTAAGTGTTATTTATAATATTTAATTCACACCTGAATTTTATTAATTTTAAGCTCTTGACTAGGCTTTTTTGCCATGTTTTCCCCTAGTCCTTGAACAGAATTGTTAGAGCTTGACAAAAAATAGATTGATATACGAAGAATTCAAATCATTTTAATTTTTTTAGTTGCATTAAACCAATATATCCTTCATTATTATTTGAGAATGTAATTAAAATTCAATATATCAATGAATTCTTTGTTTTTTAGATATTTTTGTTGATAGGCATGGCCAGTTATATTATTAGTATTTTGAAACATATTAAATGTCAATTTCTTCCACTGAAGAAGTTTTAGTAACGAAAACATAATATTATATGTTCTGGAATAAATTGGCATTTAATTAATAATTGTTCTTTTATTGACCTACAAGCGGAAATATTTCAGAAATTGAAAGATAAAACTTAAAATAAGAAAAAAAATATGAGTGATGGGGAAATTTTGAAAATACGATAAAAAACTGTATTATGTACTCGTGAAGCAAAAATCGTGTTGACCTATCCCCTCGACGAAATAGGTAGGTTTCCTAATCCCATCAGGTACATACGTCTTTCATCCTCTTGACATCCTCGATGTGTCATCTGCAGGTCACATTCACAGTATTGTTTATGTTCAATATTTCTTATACCCATACTGCTAAATGAGATATTTAGGAGGAAAAAAACTGTATACGAAGCTATATCAAAGCTTTTATACAAAATATTTGGGGAATCTATAAAGTTTCAAATAAAACGTTTTATAAAATTTGTATGCTAGTTTTTTTTTTACAAGAAACTCTCCCAAAGATGAGATTATTCTAGCAAATAATAAACTAGTAAAATATGTCATGTTACATTTTACCAAAGAAGCGAGAAACGGGACAACTACAATGTTGTCTTAACGATCGCCGTCTTTATGATTATTTATAGCACTATGTAAGAAGTACGCTTGTAACATTGACAAGTTTTATTGATATTTGATAATAAAAGTGCGCGCATAATAATAAACAGGTTTTATTAATTCCTATCCAATTTCATATCGGATGGAATAGTAGTATTTACGATTGAAAAATTAATTGTTTGTTTCCTATTCTAAGCTTAAAATATTCAATAATACATACATTAAAAGTAATGCCAGACATACAATACATAACTATAAATGCATCCCAGTCTTACATTATTATATCCTTCTGAGATCCTATTATCAAAAATTCGTTAAATTGTCTAAAATTTTCACCGATAAATTTTTGGCTATTTAAAAATCAAAATAATTTTTTTTTAATATTTTTATGAATATGAGATTTTACTTATGACGAAACTTAATGTAAATATAAAACATGTTGCTTTCTGTTTATTTGTTTTTCATTTGATATGGTAATTATAGAAACAACACACGTACAGCAGTTGCAGAACGACATGTGTTAATGTTTTATATAAAAGAAGAAAACTATTGACACTTTAGACACCTGCTAATTTTCATTAGCTTAACCAAATGCTTCGTTCAATGTTTGTGATGAGTATTTCTTATACATATGTAATTAAACGTAACTTCACAACTAAATTTACGTTAGAGTCAGTACGTTTGAAGTAGTGTTCTGCAAATGTAAGCAAAGTTTGAAATCTAGGAATTTCAGTATTTTATTTACTGGTTCTAGTCCAAAAAAATGAGCCTTGGTTTGCATATGCATCCACTCTGTCATTTTCTTCGGAATGACCTGAAACCTGCATCTATATGTGTTAACCTTACCTCAACATTCCCAGATCAGTTTAGATTCAAAGCTGTATGAAATTAGAGCTTTCAAGGTCTCCTGACTAGATTGGCTTGGTATAATATCTTTTAATCTCTCTGGATTTCACTTGCTTCTGACAAATTGTTTAATCTAGCATATATCCGTAAGCGATATCCCTATTATTTTATACAAAACGACCTGCATTTTTGATTTAGTAAAATATGACATTTCGATCGCAATTAGAATTTTGCTTGTCTAATATTGGCTCATTAGGATACTTAACTTATCTTTCGCAAAGTCTTCTTGCGTTTTCAAACATTTTTATTTCTTCTTCTCGTCGTCGTAATCATAACCTTGAATATCAAAGTTTTTTAGGGAATATGTTTGTCGCCTTTTCCAGGTAGAAGGAATTACTTATTGCTAAATATTGCCATGAGATGGTTGAATTAAAAATACCGAATGACAGATAATTGTAGAAAAGAAAATTCCATGACCATTTCAATAAGCACTAAATAATTGCACAAGTAATATGTACATGATATGAATAAAATTTTGTTTTAAAAGTGATATGAAATTTTTCCTTTTAGTAATCATTCATGTTTACCGTCAGGTGTTATTTTCTTGAAGACATTTATGCTAATACATTTTAGCACACCAAAAAAGATATGACTATGAAGATTATTTCCTATTTTATTTAGTCAATAAATTGAAAGGTGTATACCTATATTCTATTAAGCCGTTCAAATTTATGTCCAACAAGATATTGACTAATGATGACTTCTGCCTAAACCTTAGCTAAAGAGTAAAAACAAATAAGTATTTGTTCACATAAAGAAGTACTTCTATTTGACTATATTTGTTTTTATTACCATTATTGTTAATCATGTAGGTACATACATGCTGACTATGAAATTATATAATTTATATTATTATAATATCCTCTAAAACTGGGTAATCTAGTCGACACTAATATACTATATAAATATAAATTTTGTGCATCAATATTTATGAATATTACTGATTTACACTCACAGTTAAAGGAGAAAATACACGAATCACTTGAAAAGCTCGATACGTTTCTTATAACTGTTTGTTAATTAACAGTATCTAAGAGTATTACACGAAAAAGATAATGTTGATATTTACGTTGCCATTAAGTACTTCATCTTGAAAGTTTTATCAGCAACCGACATTCATAGTAAGATTACGATAGTCTACCGTGTACCGCTTCGACCGATGTACCACCTAGCGCATACCCAAAGTTATCACAGATCTTCTCGGAAAAAGACCAAGACTACTCCATTTGTACGAATATAACATATTTTTAGATTCAAAAAACTTTACAATACTGAGAAAAAAAAATACATATACTGTAAATGAACGTAATAAAGTTCAAACTGTAATTTAATTTTAATATCCATCTCCACAGGATGCATGTTTGATAGAAAATTGTAGTCGTACGTAAATTCCTTAAAATAGTTCAACGTTTCGGAATAAAGAATGGATAATGGATGGAATTAATGAAAATATTATCTAGGTGCATAAAACAACGCAAATTTAACATATAAATTTAAAAATGTGATTTTAAAGCAATTTTGCGGAACATTCTTAAGACACTTAACATTAAAATATTGTTTCGTATATATGTAGTTTGAGAAGTAAAAAATAAAATGAAAATAGATATGAGTGTACCATGGATGCAAATGTACAGTACATAGGTTAATATAATAGCAAGCTACAAAAAGATGTTGATATATACATAATAAACAATAAAAATATCACAAAAAAAAGTTAACTGGAAGTTCATAGGCCGAAGTATTTATTAGTTTTATAGCAAAATGTATTTATAAGCTTCTAACAAATATTATGTTATAAGCGTTTACATTTATAATTGATATTGAATGTATCAATGAAATTTATTTATAGACAATGGACCGTTTTAGAATAGGAAGAAATTTGAAGCGGATATGTTGTAAAAAAAAATAAATTATTGCTGTTGTCAAGGTCGTTAATTAAACAGAGTATCGAACGATTTTAATGATTCGTGGTATGACCTATAAATATGCATAGGTTCCTGTATAACATTATACACAAACGCAAGCGTACATACATATGTATATTTATATTTCTACATATGTATGAACCGATATTGCACATACATCTTAACGAACTGCTCTACTAGTTCTTATGCAAAACCACTAAATTAGCTAGTTGTGAAGTAGATTTACACATTATAATATGAATACTAATTTGTATTTATACAAACGCGAGAGGTAGTATTGTTTGTATAACGTTCTTCGAGAATTATGATATTTCAATTTAATTAATAAAGTATTAGCCTACTCAAAAAGTATTTGATGCTACTTTGTCAATCGTTCAGTACACGCTAGAAGCTAGCAAAAAGCGAAATCTGGTGGTATTGAAGAAATAATTAAGAGGTAAAAAATTCATGAATAGATACGAACAAAACACAAATAATAACAATAATGTTACCAAATATTATTATACATATTATATGCATCTTAGAATAGAAAGGCTGCAGAAGATTATGCAAATACAGAAATTCTTGTGCAAAATGAAAATTTTGGATAAAGCTTAGTAATAAGTTATATCGACTTTGTTAGCTTTGAGCATACATAAACAACAGATTTTTCCTTGAGACTAAAAATACTATACAGGTTGTTCTAAGTTATGTGCGCACTATTGCTAATTTTGTTGCTAGTGGAGCTACAAAGTCAATTAAATTTATATTTCAAGGATTCTATGTAGCGATTGCGATAGTGGAAACAGAAAAACAATTGTTATCGCGTTTTCAGGATATTTACCGAAACTATTCTAAATTCAGAAAGACAAAATCAAAAATAAAGAAGTCATTATGATAACTTATATCTAAAAAAGCAATATAGCTACGAAAAAACAATTCGATTTAGTACTAACAATATGTTTTTTCATTGTGGAAGTGCTTAAATGTTGTTTATTGTCATTTCACATATACCAATGATGTTTACTCATTTAGAAAAATGTACTATGTTAGAGGTGTACATAATATGTAGAAAAAATGGAAAATGAGCTGAATAATATAATAACAATTAGCAAAGGCAACATTCCGAATCGTCGATATTTTTAGAAACTTTACAGGAATAAAGGAAGTGGGTTTCAAGAAAAAAAGAGGAATAAAGCTATCATAATAACTGCTGTATTTTCGATTTTATTCTTAGTGACGTATTAAAACTTTTTTAGAATTAAATTCTCATGAGATTGAAATGAAACCTTCAGTGTATTAATAATATGCCTATTGTAGCTCCACTAATAATGTTAGCAATGGTGCATGTTTAACTTAGAACAGCCTGTATATCCAACATCTTAAAAACTTAATTAATCAACTTAATCAACGTAACACTTTTAACGTATGTTATAGTTACAATATATAAAATTTAATTTTTTTTATATTTCATCATAGTTTAAAATGAACACAGCGTTTCATCAGCTACTGTATAATTAAATACTACAATGGGTGAGTTACGTGTGTACCCGCTGTCTCTACTAGAAGTTTGGGAAGAATCATCCATCTAAGCAGAAGACCGTTCGCCACATTTACATAATAGCCCAATTCTGACAGATTTAAACATCAAATTTGCCAACAATAGGTGCACGCAAGTACACGTTTTCGGTATACAATGACTACAATAGTTAATAATAGAAAACCAAATGGGGTACAGTCTAGCCCTGGGCTATTAAAGCTAATAATTTTCGCTATTTATGACCTGGACAACGACGACTAGGAGAGCCGAAAGAGTTAAGAAACACAGGAGCGAAGTAGTAGAGAACTGGGGAAGGGTGACGTGACGACTTTTTCCCTTTTTTGTTTTCTAATGCAAAGTTAAGTAGTGAAGATGTGTACGCATATACGTGGTTGTCTTTTGTAGAAAAGCCTATTTGCAAATATGTACCTAGTATCTAGTATGCATAATAGTTTCTATTGTTGTGCAATAAAGCAGGGTTGAATGTACGTACCTTTCTTTGATTTTTGTTCGCAAAAGAGGATTAGATGTGTACAACCTTTCCGAATATAAATCTTACATAAGAAGAAAATATTGATTAAACAATGTACTATATACTACCGCTATTGTTGCGTTTTACTCATATACCTTTGTCTCGCTTTATCCGGTTGAAATTAATTTGTTCGACAAACAGGTTTGTTGATTGAAATTGGCGTGTGAAACGATGTAAGATTGCACGAGGTAACATTCATATATATTTTTCGGATTATCTTTTTTTTTATAAATGTATATTTTATGCTTGGTGATATGTACTTAGATTTTAATCAAGTTTTCACCACGGCTACGGTTTCAGAATTTTTAGATAAAATTCTTTCTATTATTTTTTCTTCGGATACTTTTACATTAGTTGCATTGTCTTTACGAACACGAAAAAACACGAGAAAGAAATGCAAATCGATTAGTCGAAGAATGGCTACAACGTTGTTTGATCTTTTTGGTGGACATTTTAAACATTTATTGTGAAATCCGTTATACCGCGAACATTTGGCTTAAATAATTAAATATTAATTACCGGTATAAGTTTAACATTTTGTAGTTGTGTTCTATTTAATAAGTTTATCTCAATATATGATTTAATGGCGTTTTACTGTCATTTTTCATGGCTAATTTGATATCTTAACAATTATATTGAAAAAGTTCACCTTTCATTAAGAAAATGTTAAATATCTCAGAAATTATCGATTTTAGGAGTGGTTACTAAAAATGAAAGTGCATACAGTGTCCTTCCCTTTCTTAATATAAAATACAGGGTGTTCCATTTAAATAAGATGAGAAAATAATGCATTTGCGTTTTGAATCGCCCTGTATACAGTTTTCGCGATATTGGTAAAATATCACTTTACTATGAAACTGTAACAATATAAAAAAATCATTCCAGTACAAAAAGAATTTCAAGTCGTTTCGTGTGGAATACAGAGGACGTCGAACACGCAATGATTGCCAGACAAAATTGACCATAACTTCTGAAATACTCGATATAACTCAATGAAACCTTATATCGAAGGAATGAGGAAGATATGCTTAATCTAAATTTGAAATAATACATAGTATGTCCCATTTAAGAAAATGTATGTTTGGTTCACCCGGGCAATATAAAACATTCTGTAGATACGAAAATAATTTTAAAATATGTAACTTAAGATTATCTATGATTTTTGTATACAACATTTTGTGATATCTTTAATATTAATTGATATATTGAGCTTTGACGCACTAATGCCTCATCCTGTAAAGGCTAATCATCGCTACGTATATCATTTTCAAATATTGCAGTAAATCCAAAAATCTTTTCATGTAGAAAGTCACTGTCTGTGCTTCCTCATAACGTGTGAATGAAGCAGACTTCTTGGCAACACTTTGGAAGCATTCACACAGACCTTAATTGTGCTTGTTTGTTCATTAAATCTTACGTATGCAACAGATGTGGTTTACATTGCTATCAACATACAAATATTACGACACAAACATGATATGCGCTTAATATTAATTATATTTAATATTTTTTAATTTATGATATTGTTTAACAAATGCATTCTAGGTCTTTTCTCTGTATATTTTCTAACTAACTAGTACAAACAACCAATAAGTAGCTTAGTAAGATGCAAGAGAAAAATAATATATAATCCGTACAAAAAAAAAAAAGAAGAATTGTCTACCTACGTATTACATTAAATATGACTAACGTGGAATAAAGATAAGAATTAGTACTATTTAATTAGTACGTATTGAATCATCACTATTTTCATTACTTACACAATTTGAGAGTTCATTTTCTTTTTCTTATTGATATATTTCTACAAGACGAATGCTATTAAATTGACAGATTTCTTAAATATGTGAAAAACTGCTCAAAGATCTTATTGGTAATGTTGAGGAAGTTTTCGTAATGGGAAGTATCATTCGGCGTTTCATTCGTGCAACAGTTATGCATTCCTTCTTTCGCTATGCTGTTAAGCCTCAAATACTTTTAAATTCTCAGAACGTTGACCACTCATTATATGGAATATTTAAATATTATACCTTCAGATTTTTTCTCAGAAACTTAGCATTTATTGCAATATGAAACTGTGTTACAAAATTGTGAAAATTTTCTTGAATACACTGTTAAACAGAACTTACAAGCACAGCAACATTTACTTATATCTTCTCGAGAGGGGTCCCCAACCTTATCCCGTTAGCGGAGAGGAATGTGAATACGTGCACTATCGGGAGGTGGATGCAGAGCTGATATAAATGAGTGCTATATTCTGGATATAAGTGAGGGTGGATATAGGCGATTGCGGATATAAACGAGGTTCCAGTGTATATGTATATGCATAATACCTATATATAACAACATACGGCTTGAATCAGCAAATTTCACAATTGTATACTACTGTAGTGTAACATAGAGACCTCGGAAAAACGGTCGCTACTATTAAAGGCAAGGGAAAGACGAGTGCTAAGTATGCAATGGAAGGTAAATAGTCCCAACTGTGTGAGTTTGCCGCAGCGTGAGGGCTGCGCTTAATTCATACTGCGATAGCGTCGCGTATTTTGTCTTCTTAGCAACCACCACAAGTATGCGCTGCGGTAAGGAAAGAGCATTAATTCCGAAAACTCACACGACCGCATCGTGGCTTGCAACGTATTTTCCTTAACAATGGCATACTATCGGATTTATTCAATTCTAAACGACGGTGCGTGGCGAGTGGACACGTATGTATCTTGTTTTCTGACGAATCGCGATTCACGCTAGGTATGGGAGTCGAACGTCAAAGACTTGGTGAGCTGCATGCATTTAATCACGGCATAGCCATCAGCAGCGTGACGGAAACCTATACGTCTAGTACGTGTAGAACAGACCATGATGTGTCGCTGTTATGTATGTCGCTGTTAGGTAAAGTTCCCATACATTCGGACGAGCGTAGATCTGTTTCATATACACGGGAACGTACGACCATATGTAGTGGAATCCTGATCCTATAAGTCTGGGACGTTAGCTGTAGAATGCATTTTTTTGCACTGAGAGAACAGATGAATGTGCAACCTCCCCCGCTTAACCGGAGGGTATCTACTATACTATCGATTCGAATCTTTTTAGTGATTCGAATCCAAATAACTCCTAAAATAAAAGATTCGTATAATATGATTCGTACCGAAAGGATTCGTATCGACTGGAGATGATTCATGACTCTCTGTACTAGCGACAGAATTCGTATCGTTCTGGTGACCCGAATGCAAATTACTATAAACGATTCATATGATTCGTAACGAAAGATCGTAACAGATTCAGACCGGTTTACTCATGACTGGTCGTATTAGAGATTCGAGTTCTACTGATGAAAATACCATAAAACGTTTAGGTGGCTTTAATTATTCATTATTGCACTATTCTTTGGACTTTATTCTAATGATCTTGCCAAATGGTATTAATTAAAATTTATATTTTAGTAAAATAAACAAAACCAAATAGTATTATGTTTGTTAACAAATATGTATAATGAGATTCTAGTACAAGTAAAACTGACCATACTAACCACAATATACCGTTCTTGCAATATTATTTACCTAGCTATTCCCAAGTGTATTTTACAACCGTATTATTTACATTTTGATGTAAAGTCAAATATGCATTTAAACAAATACTTCATCCTATGTGTTTAAACAAAATGTCCAACATTTAAGTTAAGATTATTTATCTGCTAAAAACAGTTTGCTAATGCCATTTCTTTTTATATTCATATAACAGAAATTAAACCAAAAGAATAAAAAAGGAGCTGATTCCTCACTATAATTTGAGAAAGTAATGTAATTTCTATTAAAATAACAGAAAGAAATATTGTGATGTAGGAATTTATATACATAGATATGAGTCCAGTATATTGACTGTTGACTAGAAGAGCGTCAGTATCATCTATGTATCTGTGCATGTACTCGTAATATGGCTGTATAATGATGAAATTCAATCAACAAAACTTATACCAAATGATACTTCACAGTAATAAATTATCACACACTCCATCCATCCAAAATGTTTAAAAAGAAGCCACTGTGCCTACTTAGTTGTCAAATTTGTAATGCTTAAATCATCGCAAACAATGCTTTTATTACATACATAATAACATTTAAAACAGAATCGAAAACAGTTTTAGAGAAAAGCAAGAAAATCATTTCAAATATTTCCTAAAAATAATCTCTCAGAGATCCGTTAATAATTGCTTTTAGTAGGGATACTGATATACTTTTAAGCAAAGTATGTATATTTTTAATTACCAGAATTTACATTCTTATTTTAAAGGAAATGTTGATTAGCAAGATTTATGACACCAAAACGAACAATCTTCTAGACAGGAGAACTAGAACTATAGAATATAAAAAGAAAATTCAATCACAGTTTTTGTTATTAGTAATTGAGTTGTTGCTTTCATTTGTAATTATGCACTTCTTCAATATTTCAGTGTGTCTTCTGAAGTTGTCTTCACGGTTATTCGTATCCTAAAGTGATTCATTCAAATTCTAACGGGGTCAGAGTGTAACATTGGAAACACTGTCTCAGGTAGTGAAATGGTAACCGTTTTGAAAAAGTTACATACTGCAATATATGTTACAATTTGAAAATAATAGGCAATATACAGGGTGTTTCAAAATTTAGCAATGTACCAAAGTTATGTTTTTCTTAATGGAACGCCCTGTATTTTATGGCATTTTTGAGTTTTACACTGATATCTAGATCAACTTTATTTCCTATGTTAATTTTTTGTAGTTTATGAGATATTTCAAGTTTTTTGAAAATGCAATGTTGCACGAAAAGTTTAGTATCTCGAAAATGACTTAATTCAGAGAAATGGAACGAAAAGCGTAAATAATAGATCCTTTGGCTAATTGAATGCTATATTCAAAGTTGTCGGGTATTTTACAGGTCGATCATGTACCAATGGCAAAATTTGTGAACTTCTTTCGCGCATAACTTTATTATATTAAATGGAACATCCTGTATGTATTTATGTTAACAGCACATTTTATTGTCTAAAAATCAGTATCAGGAATCCTTATATACTAGTTTTTAAGTTATTTGCGTATTTTAGATAATTTAAGAACTAAATTTGTTTTTTGAAAGTGAACTCCCAGTATATCTTTACATCGATGGATAGAAATATTATTATTCGAAGAAGTTGATTTTATATTGTCACAATTTATATGAAAACATAAATTCCAACTAATAAAAATAAACTAAACAGCAGTAAATATTTTTGTATTTGGATTAAGAAAAAAGGATTTCGTATAAAATAAATGAAAAAACATAACAACAAAATAAACGAAAAAGTGCTAGCGTTCAACATAATTACCATTTTCTTCAATACAGAAAATAACCCTCTGTTCAAATGCTGTTCTAACGTTCCTCAGCATATCCGGTGTTACTGAACTGAAGGCGTCTCTGATTCTTGTTTTCATATCCTCTGCTGTAGTGGGCAAGATATTGTAAAAGATTCCTTTTACATACCCACATAGGAAAAAGTCCATGCATGTTAAGTGCGGAGACCTTGGTGGCCAATTGCACGGACCATCTCTTCCGATCCACCTATAAGGAAATTTCCTGTGAAGGTAGTTTTTAACGGACCATTTAAAATGGGAGGAGCGCCGTCTAATTGAAGCCACATCCGCTTTCTAATTATTCAAGGGAATATTTTCCAAAAAGATCCAAAAGTCCCTTTTTAAGAATCTTAGAAATTCGTCTCCGTTTAGGTGCCCGTGAAAAAGTATGGTCCAATTGCACAATCGCCTATAATGCCTCCAAACACGTTCAAACTTCAGCGATGCTGCCGATCCAAGGTATGAAGAAGATGGCGATTTTTGGTATCATAATAATGAAAATTGTGACGGTTTACGAATCCATTATTGTGAAAACTGGATTCATTGGTAAATAAAACGTAATTAAAAAATCATTATGTTCTGCGTTTCTATCAAGAGCCCACATGCAAAAATCAATTCGCCGTTCATAATCCATTGCATATAAATGTTGATGGTATTGTAAGTGATAGGGATGGTATTTGTGTTTTCTTAGTATCCTATGTAGATACGCTCATATGAGTTATATCTAATTCCTTGGCAATCTTGGCTTTTATGCGGTTCTTCAGTGACTGCTGCCTATACCACGAATTCATTTTGTTATGCGTCTTTTGTATGCAACGCTCCCTGAGACACGGAATCTATCCAACAAATTTTCAAATACCCTTTCATCTGGATGTTTTCATTTTGGGTACTTCTGCGAATACACCCGAGTAAGGCAGCAATTTTCCTGACACTCACCAATAACTAAAATCATATCAGTTCTTTCTTGCAACGTGTATGCCTTCATGATGTTAATAGAGTACACGTCAAATTGGCACTTCCTCAACCTCCTAGATTAAATAATAACAATTTCCGTAAATTATCTAAATAACGCAAATAACTTAAAAACTAGTACAGATAGTCATAGGGATTCCTAATACTGGTTTTTAGACAATAAAATGTTCTCTCTGATATCATAAATACATACAGGAATATGGCATTCAATCAGCCAAAGGATCTACTATTTACGCTTTTCGTTCCATTTCTCTGAATTAAAGTCATTTTCGAGATACGAAACTTTTCGTGCAACATTGCATTTTCAAAAAACTTGAAAAATCTCATAAACTACAAAAATTAGACACAGGAAACCTTAAATAAAGTTGATCTGGATTTCAGTGTACAACTCAAAAATGCCATAAAATATAGGGTGCTCCATTAAGAAAAACATAACATTTGTACATTGCTAAGTTTTGAAACACCCTGGATATTGCCTATTATTTTTAGATTGTAGATCTGATCCGCTTACATATGTGCCAGTATGTAACTTTTCAAAAATTGTTACCATTTGACTACCAGAAGCCACGGCGTTCCCACTGTTATAGCCTGTATATAACATAATTTTTGTCATTATCATTACATATGTGATGATGGCAAAAAAGAATCAGGCAAAACATCAGAAAGATACAAAATTAGAGACAACTGCAATTATCAAAATATCACATTGATTAATTAATATCGTTAAAATTATTACCTAAATATTAATATCCCATGTGATTATTAACTGTATTCAGTTGAAGACAAGTCTTACTTTTTCCTAACATCTCACAGTGGTCCTGTCACCTAAGAGAATATAGTAGACACCTACATACCGTCCCTGTGGGTACTCGATTACAACAACAGTTGCCCACATAAAGAAATTCTGATAATTCAGTTTTGTCGGCAAGTTGACCAATTAACCCATTGATAACATTTGTAGGTAAATGAGATGCGTTTACTTTGGACGTGAAAAAGTAACGGAATTTATACAAATGTCCCGATTTTTATTACCCCTTCATTTAATTTGTCTGTTAGTGACTTAATGTACGAATATTGCGCCTTAATTTAAACATGAAGATATTCAGGAGCTGATATTTCCCTGAAATTAGAATATCCTTTAGTAAAAACGTTATATTACAACAAGTAATTCAATTTTAGTGTTTTTGGAAAATATTCCATGCCCAAATGAATGTTTGAGTCAATTATGAACAGAGTTCCTTTTTTCGTTAAATATGCCACAGTAACATCGTAATAGCCATAAAATTATTATTTCCATTAAAAGAGCATTAAATTTTTACAATAAAAGCCGTTAAAATTCCCTAAACGCAGCTAACATGCCGATAACTATAATATTCGAGCACTCTTAAGTGGCCTTCTACATCAAATACCGGCTATATAATAAAAAAAGCGACTCTCAAACGCTTCAAATACTTTAATCGATCAAAGCGGCATGTTACTAATGTGAGAAACGTACGAACAACTACAGGAATGATCTCGTTTTATTCGTAGAATCACGTTTCGGTGTACGAAACCTTAATGTGTGGGAACCCTTCAATCTCTCTCACTGTGCTCTTCGCGAACGAATCAAATTTCACGTGCAAATCTTTGTTACCGGACTCGGACGGGCGTTTTGAATAAATAACAAAGTAATTAAGGATGACGCCGATGCAGAATAGATGTCATAGAGCATGAAGGGAGCGAGCTTACAGGTAGGAGAAAGATAGAATCCAACATCCCCGAAAACGTTTATACGGTTGTCCGAGTTGAATTAGCGGTCCGAGGGATCGTCAAGTTGAAATAGGGGGGTTTCGCGATCTTTGCATGCACGGCTAAGGATGTACGACGACCAAAATAGAGGAGATAACACAACAAAAACTAGTTGTTGTTTGCGCGTCTATGTAAAGACCTCTTTTGATCTTGCTATTGTGTTGGTAAGGTGTTAAACGTACACCTGAAAACACTCGAAAGCGATTAAGTTCTATTCGAAAGAATCAAGGGTGCACACGAAACCCTTTCTATTTTGCGAATAGCATATAAACTTGCTAGGAACTAGTCTGTTCCTAGGGAAAACATGAACCAAAACAATTTTGATTACCCAAACTCAAAACAACACACTTGTATATGTGAGATTGTTATCTTTGCTTTTATACTTAACAATAGGTCAAATGACAAATTACGATGTTCCTAGACAAGATCTCTAAATAGTATCAACTGATAATTTATCGTTATCAGTTTTGAAATACATGTAGAATTGACAGAGACTTGGCATAATTCAGGAAAAATTTCTTGGATTTTTGTTGAACTGCTATTCAAGCCTTCTCATATTTATTGATATTTGAAACGTGAACTTCGTAAATTTTATTTTCCTTATAGAAACTAATCATACTTTATTTACAAATCCCCACTTACAAAGGTTCATTCAAATTAATTGTTTTAAAAATTACGTTAGTAATTTATAGTAGTATTCCACATCCTTTAAAACGAAACGAGAATAGCTTTGTAATAATATTCTTCAGATTTGAGGAAGATTCATCGGTAGGTAATAGTAATTCTAAAACCAACACATTTTCTCAGACTGAGATTGGCAGCTTGAGGGTTTTCGCAAACCCATGGACAGAGCTTGATTTGTCTAATTCTGTTCTTATAAAAGATTGTTATATCAATTTTTATAATGCGAAGTTCTTCACTGAATCTCTTGGTGAAGAAGTAGAACACTAAACACTTCAATCTACAAAACACCAAAAAACTTTTTATTAAAAACCGACGCGTTTAGACAGCAAAGCTGTCATTATCAAGGCCATAATAAGACTAACTTAAAATAAAACCTACAAATAACTAGTAACCTGAATGTTATGCACGGTCAACCCGATACTCGATACGCATCATTAATTACCGATTACTTAACGAAAACAATGACGAATGGGTGGTAGGGCCGTTGTCACCGTTTATTACACATGACTAATTTTTATATATTTTTAAACTTTCGAAAACATTTAGAAACTCATATTTGTTTATTTGTCTATTTAAAGTAACATTAATATGACAGAGGTTATGATCTGTTTCAAAAATATGTTGGACAGCGTTTGATTTCTCAATTCTGTTAAACCTAAGATTAGCCATATGCACGTTAAAACTAGTTGAGATTGCTGTCCTGATTTACACAATATATTTTTGATTACAATTTTTACAATTGATTTCATAAATACCCGACTTTATAGAGAGTATAAAGAAGGGTAACAACGGGTGAACTTTATTCCTATCGAAAAGTCGTAGATTCTTTATGTTGTATGTTTAAGTAATATTTATTGTTTTAGATGTTTACTACGTTAAGTGCTTCGAAGAAATTATTAAAACATCCGGATCCCTTCTCTTATATTACTATTAATATTGGAATTTTTATCCTCTGATTAATTCATTATTTTCCTAGTATTCTACCGGTATAAACTCGTATATTTACAACTATTAAACAGTTCTGCGCCATCTATACATAAAAGTTAGAAATTAAACGTATTTGATGCAGTTCGCTATTAAGATATTGAACTATTGAGCATTTTCGACAGCACAACGTAGATGTAATTAGGATATAGCTGTCACCGGTTATGGATACGATGAACTGTAACCGCCCAGTATTTAGTCTTTTCTACTATGAACAGTACCTATAACGTGATACAGCTTATTAAAGCCAGTTCCCAAAAACGTACACGTCAATCTACCTAATTACTTTCATTATATAATTAACTAGTTAGCTTACGTAATTGGAATTTCGTTAACAATATGAGATACACAATACGGAAACAATAGTTTTATTATGTCACTTTTGTAAAAAAACATTTTTGATCTGTAATATGAAGCAAATACATATAGAAGTATTCGCACCATGCATACTTTGAATAACAGGTATAATAAAACAATTGTATATTGATTTGCGTTAAGTCGTATACAATGATTTACGATGTAAGTAATGATTTGACTTCCATATTTTAAATTGAATTACATAATTTTTTATCTATTTGTACCTATTGTCGAAACAAATCTAATAGGTACTACTTTGTCTCAAAAGCCTCGCCTATAAATCTAGCCATTTTTGCAAAAGAATTGACAGCTAGAGGCTATTCATCCACATTCCTAATAATTGAATGCCGGCACGTAATTACTTAAGAAATTGTATTATATCAAATTCTTTACACTTACTTACTAACTTTACAAAACAATACTGGCTGTTCACAAAAGAATTCCAAACAGTTTATTTAAAAAATAATATCTTATTATTTTCAAACAGTAACTAATACTTTTTTAATTCTATTGCTATTGTATTTACTCCGCTACAACTAAATATGTTGGCTACAGTTATTTTGAAAAATCGGCTAGTCTATGAAAGTTACCATAAATAAATAAGTAGTAACAACTTTTCCAGTTTCTCTCTCTAGTTTCTAGTTTTTCTATTTGACAAATCCTGGAGGACCAGAAAAAAATACTGAAGCGAAAAACACGGTACTAGGTAATTGGCATTTCCACTGCACATATCATTGTAAATTTAAGCTCTAGCTGTTGCACATAGTGATGATCTAGAGTGTTTGCCATTGAATACCTCGAAATATTGTGATTTAAATTTAATAACAAAGATAAAATCTAATAATTACCTTCCGTAAATGTGTAGAATAAGCGACAGGACCTGCCGAGTAACCGAGAACAGTATTTTAAACCATCTTTAAAAACATGCATTTCTTTTTAGACAATTCTTGTCAGAGGCAGCCGAAAGAAACCTATGTATATTAGAAAATTTACATTAGTTACCTTGTTCACTGTTCTTGTAGCACATTAATTTAAACTTTTTAGATTATTATTACACAATTACTTGTTTCGTTTTTATTTATTCACTCTACTTTCCATAGCCTAATCAATTTAACAAAATCAAATTTAATACATTTTTCAAAGTAACTCTAAACCTGTGACATTTAGCCATAGAGCAGCGACTACATGCCGCCGCTAATTTTCAACGTATTATGCAATAAAAGTCAAAAATATTAGTTGTAGTTATTTGAAAATAATAAGATATCCATATTTTCTGGATAAGAAATGTGGAATTTCTTTCGAAACCCCGGTATTGTTATGAGGGCTTCCGAGTTTTGACCGCTTCATAGTAAAGTATACTGTACAAATCATGCACCTATGCTCGGTGCTTGGCTTACAATTAGTCACTAACAAGATAGGCTCGAGAATTCGAAAAACATAACAACTTGAATAGTGCTCTCCTTGACACTTTGTAGAAAATTTCATGCTCTGCAAAAAAGGTCTTACAAGATTTCTTGACTCTCAACACGGTTAACGCTGGATTCGCAAGAAAAAGGAAAAATATCGCAAAAATAACCCTAATTGTCCGTTTCTTTGCGGACGTAGCCTTAACGACAGAAGATATCAAAAAAATTTTGAGACTTTTTGTACAGCATGAAATCTGGGTTATGGGTTTTAAGTTATTGAGCTAATTCCAGTGGCGAATTTTGGTTTGGGAGGGGCCCAAAAGGGTTGAAGAACTAAAGTAAAACGAAGTAAATAATAAAATTAATCAAATTAAACGCAACCTGAACAATTTGAAATAGCTCAGTTTGCGACTTGCGATTTCTACAAAAAAGTAGTCGCAATTTTGTGTTAGAATTCGCTCAAATTGCGATAAATCGCCCAACCTGGCAACTCTGTGTGTGCGCACTGTGCAGTGTTGCAATAGATGCTTGTTTTCATCAGATCTATTTAGATTTATCGTTTCTACCGAAAAAAAAATTATTTTAATATTTTTCAATAAAATTCGAATTATGGATACAGTACAATTTCGGAGGGGGCCCGGGCTCCTCTGGCCCTCCCCTGGCTACGCCACTGGCTAATTCTGTTCGTGATTAAGCCGAGCCCCGACCATATGTGCAAGATTTGTACAGGGTGGTCAGATAAGAACGCAAAATGCTGTACCTCTGAAACTATTCGTCGTAGAGACTTGCGGTAAAAAGTAAAAACTAAAGTGGTCAAAGGAAGACCGTGAAAATATTTTCAGATTTCCAAGATGATCGTCGGGGGGCGTAACCGGCATCTTAAACTTTTAAAGCAATTTTTCACTAAAATTTACCTAATAAATGTTACCAAAAAGTATATGCTTTTTAAAGCTAAGCTTTACTCGAGTAATTTTTGTATAACACTTTTTGACGTATCTATTAAAATAAAGTAGTGGGGGGTAATTCAATGCTTTTTTAAATAAACAGCTGTAACTCCTAAACGACTGAACGGATTTTAACAAACTTGGTCTTATTGTTCCATCAAACCTATCTTACCTGTGATATGTCTATTTCTTAGTGATGCCGCTAGAGCACGCTTTTTGATATAATAACAGAAAATTGCAAAATTCTCTAAAAAATTAAGTGCAATAATATGACTTTTTTTCATAAAAATGTACCGAAATGATACCTAAATAGGCTAGTGAAAGCCGTATTTCGATATCTTATTCGTAGCCTAAAATATCGCAGAAAGAAGATTTAGTTATCATATAATTTTAAAAAGATGCTATTACACCGGTATTTATTGTTATTTATTTGTTTTTTTAAGATTCAATTGCATAATTTATAATTTTTAAATAAGTAAACTAGTCTTAGTTAAAAAAATAACAAAAACCTGAAGGGGCATAACAAGACAAAAGGACTGATTTTGAAATAAAACTTAATGCCTCCTTAAATGCTCGAAATGATCTTCCATCACACTCAATGCATTGTTGGAGCCGCTCATGCGTATATAGACATTACAGCAGCTTCAATTTCTGCTCTTGACAGGCAACGATTGGCCTCTTATATTCGTATTTTCATGTCGTCTCTCGTTCTTAGTGAAATTTGGTAAACAATATCTTTCAACCGACCCCAGAGATAGAAGTCCAAACAGGTGAGGTCTGGGGATCGGGGAGGCCAAGGAAATAGACTTCCTCGCTCAATCCACCTCTGGTGATATCTTAGATCTTCTTGAGAAATGTGCTGGACAACCATCTAGTTGCAAAAACATATTTGATCAAATAAATAGGAAAATATAATAGTTCCGCCCACGATGCCACACCATACATCGAGACTCTAATGGCTTTGATATTGGACCTCGCGCAACCAGTAAGGATTGTTGTCAGACCAATAATGCATATTATGCAAATTAACGTTTCCATCACCTTTAAAAAGCATTTTAATTCTTTTAAACCTTACTTGTGTGTGCAAACAACATAAATTACACTGCCTCTATAAGTATAATTTGTTGACAAGTTGATTTTAGACATTTGTTTTTCCTCCATGGCCCCTCTCTTCATATTCTGCGTACCTTGCACTTGCATATTATATGCATTGATAAAAATGCCCCTACACGTTTTCCTTACAATTTTTTGAACTAGGAATACTTTTATTATTTAAAAATTATTAAATTCTTCTTCTTCTTCTCTAATCCTTTTGTCCGCTGTAGGCATCGGATATATTTGTTTGGTAATTATTAATTATTAAATTATGAACAAAAATACCGGTGTAATAGAGTCTTTTTAAAATTATATTATAACTAAATCTTCTTTCTGCGATATTTCAGGCTCCGAATAAGATATCGAAATACGGTTTTGACTAGCCTATTTAGGTATCACTTCGCTAAATTTTTATGAAAAAAAGTCATATTATTGTATTTAACTTTTTAGAGAATTTTGCAATTTTCTGTTATTATATCAAAAAGCGCGCTCTAGCGGCATCACTAAGAAATAGACATATCACAGGTAAGATAGGTTTGATGGAACAATAAATGCTTTTTCCAATTAGACCAAGTTTGTTAAAATCCTTTCAGTCGTTTAGGAGTTACAGCTGTTTATTTAAAAAAGCATTGAATTACCCTCCACCACTTTATTTTAATAAATACGTCTAAAAGTGTTAAACAAAAATTACTCGAGTAAAGCTTAGCTTTAAAAAGCATATATTTTTTGGTAACATTTACTGGGTGGATTTCAGTGAAAAAACACTTTAAAAGTTTAAGATGCCGGTTACGCCCCCTGGCGACCATCTTGCAAATGTGAAAATATTTTCCACGATCTTCTTTTGACCATGATAGACTTAAAAATTTTTACCGCAAGTCTCTACGACGAATAGTTTCAGAGATACAACACTTTGCATTCTTATCTGACCGCCCTGTACTGTCATATACAATACAAAATAAAACAAAAGTGAAAATTAAAACAAAAAAAAATTCAAAATATACCGGGTGGTCCATTTATCGTGGCCTCCCTAAAAATTTGGAAGCAGTCAGTTTTATGAAAACTTCAAGTAAAAGTTTTACTACAAGAAGTGCCCTATCGGATGGTTATGCAGTCGTACACCAAAGAGAACGTTAGAAGGTCATAATAAGATCAATTTGTTTGTTTTTAATGGAATATGGCATTTTTTTACAAATTCTGAAAAAGGATGTAATTGTGAGTAGAAAAGTGCTAAAACTCATGTGGCCTAAAATTAAGATTCAGCGAAATATTCAAGAAAAACAAAAAAAATGATAAAAATTTATTAAAAGAATAACGTAAATAAACACAAAGTATCCGATCACTCCTGGACTAAACTAATTTGATTTAATTGGAACAATTATTTCGGAAACTTCGGACTTATTAAAGTAAGTGTTCAAAGTGTTGACCTTCTACCTCGATACTCTTTAGAATTCCCATACTAAATGAATCATGGACGTTTATTAGCACATCTTCCGTAATTTCTGAGCATGCATTTATTATCATTTGCTGCATATCTTCCGGCGTTGTTGAGGCGGTACGGTACACCTTCTCTTTAATTGAGCCCCACAGAAAATAATCGAGAGGTGTCAAATCTGGAGAACGAGCACGCCAAGGTGTAATCCCTGTTTAATATTTCTCGAGCCGCCTGTGAATAATGAGCTGAACAGCCATCATCTTGGTACCACATTGTGGCTCGCCGCTCTAAACATCTTCAAGTAGTGTTCGTAAGACATTGTGTAGAAAGTCGCTGTACTCATTACATTACACATTATTAGGTCCAATAATTTTTGTACCAATAATCCCACACCAAACGTTGACATTTCATGGACGTTGCCGCTCTACTTGTCATAACCAGCTTGGATTTTCCGGTGCCCAATTATGCATATTATGCCTATTTATCTTGTAAGTTATTGTTATCGCGAATTTTTTGCTGAACCTATTCACAAAATTGTACACGATGTTCAAAATCAGTTCCGTGAAGGTCTTGATGCATCGATATGTGGTATGGGTGAAATTTTTGGTGTTTCAGTATTCGATCAAACTAGTATTGGTCGAATACTGAAACACCAAAAATTTCCGTGAGATTCCAGAATGGTCGGCAATTTCTCTAGTACGGACGTGTGGATTATGAACTACTGCCGCTAGAACAGCAATTTGCGCGTTTTCATCGGTAGCAGTCTTTTTTCGCATTTTTTTTTTTTCACAATACTTCCCGTGATAGTGAACTGTTGTACAACACGACGAGAAGACGTACCACTCGGCTGGTGTCTATAAGGGTATCTTCCAGTTGCGCGAATATTTCTTCCCGCTTCACCATAAAAAAAATCATATCAATTGATATTCAAATACTGGTACTTTTATCACAACGATACAAGTAACATTTAGTTCTGTTACCTAGGTTGGAAGGTATTTATGGAGTTTCAAGGAATTATAAATACCAAGTTAATTGGCTTATGCTATGGTAGTCCCGGATTAAAGAGCAACAAATAACCCATTATTACAACAAACAACTAATTCATACGACCTATTATAATATCCAATATAATCAACAAACTTATACCCATAATTCCTTTGTAATTACCTACATCCGATATTTCAAATATGACATTATTAAAAATTAATCCTTAATTCCGAATCTGTTATTAATCATTATATTTTATTTTTCTTGAATATTTCGCTGAATCTTAATTTTAGACCACCTGAGTTTTAGTATTTTTCTACTCACAATTACATCCTTTTTCAGAATTTGGAAAAAAAATGCCATGTTCTATTTTAAAAAATGACGTATGACCTTCAAACGTTCTCCTTGGTGTACGACTGCATAACCATCCGATAAGACACTTCTTGTAGTAAAACTTTTACTTGAAACTTTTTTTCATAAAACTGACTGCTTCCAAATTTTTAGGGGGAGGCCACGACCACCCGTATATACATATATACAACTCAAACTCGACGTTTCGTTTTCTTTAAACGCGACGTTTAAGTGTAGCCATGTAAGTGGCTTCTTCAGGTGAGGAGCACTGGGAGGTCATGATAACTCAACGTGTCAACCACGCTAGAGGTGAAAACTTTCTGACAAGGAACACGTGGACCTGCGGGTTGCAGAGCACGGGTTGAAGAAGCGGAAAGGATGGGTTGCCAAATACTGGAGAGAGAGTAATCAATATAACGATTGAGATTCTGGGGGTGTCTCTGGATCTCGATAGCTTCCCTTACCTTTTGTGGAAAATAGTGTTGAGATTTGCTTACAACAGATACCTGATCAAATTAAATTTTGTAGCCCGTATTCATAAAGTGTTCGGATAAGGCTGAGTGTGTTGAAGAGCGTGACATAACATACCGTCGGTGTTCTTTGATTCTAGTTTGAATTGAACGTCCAGTTTCGCCAATGTACACTGAACCATAGTCACAACAAATTTCGTAAATGCTTTTATGCAAGAGAGCATGGCGAGTGTCCTTGGTCGAAGAAGAATTTGGGAGATTTTGTTTAAAGGTTTAAAGACGAGTTGGATGTTTTGTTTGCGAAGAGTTATATCGATGTGATCTCTAACGCAATGGATGTAGGGGAGAACTATGGTACTTAGCTGATTACTAGATTCTAGTGCTACCTTAGGAAATTGTGGACGAATGTACTTACTTACGACCCTTTGTATGTTGCTGGCGTTATAGCCATTCTGTAGAAGAGCAGTTTTTACATGTTTTAATTATTTGTCGATGTTGTCTGGCTGAGAAATTGAGATAGCGTGATGTACAAGAAAGCCGACAACAGATTAATGACAAATGGTAACTTTGACGAAAATTTGTACGTTGTGCAATATGATTTATGTTGGTATGGGTTGTTTTTCTTCGCCGCATACTCCAACATACCCTCACGGTTTTATTATGTTCTATTCGTGAGCGAGACTTGGTTGCCTGATAAATTATTTAATACTGATTTATTTCTTTTAAGCTGTAATGTATTTCGATGTAATAGAAATTAGAGAGAATTAAATGTAAGTCATGGTGGTGGTGATGAATGTTGAACAGTTGAATGTATAATGTGTAATTTTTATGTTCTTGCTTGCAAATGTAGCTTCTCTAGTTTCCTGTTTATTTTATTGTGCTGTTATCATCAATGTACCATGGAATACGTTCTGTCTCTGATTAGTGCTGCTACCCAACAGCTCTATATCAATTACGAGTACACTGCACAAATTGCTGTTAGAAAACAGCAGAGTTAGTCTAAAGTTGTTGAAGTGCAAGTAGTGCATAGTGATAAGTTTATTTTACAGACTTAAAATAAAAAGTTTTCATCTTGGCTTTTATTTTTTTGGTAGTTACTTAATATACCTTTCGTGGCACGTACTTTACTTTAGTAATTGTATACGTTATTTACATAGGTTCTTTATAGCTTTAAGAGCTTACTTAAAAGCTCGTAACATGAAACAACAAATCAAAAGAATAATATCTATTTCGAAAAATAGAATCAAGACATAAAAATTGAATACGATCAACCAATGGTTTGAAATGGATTAGAACAACTACTAAATTTTTTGAGTTGATGAATTGGACAGTCTCTTTTTCATAGCCACTAACACGGTAGTTAAAATTTTTTTTTATTAAAAATTTTCAGTGATTTCCGAGCCCATGAATTAATTTTAGATTTTCCCGTGCGAAATAATGCGTGTTATGACTGTTAATACAAGATTTATTGTCAATATATATTTATTGCTTTACAAAATTAGCCATAAAAAATTATCTTTATTGCCTATGTACCTACATTACAAAACGCAACTATATTGACATTATCACCTTCATAAATTAGTTGCGCTTTTTAAATGGAAAGGCTGCATATAGTCTCCTCTTATAATTAAACGACCAGTTTTCTTTTTTATTCTAGTTGATTTTAGGTTTAGAAAGTTAAAAATATCTAGCACAGAAAATGATTGTATCTTTAAAAATGCGAACAAAATAGGAACCTTTGGGTTAGGTTTTTTGCTCAATAAAATTATGTTGTATAAAGCACTTAATCTTCTTGCTCCAGTTCCTCTTCGACTGACTCACATGTTCAGCAATTTATTTTGCCATCGTATCAAAAATTTTCGAAACAGTGATCGCTGTGATGGATTTTTATGAAAGCAGCGTATGTCTGTTTCCTGATGATCCAGTAATAGAAAAATTAAATGCACCATTGCTGGCATTGATTGATATCTATTACTTGACTGGAACCTTCGATAGTGTTTATTACGGCCTATTACTGCATAAACTCAGTTTTTAGAGAATTCGAGGTGTTTGATATGAGTGGATAGCGCAATGGTTAGGAAACCGCAGACAATTGTTGAAGTTCAATACAATGAATTGATATGTATGTATGTAGAAGTACATACAAAAGGGCATTCCCCGAGGATCGATAGAAGTACATGTTTTATTTGTCATATATTTAAGTTATCTATCATCTCAGAAGTCAATAACATTGTCAGTAACAATGCAATAATATACATATACGCAGATGATGCTGAAGTGAATGTTAAAGTGAAACAAATTATGAACAACTTAGACATGTGGTTTATAGCTACATGACTAATAACGCTAACTAGGAGTAAGAATACTAACATTGACTAAAACGCTGTCCAGTGCAATTGTATCTATCAAACTACCAGGAGAAATAGTAGACTACAGATTGAATTAATTATGCCAAATATTTAATATAGTAAAAAATTAAAGGCTGCAATATTTTGCCGCTCTTTATGAAATCCGTCTCACTCACGATTGCAACCTATGGCATAATCCTCTGCGGCATGTCTACTGATGCAGAGAGGACATTCAGAAAAAACCTTCGCATATTAGGCAATCTGAAATCGACACAGTCTTGTAAACAAAAATGTATTACTCAAGGAATTGTAACAGTACCGTTACCACACATACTTACTACAAAAAATATGTACGCAAAAACAAAACTGAATTTGCTCATTCACCAACATAATATGCGCAATGGAAACAATCTATAAATTTAAAGCGGTTTTATTAACATATTACAAGTTATAGGTTAAAGCGTTATGTAGCCTTTTGTGGCGTGCAACTATTCAGTAGTCTTTCTTTGAACGTTGGAAACAGATTTTAGATGATTTTAAAATTAAACAGGGTGATGATTTTGTCTTGGTGTTAATGATCTTTGACACAATTCGTAAGACACGTGCTTGGGTATTTTTTTAAATTCACTCTCTGAGAACTGAACGGGGGTGTTAAAGAATAGGTAATATTTTTATGGTCAAGTTTACTTGAAACTTGGTATCTTTAGCACAATTAATGAACTTGTCGGTGTTTTTTTGTTTTTTTTTCTATAAAATTGTCTTTCTGTTTTGTCACAACTGTATAGCTTATTTGTTACAGATTCTTACCTTTATTTTCTATCTATGAAACGTATCGACCATGCATTATGAGTATTCAATTTTGTAGGTTAAGCAATACTATGTTAATATTAACTTGCTTACCACTTTGGTTATACCAAGAGCTAACTTTTAATGGCATGATCCTCTTTATATGAGTGAAAGAAGGATGAAAATATGATTTATATGACTTAACAAAGTCAAAATATACGCATGCTATTCTGCTGAACAATTGTGTGTTGTATGCTATCGCTGTCTAAGCAAGTACCCACCACTGTTCTTTACCCTTGTTTAACTACTAGAAAATGCTATCGTCACATCGATCTTTTCAATTTCAATCAATTCAACGAAGCCCTGATCCGTACTACTGCAAGGTGAGGAGGACGAATCATGCGCATGTATGCTTACAGTTGAAGTCCGTCCCATTTCCACTAGACCAGAATGCAATCCACCAGGTTGCAAATAATATCCCGGTATGTATGTACGGATAGTATATTTGTAAAATCATTATTCTGCAATTAATCTGTAACTATTGGATTTTTGTCTTGTATGTACCAATAGTGGTACTACTTAGTTGTCAAATAAAAATTCGTAAAATATTGTAAATATAATGGAACTAAATAAGCTAACTCAAATGGTAGCATTTCTTGTCAATTTATTCCTCTAAAATTGGTTAAATTGCCGTTATGAACTTTTATATAGCGACAATAAATTCCTCCCAATTCATGTGGCTGACTCTGCTTATAAAAACTTAACTTTATATTGGAAAAATTTGAATATGCAGTTTATGAATAGAATATTATGGTGATTTGAAGGTCATTATACTTACTTTTAATCTGCAGTTTGGCAGAGAAAAGAAAACACTACGAGTATATTATGAAGGAATGACAGGAACAGAAGAATTTTATACAAGACGTATTGTATAATAATCCTAAAGATGTGTATCTACTAATGTCACGTATCAAACTAGCATTAGTGAAGAATTTATGCTTGAAACAGAAATTTCGAATAATAGTCGGTCTACAAATACGATCACTAATGATGAAAAGTTTGAAGGACAATTGAATCCAATGCAGAAAGCAGATTAACAATCATTCAAAAGTGTTACTCCATCTATCATTTTGAGACCATTTTTTTTGTTCCTCAGTTATTATTAAGTTAAAAACGATTTGAAGGAACTGGGACTATCTGGGCACTAGCGAAACAAAGAAGTAAATATATGCGTCATCTATCCCAAGAAAGTAATTTATATATTCTGGAAAATGAATTAGACTTACTACACTATATACCACTAATTTAGTTTCCATATAATGATGGTCTGATTCATTACCGCTAAACAGTACTATAGCACACAGATAAGTGAACACGCTGTATATACAGCCAACACAATTTATACATATTCTATTAGCGATAAAAAAACCATTGATGTAATAAAGATTATTATTGCTAACTTGCAAGGCCACACATTAAAATATAGTTGTAAACAAGCCATTTCTCATGTGAGCAATATCGCATCTAATATTTACTCAAAATCCATGTAAATAGTATTTAGAGGGGAAGTAACGGCTGTCACAACGTTAACTAAACGCTAATTGAGATGAACGTAGAGCTAGTGGGGTTAGCAGCCAATGGAAAAATCCTTATTAAAAAATTTATTACTCAAGGAATTGTAACAGTGCCGTTACCATACATACTACAAAAAAATATGTACGCAAAAACAAAATTAATTTGCTCATTTACCAACATAATATGCGCAATGGAAACAATCTATAAATCTAAAGCGGTTTTATTAACATTAGGTTAAAGCGTTATGTAGCCTTTTGTGGCGTGCAACTATTCAGTAGTCTTTCTTTGAACGTTGGAAACAGATTTTAGATGATTTTAAAATTAAACAGGGTGATGATTTTGTCTTGGTGTTAATGATCTTTGACACAATTCGTAAGACACGTGCTTGGGTATTTTTTTAAATTCACTCTCTGAGAACTGAACGGGGGTGGTAAACAATAGGTAATATTTTTATGGTCAAGTTTACTTGAAACTTGGTATCTTTAGCACAATTAATGAACTTGTCGGTGTTTTTTTGTTTTTTTTTCTATAAAATTGTCTTTCTGTTTTGTCACAACTGTATAGCTTATTTGTTACAGATTCTTAACTTTATTTTCAATCTATGAAACGTATCGACCATGCATTATGAGTATTCAATTTTGTATGTTAAGCAATACTATGTTAATATTAACTTGCTTACCACTTCGGATATACCAAGAGCTAACTTTTAATGGGATGATCCTCTTTATATGAGTGAAAGAAGGATGAAAATATGATTTATATGACTTAACAAAGTCAAAATATACGCATGGTATTCTGCTGAACAATTGTGTGTTGTATGCTATCGCTGTCTAAGCAAGTACCCACCACTGTTCTTTACCCTTGTTTAACTACTAAAAAATGCTATCGTCACATCGATCTTTTCAATTTCAATCAATTCAATGAAGCCCTGATCCGTACTACTGCAAGGTGAGGAGGACGAATCATCCGCATGTATGCTTACAGTTGAAGTCCGTCCCATTTCCACTAGACCAGAATACAATCCACCAGGTTGCAAATAATATCCCGGTATGTATGTACGGATAGTATATTTGTAAAATCATTATTCTGCAATTAATCTGTAACTATTGGATTTTTGTCTTGTATGTACCAATAGTGGTACTACTTAGTTGTCAAATAAAAATTCGTAAAATATTGTAAATATAATGGAACTAAATAAGCTAACTCAAATGGTAGCATTTCTTGTCCATTTATTCCTCTAAAATTGGTTAAATTGCCGTTATGAACTTTTATATAGCGACAATAAATTCCTCCCAATTCATGTGGCTGACTCTGCTTATAAAAACTTAACTTTATATTGGAAAAATTTGAATATGCAGTTTATGAATAGAATATTATGGTGATTTGAAGGTCATTATACTTACTTTTAATCTTCAGTTTGGCAGAGAAAAGAAAACACTACGAGTATATTAGGAAGGAATGACAGGAACAGAAGAATTTTATACAAGACGTATTGTATAATAATCCTAAAGATGTGTATCTACTAATGTCACGTATCAAACTAGCATTAGTGAAGAATTTATGCTTGAAACAGAAATTTCGAATAATAGTCGGTCTACAAATACGATCACTAATGATGAAAAGTTTGAAGGACAATTGAATCCAATGCAGAAAGCAGATTAACAATCATTCAAAAGTGTTACTCCATCTATCATTTTGAGACCATTCTTTTGTTCCTCAGTTATTATTAAGTACGATTTGAAGGAACTGGGACTATCTGGGCACTAGCGAAACAAAGAAGTAAATATATGCGTCATCTATCCCAAGAAAGTAATTTATATATTCTGGAAAATGAATTAGACTTACTACACTATATACCACTAATTTGGTTTCCATATAATGATGGTCTGATTCATTACCGCTAAAAAGTACTATAGCACACAGATAAGTGAACACGCTGTATATACAGCCAACACAAATTTATACATATTCTATTAGCGATAAAAAAACCATTGATGTAATAAAGATTATTATTGTTAACTTGCAAGGCCACACATTAAAATATAGCTGTAAACAAGCCATTTCTCATGTGAGCAATATCGCATCTAATATTTACTCAAAATCCATGTAAATAGTATTTAGAGGGGAAGTAACGGCTGTCACAACGTTAACTAAACGCTAATTGAGATGAACGTAGAGCTAGTGGGGTTAGCAGCCAATGGAAAAATCCTTATTAAAAGGAAATAAGACTCATTTATCTAAACCTTAAGCTTTCGATTTTTATTAAAATCTTCCTCATAATTGATTAGAAAAAAACACAGAACATAACTAAAGATAGCCATTAATATTATTGGTCATACTAGGAGCTTATATTAAGACTAGACACAACATGTTAAAAACACAAAACCATGCGGTCTATGTTCGGTGGATTGTCACCTTAATTTTATTAATTCACAATACATTTTGTGTTTTTAACATGTTGTGTCTAGTCTTAATATAAGCCCCTAGTATGACCAATAGTATTAATGGCTATCTAAACAGTACTAAGCACATAAGTCTGTATTTGCAGCCAACACAATTTATACATATTCTATTAGCGATAAAAAATTTGATGTAATAAAGATTATTATTGCTAACTTAGAAAATGAGTCTTAAAATATCCTTGTAAACAAGGATTTTTCCATTGGAGCAATCGCATCTAATAATTTCTCAAAATTTATGTAAATAGTATTCCAAATAGTCTCGTTAAAAAATACAACAAATCTATTATCATCCGTCATCGCCCGTATCATAGTATCGAAGTTTATTTACTAACACCACATGTGCGAATGCGGTTTGGTATGTATGCGAAAAGACAATAGTTTCGCATCACGAATTTATAATGTAAATGTTAAATAAGCACGTTGTGTAGCCAAGATGTCGCGTCAAAATACGATCAAAGAGTACATTACTACGGAAATTCCAATTAGATGTTTTCGCGCCATCACAATATCCGATCAGACATTCGCGTAGAGTATACGGATGAGTGTATAAATCTAACACAGTCGGATATGATTTTTTGGCCCAGTGACCTCGTATAGTTTTGGCGGCAAAGCACGCTATTGGCGAAATCGGATCGATCCACGATTGGAAAGTCGCCTTTAGGAGATACGTCAGCGACGGAATTTCAAGGGAATGTGTACATTTCTTTTGTATGTGTTTGTATCCGTATACAACTGCTTGAATGAGTGTTTTATGTAGTTTTGGTGCTGACTGAGCTATACGACCTTCGGATGTGAAACTTCAAGGATATCGAACGGGACGCTACGACGCGACAGAAAAAATCTAAGTCATCGAGTGAATTACGCAACACTTAACAGAAATAGAATATTTAGGATTTGGTAATAAAATTACGCTAATTATTTTTAACTGAAAGAGCTTGTATTATGCAAGATTAATAAAACAAACACATATAAACTTTTAGTGATTCATTTATACGCAGGATAGAACCACATACTGTCTATTATTATTTTACTTTGTTTTTTATTTCTAATACGCTGATATTGCAAAATGTGTTATATAGTAATAGTACTAAAAATTAAACTCACATCAAAGTTCAATTTGCGTCAAAACTACGTGATGATAAAAATAATGCACACAAAAATCATATGGATACAGAATTCCTTCGCGCAAGCGGTCATGCGATTATTCCACTAACTTACATACTACCCAACCGCAATTTCACTACAATTTGGATCACTGTGAAAATGTGAGGATCATAATTAATAACTATATCATTAAAGTGAACATCCTAATGTTGAGAGCGCTTTATTTTTATTATTTTATTTTTGTACATAGGTACCTACTATGTACATGGTTTTTCAATAAATAGGTATATCAATTACATCAAACATTTTTACGTGAAAAATCTAGATTTTTTAAAAAGAAAAGGTTCTCAGATAGAACAATTCTCTAAAACTTTATAAATAAATAGATTATAATTTTGTGGTCCCAACTTCTAGCACCGCAATATTTAGTACAAATTAAATTTTCTGTGCCAAACATTTAAATACAAGTTTCGGCATGAAATCTTAATTACTTATTACTTTTAGATAATCGAATTTTTCTACAGATTTAGGCGACACTAACTGTAGTTTGCATGATAAGTTTTGAATTAGGTACAATTTGTAGGCACCGGAATTAAAATTTACGTCAAAATTGTTGCGATGTACACTCGGTTGATTTAGAATCGACTCAAACTGCCATAAAACCCGTTAAAAGTATGCTTTATTGCGGCCCCCGAATGCAAAGCAGTAATAGTATGGTCAACTGTATGTAAATTAATACGTATGTAAATTACTATCTATGTATATTATATTTTTCTATTAAATCCAGTTTCATATGCAAGGGATCATTTATAAATTCCTAAACCGATAATTTCTTAATGCGAGCTTAACATATGTATAGTTAAATCGCTATCGCGTACAATTTCACTATAATTCTAAGTATTTATGTAATTAAGAAATTACATGAATAAGAATATGTATGGGGGCAAGATATAAAAGTCTATTACATATTAGGGTGGATCGAAAATCGCGTTTTTTTCTGCAATACAATTCTAATAACGCGGAAAACTTGCGCATAGGCGTCATTATAAATGAAAAAATATTTAAAAAAATTTTTTTCAAAATTTGAAATTGCGCAGAAGGCCTTAAGTTACCAAAAAAGTCAAAATAACGGTAAATTTAAAAAAAATGCAAAAATTACAAAAAATACATTTTTTGTTGTAATAGTGAAAAAAGTGTTTTTAAGAGTGTCCTTAACACATACAAAAAATAATTAGACCCATACTTGTTTTACTGAATTCGCGCAAAAGGTCTAAAGTTGCGGGTTGTATCGCAAAAAAACGATATTTCATGATTTTTGACGATTTTTAAACATGTGCCAAAACCCATAAAAGTTTTATTTTTAATTTGTAATAGTGTAAAAACCATTCAAAATAGTTTTCCCAATCCAGAAAAAATACTTTCAGACCTGTTATTCCTTAACTGTATTCGTGCAAAAGGTCTAAGTTATAGTATAAGTTAAGTTATAGTCCCGTAAAAACGCCGTTTTCCATATCTGACGAGGGTTTATTTAACACATTAGGTTTGTAATAAGACTCTAACAAGTGATTTCCACATCCACCCTACCAGGGTGAATTTTATTTACAATATTTACAGTAACTATTTACTTTGTACAATGCATATGTTCGTTGTAGGCAAAAGATTATTTACATAGAAGCCCCTTTGAGTTCTGACTTTTAATTAAATGTGGGCATCAGTTGTCTTGATTTTACGGTAGCTCTAATAATCTAGATTTTCATGCCCGCACACTTTTTCTGCTGCTTCTGTAACCAGTTTTACATACCTCTCAACTGACTGGGGGTGGCATGGGAATTTGAGGTAGTTAAACGCTGATAGCGCTTTGTCTGTCAACAAAGAAGCAATGTGTTCAGTTGGCATCTTGGACAGTAGTGGCGGCGGTGTTAACTTGCAGATTGACCAATCAATTACTTCGGTATAGTCGTTTGCACTAAAATTTATTGAAGGTATTTTGAAGTCTCTTACGTAACCTTCAGCCGATGGCTCATTTCTGGATTTAAGGATCCTCCTGTAGCCAAGTTCTCTAATGTGTGGTCTCTCATCCATTATCATAGCCAAAATAATATTTTCAGGGCGGCAACCCTGCTCGCAACTTTAGGTCTTTTGCGCGAATTCAGTAAAACAAGAATGGGTCTAATTACCTTTTGTATGCATTAAGGACACTCTTAAAAACACTTTTTTCACTATTACAACAAAAAATGTTTTTTTTTGAATTTTTGCATTTTTTTTTAATTTACAGGGATTTTGACTTTTTTTTTGGTAACTTTAGGCCTTCTGCCCGATTTCAAATTTTGAAAAAAAATTTTTTTAAATTTTTTTTATTTATAATGACGCCTATGCGCAAGTTTTCCGTGCTATTAGAATTGTATTGCAGAAAAAACGCGTTTTTCGATCCACCCTATTACATATACTTTAAAGAATAAATGTTCGCATGATGGTGCAGAAAATGTCCTTCAGAACCAACCAATAATTCAAAAGTTTTTTCTGTGTATTAATTTATTTTCAGTTTGACTGCCTTTCCGTTTACCTTCTCTATTATTTGAAATAAATTATTATTTGTTTACTGTGTGTTTTGTTATTAATTCTCGAATAAAATCAGTGTTTTTAACGAAACAAACTTAAGAATAACATAGATTCCTGTCTATCTGCTTTGATAAATAATTTTTCTTATGGTTCTAAAATTGATTTGTATTATTATTTTATTTGCGTTTATATGTCATTAATGGTAATGGGTGTTGCCAAACGCTATACTACGTAATAACGCAGGTATTAAAAGTATCTGAAAAAGAATATATTTCTGCAGCGATCTTCCCATTCATTTCACATTACGTAGCTATTTTACCTGCTCATAAGCAAATTGTTTTATTACTACAAACATCCAGTTAAATGTTGAAAGTTTCTGTGTGCGACGTTAGGTCTACGTCGCTTGCGGGTGAGTCGATTTTAAATCCGAGTGTACCTAAGTTATCATCGCACAAATGGATTTCGTTATACAGATTTCATAAAAATACATACTTTAATGTTTTGCCTGTCTCTTCGATGGTACAAATTGTGCGTACATTTTTGATATCGAACCAAGAACAGATTATTAAATATGAAAATTATGTAAAATTGCAAATAGGCTTTATAAAAATATAACAATAGATAATTACTCAAAGGGGATGAGAATAACAACTACGAAGAAATCCACTTGTCAAGTGAGAAACGAGTTATGTGAGCTAAAGCTGGAACATCACTTAAATCATGATCAAAGAACGATGTTTCTACTCCGTGTGAAAAGTAACAAAAATTGATATGGTACTTTATGCAATACCGTTAATACCAGTAGAGAAAGGATCAAGCGCAACAAGCAAAAGGCGAACTTCCTAGGCTTATAAGTAAAAACAAGAAGGTTCCAGTAAGAAAGAGCAACTAGAAAATGGCGTTACCTGCAATATCTGCCATAGAAGTTAACGAATCAATTATTAATGTTACTTTTGAGATATTTCCCAGATTCAAATTAATACATTGAGAATCTGTTTAATAATACATAGGTATAATGTCTAAAATACTATATTATTAAAGTTAAATAAAGTTATTAAGTATAAAAATTTAAAAAAATATGAAAATAATTATTTGGGCTTTGGCTCATCCTGTATAGAGGTCTTGGAATTTTGAAAGTATTTTACTTCGTTATTAAACTAAATAAGTATAATTTTATTTCCATATAAAACTGACCATATTTTTTGAAATATCCTGTATAAAACTGTACTACTATAACTATTTCTGGAGTTGGCAAACAGCAACATAACTTGCATTTGATTCTACATTATGAAACACTTGCATATTCGAAAATATTAAAAAAATATAGCGCTGACGCTTGCTTACAATTTTCTTTTAAATCTGTTGATTTCTCCGAAGACAAAAAATATGACGACCTTATTCCACTAACGAATCAGCCTGTAGATCCTTATGTATTTTATATCTGTTATATCTATATAATAATGTTCCGTTAACAATTTCACTGAAAAATAATTAATAATATACAGGATAACAACTTGAACTACGAAAGCCTATTGATAAGAGAAGGTAGTGGGGGGTAAAATTAAATGTATCCATTTTAGTATTGTCAACTGTTTGTATGACAGGAATGTCAGTGGTTATGTCAAATATATACTATGGCAAATTATAAAACCACTTTATAATTTGCACTTTTTCATTAATTGTGTATTCCATTAGGATAGTTTGATGGTTCGGTAAAGTATTTGACATAACCACTGACATTCCTTTCATATAAAAAGTTGACAGTAGTAAAATGGATACATTTAATTTTAACCCCCACCACCCTCTCCTATCAATAGGTTACATACAGGGTGAGGCATTAGTGCGTCAAAGCTCAATATACCCATTAATATTAAAGATATCACAAAACATTATATACAAAAATCATAGACAATCTTAAGCTACATATTTTACAATTATTTACGTATATACAGAGTGTTTCATATTGCCAGCGTGAACCAAACATACATTTTCTTAAATGGGGCACACTATATATTATTTCAAATTTATATTAAGCATATCTTCCTCATTCCTTAGATGCAAGGTTTCATTGAGTTATACCGAGTATTGCAGAAGTTATGGTCAATTTTGTCGCAAAATCATTGTGTGTTCAACGTCCTGTATATTCCACACGAAACTACTACAAAATGTTAAACTTATACCGGTAATTAATGTTTAATTATTTCAAGTCAAGTGTTTGGGATATAACAGATTTCACAATAAACGTCCAAAATGTCCACCAAAAAGATCAAACAACGTTGTAACCATTCTTCCACTAATCTATTTGCATTTCTTAACATTTCTACATACAATCTCCATATTAATGCACGAGAAATTTTGCGCCAACAAGGTATCAGTCAAAAGGCTATTAAAAATTGCATCTATACCATATGCAGTTACATTGTAGCCGTTCTTTAAATAATATTTCGGAACATTTCTATATTAACGATCTGAAATTATTCTTTCTTTTTGTTGTACATATCATTTTGCGAACTTGGTGGTATTTGATACACAACGTCTTTCACATAACGCCACACGAAAAGTAAAGTTTACTTATTTCTGAGCATTGGGCTAGCCCTGTAACTGGTCTTCCTCTTTGTTGTTGATCCTATTCACAAAAGGCAACTATATGGGGTAAGTCATTGTCGAGTAACTGTTTATGCAACTACATATGATATGGATGCAATTTCTTGTTATACAGTATTCTTTGAACAGCCTTTTAACTGATATCTTGTTGGTGCGAGATTTTTCGTGTACTAATATGTGGATTGTTCATAACTGAAAGAATGTATGTAGAAATGTTAAGAAATGCAAATCAATTTATGGAAAAATGGCTACAACGTTGTTTGATCTTTTTGGTGGACATTTTGAACATCCGTTATATCCCGAACATTTGGCTTGAATAATTAAATATTAATTACCGCTATAAGTTTAACATTTTGTAGTTGATATATGATTTAATGGTCTTTTACTGTCATTTTTTCATGGCTAATTTGATATCTTGACAATTATTTTGAAAAAGCTCACCTTTCATTAAGAAAATATTAAATATCTCAGAAATTAACGATTTTAGATATAGGGAGTGGTTAATAAAAATGAAAGTGCATACAGTGTCCTTCCCTTTCTTAATATAAAATACATAGTGTTCCATTTAAATAAGATAAGAAAATAATGCGTTTGCGTTTTGAATCGCCCTGTACACAGTTTTCGCAATATTTGTAAAATATCACTTTGCTATGAAACTGTAACAATATAAAAAAGTCATTCCAGTACTAAAAGAATTTCAAGTTGTTTCGTATGGAATACACAGGACGTTGAACACGCAATGATTTTCAGACAAAATTGACCATAACTTCTGAAATACTCGGTATAACTCAATGAAACCTTATATCGAAGGAATGAGGAAAATATGCTTAATCTAAATTTGAAATAATATAGAGTGTGTCCCATTTAAGAAAATGTATCTTTGGTTCACCCTGAGCTTTGACGCACTAATGCCTTACCCTGTATATATTTATCGATATAAGAAATTTCGATAAATGTGTATATTGATTGTCTGTTAATATCGATATCACCAATGTGACATCGTCTAGCCCTACATAGAACCCACTTAAAGCTCTTTAATGCGTCAAATTTGTGCAACGATATTCTCATACATTGTGGGAACAGTTTTTATCGAACGGTCACTACGAATAGACTGATATCCAATGATTCTTACTTAAACCACTAGGGCTGGGCGATATTGACATTTTCGATATCGAGTATCGGTACCAGTCGAAAAAGTGACATTTACCCATATATCGACACCGCACTGTATTGATAGTGAGTACTGAAATCAGTAAACTATCGACAGGTATCGACGTTAGTTCGGAGTATTTGACCACATATCGATATTTCGTCCATCCCTGCAAACCACGATCATCAATTTTTCAAGTAGGTTCTTATTTGCGTTGACTGGCACATAATTTGGAATGGCGTAGTTTTGCGCAAAAGTTCAATTTGTATGCTGTTGTATATCAAAGGTTTGGATTTATACTTTAGTATGTTGATGAACATCGCTAGCTTTGGTTTGTAGTTAAGTATAATAATATATTTATACAGAAAAATATATTTAATATAAATTTAATTTAAATAAATAATACATACATTCCAACAATTCCTGCTTATAAGACAGTGAATCCTTATTATATTAATGTCATCTGGCAGTCAGTAACCAAAGCTTACCAAAGAGAACTAAAGATGCCGAAGGGTAAAGAAGTGAGCTAGAACTGTGTTATTACTATTTAAACACATTGAGATACTTTATATATAAGACATTTTCTATACATACATGTCAGCCGCTTGGTTTTTTTTTTTCTTAAAAATTTCGCAACAAGAAACTAAGCTCTTAATAATTGTTTGGTATAAGCGAATATTTTCTTCCAATCAAAATATGCTATTTGAAGGTGCATATCGTTTTTCTTACCGATTTAAAGCTACATGTTAGCATAACATCCACTAATATAAATATGGAAATTAGGAATGAAGAATAAACTCCTATTAAACTACAAGTTTGTATTTGAAGCGTGTTTACTTGTAAATACATATATACATATATGTATATTTACTATGTACGCGGAGATTTGGCGCCAAATTTATTGTTTACACTTTCACTTTCACTGCGTTCTCCTTGGAAGAAACCAGTTTGTTTTCTAATTAGATTTATTCTACAATTCTACTATGTAGTGTATTAACGTACACTAATACAAAACGCATTGATAATAACTGATATCTTCACAATATCACTCAATGAAATCGTAATTGTAAACATGATGTTTAATAACAAGAAATGTGATACAACAAAACAAACATTTTGATATCCCATTCGAATATCTAATTAAAACAAAACGAATTCTTGTATCATATTCTGTTGTTTTAATGTTGTCCGTTTTTGTTTTGACTTTATTATTAAACTGCATATACAATTAGATATTGTCAAAAAAGAAACACAAACAGTCAGGGATCCATATAATTTGCAGTTTACATTAGTAGTCAATAGAAAGAAGAAACAGTATTTACATCGCAGACGGTATTCTGTTCTCTTGCCTTTTTTCCCAACGCGTCCAGCCTTTACAGAGTGCGGTTCTTGGCGATGATAAGTACGTACTACGACAACAATAAAAACGGTAATGAGACACTCGCGAAGGTCAATTTAATCTACAGTTGGAATAAGATTCAAGTGAAAAAACACGCTGGTAATAAAGAAAGCCTGCCTATTTAATTGCACATGCGACAATCGTATGTTTAGGCTCCAAGGTCAAGAGTTAATTTTGTGTTAAAACATTTATTGAAAACTTATTAGTGCTAAACCATATCTATGTAAGTGCTAAACATAATTTACGGTTATATTCCTTATATAATATACAGCTAGGAACGCTACAAAGCTGATAATAAATGTGTAAGCATTTGATGACCTGTAGGTGTTAAGATATGTTTCTTCTTAAATTGTTCATTGTACATATATTGTATTTATTCAAATTTATCATTTCTTGATATAGCAGTAAATTAATGTGTATACAGGGCGACAACTTGAAAACAAATCTAATGTAAGTCTGAAATGAAAAAACATTCACAACAAATTCTAAGGTATGCCCGTATTTGTTATTTTAATTATTTTCTATAGAGAATAGTACAATAATATTTCCAACTCTTGACTGATGTTTCAGAATGTTTCCGCTAATATGGCTCTACATTTCCGAGTAATTCTTTCTTTTAATGTTTTAATACTGACTCATTGCGTTTTGTAAATCAGGTATTTCAAATGATCCCGCAAAAAGAAGCCTAATGGCATAAAGTCCGCCGATCTGTACGGTCACTCAATGAGTCCTCTTGTACCAATTCTCGGATTTGGATGAACATCAACAAACCACTTTTTTTACTTGGACTGGATAATGCGGAGGAACTCCATCTTGTTGAAAATGTTGTAAACCTACAGTTAAATTAAAATTTCCTTGCAGATCTCTCTCTCTCTCTCTCTAACGTTCTAGTAGATAGAAGTACCCTTTATCAACAACAAACACTCTTCCTTACTATTTCTAAGTGACCTATATTGGAATATTTCCAAATTCAGCTATTACGTCCATCCTGACCCTGCTATTGCCCTACTATGCTTTTCCTTTATAGAGCATGGTGCTTCTATATTTACGCTTGTATACGCTCTTCCGTTGTTATGTTCGTCACGAAATGTGATTTGGATATTCTAATATTGGTGCAGTCTAACACAACAATGCCATTTAGAAAAAAACGCGTCTGCTTTCATAGTCGTTTGGGGTCCGCAATTGCTTCTACACTTATAGAAAATTTGATCCTACCTGATTTACTACTTTCTCAAATCTAACATTGTTTGTTTTACAAGTAGTACTTTGATGGCTACCAGATTCTACATCTACAGAATTCTGATAGCCCGTTACTTGGTTAACATAATCAAAAAATTATCTAGTTACATCGTTTATTGTTATACAAAAATTCTTAATTCTGCATATTTTTGAATTGTTGCAGTGGGTTTATGCTTTTTATAGATACCATCTTGAGAAGAGAATTTATTAGAAAATCGATGAAAATGGAAAGTGAAAGATAAAAACAACTTGCACGAAGCTCTTTTCTAAGTGTCAATGACCAATCGCGATTATAAGTCTACTCGATGTCCAGGTACCCGAGACCGCTCCAGCTGTAAATACTTGGAGTTCCGTTGATTGCAAGCAACAAAAACTAAAGTATTTTTTGGAAGTAATCATTTCTTCTTGTAATCTTCTTGGGATCGCTACCTCCAAGACTTTCAACAACCTACAAAGCAGATTAATTGATTTTTGCTAGCTTTATAGATCATGATCACAACATGGCCATTCTAGATAATCGAAATATGACGTAAGACTACATTGATCGCATTTAGAAGAGCCATCTTGCCTTTTTCGAAATCTGGCGCAGTGCATGATTTGTGATCGATACTGTATCTTGGCGTTTTTCTCCCATAAACGAGTATGGATAGTTAACAAAAAATGATACTCCTTACTCGTCCAAAAAACAGACAGCAGAAGTCTTGTTTGGTGGTGGAGTTTACAATGCGTGGGCCAACATTTTAACTGAGTTGTCGCGAATGACAACGTTAAAATTTTTCTTGGTAATTTTCATAATATGAACTTTTTTATAATTCTACCGATCGAATAAGTTAGTCGGTGTGTATATGGGAATTGGGATGTTATTTTGTTTAGGATTAATAAAATGGATACAAGAACGATTGATTAAAAAAGGTTGTTTTAGAAAAAACTTCGATCAAAGTCAATAAATGTTTTCAGTCCATTAGTACGATTAAAACTAGTAGTAAATAAAATTACAGTGTGTGACCAATTTATTCCAATCTTGTGCATACAATTTTACTAGCACGATTGAAAATGTTTGGCAAGACGGAGTGTATGACGGTCGTTAAACCTGCGACGTTCTAATATATGTCTCAAAAGCATAGTTTGGTTTTATTTCGACATTTTCCAACAATTATGAACCAACTGCTTTCTAAGAGTATATATTCAATTTTGCGATTGCCTGTATACTTAAAAACTACTCCGGATATGTAAGTTACAACAATGACGAAAGTTACATATTGTGGTACTTTGTACTAAATGTCGACGATGATTCTAAAAGTATCGATCCAATGTTCCTAGAAGTGCACTTAACTATTAAAGGAGAAATAAATACCTACGCTCAATATCTCTGGACAGTTCTTCGCAATATTCTTATGTAACACTGAATAGCGCGATACTAAATGTCAGGATCGCATATTTCAATGTCGAAACTGTTTTGCATTTCCATTGAATGCTTAAAAGAATATTTCGCCATATCGTTCACATCACTGTCAACATTATGTGAAAATGATAATACCCGCGCATTCTCCAAACTTTTATAACCAATCCTCGTATTGCTTAGTTGTTGTGCGGTTTTAATATTCACTCACGACAGTACACGAATCATTTACGGACATTGTTTACGGCTATTGTGTCTAGGTGCGACCGTTTAAATCATTGATGCCACGCCTGCAAAGTTTGCAATGATCTCTCGGGACAGCGCTGTCACCGTAAAAATCGATCTTTGATATATGTGTCTCTGAGAATGTGTAGTTCAACTTGGGTTTGAAACGAATTAGCGTTACGGAGCTTGGTTCAAGATTATTATTTTGTGGTCTCATCTTGTTTTACATCATATATGCAGAGTGTAATACGACTAGATAATAGTAATGAAAACAACTCCAATCAAATTTGGTTTAATTTCAACAACATATTTAAAGACATTACAAAATTAATAATGACAAGATTTGGTTCTTCTAAAATAGGCTGTACATGTATTTGTAGACATCTGGAATCGATTAAAAACTTTTCGTAGCGGACGAATATAAAAAGCAATCACAATGAAGCTGCCATTACGCGCTACAAATTTTGCGTCTTTGAATTACTTTATGATAAGATCTCTCTTGGCAATGAAACAAAACGAGAAAATTTTAATAATCTTATAAATCAAATAATATAGTATTAATACTTAAACCGAATTCAAAGCAATATATCATCAATGTGCATTATAAGTATCGTAGATTGGAAAATCTCTCTACATTTTACCTTTTGCTTAAAGCCCTCTCTGACTGAGGCGAGCCCATTCCTCGATTCTAATGATGCCTGCTAATAATGCGAACACGGAAAGGTTAAAATAATGATATGTGGTCTCCCGTTGAATGCACTACGATGGAGATTGTGCGTGATCATTTTCTAAACGTCTAAAACGATTTAGACTCCAACCCGAAATGACCGGCAATTTAAAAAAATTGTTTCCTATATTAGGTCGACGAACTCCGAACTAATTACCGGTTATGTCTTTCTATATAAATTATTTACAGGAACGGACTCAAAAATTTATTAGATCATGAAACAGACTCAACTTATGTTTTTTTTTAGTTGTCCAGAAATTATAGCAACAAATAGTTTTCAATGATCAAAATCAGACACATACATAAATTATTTCTGTTTTGACTTTTATTCAAAATTTCACATCTTGATTTTGAAACCTTTATGATGATAATATTTAGTAGTTATTTCCCACGACTGCATATCGTAGACGAAGATCGGTTCAGTGATGGCTTTCCACAATAGTTTAATGTTTATATTAACTATAACTTAATTTTATTTAAAGTAAAATCACCTGTACTGACTTCATTGTATTCTTCATCCTTCGTAATTTTTATCAATTTTCTGTTTTGATTTCTTGCCGTAAGTTTTTACGCAATATCTAGATTAGGTTGTTTGACAAAAACGACATCATCTGCGGTGGTATTTTGGATCTGTTTTCTCAGTTGCTAGATCTGCTCTATACAGGGCATTATTTGTCCCAACTACTTCTTCGAATTGCTTTTTCATATATGCCTGTCCGAGTTATAAAGTAAAAAAGTAGTATACTAATACTAAATACTTGAATAGTTTGAAGTTAGGCATTGTTTTTCCAACTTTTTTAGCAGTTTATTAGTAATTCATATTGATTGGTTGTCTGCAAGTATATGATAAAATATATAAATCAAATTGTTCCTTCTCATTAAGTTTAATAAAATCCCTCCCTATATGTATCGGTTTGTTTTAGCCATCTCTAGGAGAATATCAAGTATGAATTTCATTCCGAACATGGCAAAAAAATGTCTACTTCATACCTAACATTTCCTAAGATGGGTAAAATAAATTGAAACGTCTAAAGATCGACTTTGTAAAAAGGTACAATTTGTTTTATTCATTTTATCAGTTTAGTTCATTAATATGGTGGCAGTTAAATTACTAACCGTGGACGAAAACACAAAACAAATTGTTGAGAAATATTGCGACAAAGGCATGAATAAAAAAATTATCCGAAAATAACACTCATCGATATGTAGGTTAGCGTCTTCTGACAATATAATCACAAGCCAAATAAATTCTGATTTGAATTTACTACCAAATACCTAAGAGACAAGTATAGCAGTATACGGGTGAAAAGAGTTTAAATCCACTATCAAGTAACCTTAAAGTAACACAAACAATCCTGATTAAAATTTGCGCATGAATTGAAGCTCATCTTTTCCAAGGAGAAGAGATGTAACTTAGACGGCCTTGATGGTTTCAAATATTTTTGGCACACTCTTTACAAGGAGACTGAAATTGCGATAAGTGAAAATTTTGATGGTAGTAGTGTATCGTTTCGACAGCTCTTACCCATAACAATAAATCCTCTGTATGTTTTATTACTAAATGGATGAATTTCGATTTTCATATATAACGTGTGGAAACAGTTCTGATAGACTTTGGCGAAGAAATATCGTTGCAAAGATACTTACAGATGGACAAAGGATTCGATCCATGAAAAGGATATTATAATTAGAATTATCCTGAACACCTTCAAAAGGTTTTGGAAACTATTAGCAATAAAGATATATGCTTTTAATAACAACACATTTTTATGATGCAATATTTGTACGTGTGCAATATTCACCAATATATAGTCGATAAATAATACTATCGATGTGTTTTGGGAAAAATATGTATTTTCTTGATTTTATCAATAGGAAACACCCGCGAAACGATATACTTCACGTGAAAAGAATGATTACTAATTCCACGAATTAAAAAAGATTTATACATAGATATTGCAGAGTTCACCAATAGTTTAGCGTGTCCTTAAAAAATAATGCATTATTTACCCCTTTTCATTTATCTGTTAAGAGGTTCCAAGGCACCAAAGCTGAAACAATCAAAACAATAAATATCAAAAAATCAAGTGTCGAAGTATATCATTACATTATATTACAATTATTGCCAGCACTTTATGTAAGTTTACATCAGCCATTTGCGACCATAACTTTAAATTTATTAGCAAAAAATAATACAGACTTTTAGAAGAACAACGGTAGTCCTTGTAAATTAATGTCCGTGATATAATTCATTTATTATGATTAGCACTTATGTTTTAATGAATTCGAAATCCAATCAAGACGAGTAAATTCGTCAGGATGGCGAAATTTAATTAACAGATTTTATTTTTTTTTTAGCATAAGCATATAGAATTACCTTTCTAGACTAAATGAAACACGTGAACGTGGACCAAATCACTTATCTCTGGCATATTTCACAGCAGTAAATGTCGATTTTTATTATTTAATTTCGGCAAGCTATTACTTGAAGGCGAATATTATATATGTTAATTTAACATTATTCTCGTGAAAGTCATAATGGAGCTGTTCAAAGTTGTATATGTGTGTCGTATATCCAGTAATTGTATTATATAATGAAACCAAAAATACATAAAATAATGTTGCGTTCTAATTAGTCTAATAGTCGTGTTCAGCGAGCACAACCGTAAGATGCTGGTGAATGAAGTAATGTACTGCATACCTACTATACACTCCTGGTATTGCATCAGTGGCTGTGTAGCCATTAAGTACGGTACTTCACTCATGGTTATTTCCCGATGTGATAGCTTAATATGACCAATAATGAAACAAAAGACTACACTTTTGTTGCTTTATAATTTACTATTATTACACATTACCAACTTATATAATGTCCACGATGAGTATCGAAAGAGCTTGTTTTTAGTCTACGTTAATGATTACAATTTTACTATTCACTGAATTAACAGATTTTATTAAAGAAAGTTCCGTAATAAGTGTATTGTCCATATGGATTGAACAGTATGTTAGAATCAACTATTTTATCCAGAAAAAAAAACTTTTTACCTCAACTTATAGAAAACATTAAGAGTGGAGTATCTTGAAAACTATCCAATCATAGCTTTAACTATCATGTAAACAAATATAATATCTACTAATGGAATGTTTAAATAATATGTTATTAATAGACTCGGCAAAGAGAAGCAAGTTTCAGTGAAGTGCGGAGAACAACGTGGAGGGGCGAGCAGGCATATGAAGGCAAGTGTTCAGTAACGTTTACGTACTCGCATCATTTATGTTTGTGACATTCATAAGTGAGTAGACGCGATATGGACGCATGATCCCTTACCAATAAAATAATAACAAAAAATATAGGAGTATTATATAACGTGTTGAAACACCTACTGTTAAAAAACTTCCATGACATCACAAACTGGGTAACATCTATTAAATATTTTAATCATAAATATGTTTCTACGTTTGTTTCAGTTAAATGAGTACCGCGTGCAGAATAAATATTTTTTATTGACGAAAACGACCGTTTCACATCGAATGATGTTATATTTGCAAAATTAAAGTAATCCATGTGACAACTGAATGGATCTTTCGGCGCACCTTCTCAAATTTGACTTAGGATGAGAAAATCTGAATCCTTGTCAATAACACTTTCAAATAACGCATAACATAGCACTCACAACGATCAGTGGAATATATGTATACTGACCAAGTGTGCTTTGATACGGACGCTCGAGTTTCCGGCTGCAGTTACTAATTTTCAAAAAGAAATTGCGACAATAATCTTAAGATATGCAAAATTATGTCAGCTGCAATGTATTTTTATAGTTATATTTGAAAATATATAATTGATAACTAACTTATTCTAAGAAATATTATGTATTTAATCTAATTGGTCTGCTTGATAAATTATTTTATTTTATTGTGCCGCTTTGTTTAAACTCAACACTTTAATTACATACATACGTAATATTAGCCCGTACGAAAAGAACTAAATAATAAAAACATTTAATTTTTGTAGCGGGATTAGTCATTTCACCGGTACACAACAATAATTTCTAACGAATAAAAATTATAAGATGGTTATTAATAGTTCTCGTTCGAGTACATATTTACAAACAGCTTTGACATTGTTATTACGGACAATATCGATGAACGTGACTTCGCTTTCGTCAATTTTAATTAATACCACTAGCACGCTAGCAGCTTTACGTTAGACATAAACATCATAATTACACAATAATTCACATGCAGTCAATAGCGTTACTTATATGTGTATGTGGATAATCAGTTCTCGCAAGCAATAAGTTTTGTAGGAATAGGTACATTTATAGACAGTCATAAAAGCACAAAAAGAAATAATAAATGATAAAATCTATTTACTACATAATACATTCAAATGTTTATGACTTGCATGTAACAATTATGATCCATGGTTTCATAAAATTCACTTATGACTAACTAAATTATACTTTAAAATCAACTGAAGAAAATGCGAAACATTCATGTTATGAACACTTAATCATTATTATACAATGTCTCATATACCGAGTGCTTATGTACATACATACATACAAACGACAACGATAAAAATCGGGACTCAATTACACTTCATTAACATACAAAAGGGGTGATTGCAAAAATGTGGCATTGAATGGGCAAAAAATTTATTTATAATTATTGGTTTTAGAATCAAGAATTGGAGGTGCTCGAAAATATTGCAATTGGTCTAAGAAAAAGTGACCTAGGTTATCCATCAATTTTGTTTTAATAATTTCGGGAAATACATGTTATTCAACAGTATAAAGAAATATTTTACTAAAAAAATGTTAAATGATATCGAAGGCTTCCACGGTCCGAGTCTCTGTTATGGCGGCTTCCGGGTTTTGACCGCCTCATAGTAAAGTAAATATACAGGGTGTCCCAATAGTGCGGTGTCGGGCGATATCTCCATACCAGTTTGAGATACAAAAAAATGTCTGAAATAGAAGATGTTTAATTTTTAAAAGGGCATAACCTAAAAATGCTTTCGTTTATACAGAGTGCCTCAGAAAAGCAGTACTGAATCGAAGTTTAATTTTTCAAACGGAACACCCTATATTTTATTACATTTTTAGAATCTACTATAAAATCAACATACTCTTCATATACCATTGTCTATACCTAATCTTAATAGTTTTTGAAATATTTGATATTTTCTCTAATAGATGTCATATGCAGATACTATTTTTCTAAGTCATATCTTACTTATGTTTGACCCCAGAAACAAAATTTTTAGTATGCGAGTAGTCTATACTTGCAATAATTTTTACAAATCGCTAAAACTATTTTATTTAATTCAAAGTGTTCAAAAAAGGGAAAGCAACATAACAAATTTCAGATTAAAAAATCTCCATTTCCTTAAATGGAATACCTAGTGTTTTTTCATGCTATTTTACTCCCAAAGGAAAGCGCTATATTTTTCCTTGAGCATGTCATATACCTATCTGCTATAGATTTCGAGATATTTTCGTTTTTAAATTCGCTTTATAAAAGACTGCATTTCAAGACAGCAATATGTTAAAACTAAGATGGCCATGGAAAACAAATAACACTTATCATAACTCTAAACTGTCAGATTGTTTAAAGCAGTATTTTCTATATAAGTCAATTACGTGTTTATGTATTCTAATTTATGATGAATTTTTCACAACCAGAAGTTATAAATATGGTTTACGCATTGGGATCGAGCGATCAGAGTTGTTTCCTTGCAAGTCGCATTTACGCGCAAAGGCTTCCAAATGCTGAGCGGCATCCTAATACTTATGCATTTGCCAGGTTAAAAGAACGTTTTGAGAGAACTGGAAGCGTGCACTATGAAAAGAAATTGCAAAGACAAAAACGGGTGACCACTGAAGAAAATGAACACCTAGTATTGGAAGCTGTAGTGGGAAATCCGCATACGTCAACACGTACGTTAGAAAGCGAAATTGGAATACCGAAAACATCAGCGAACAGAATTATTGGGAAATACAAATTTCACCCATACCATGTACAACCGGTACAAGAACTAAGCCAACAAGATTTTATAAGCAGACGCAACTTCTGTAATTGGGCATTAGACAAGAATTATCAGGAGCCAAATTTCTTCAATAACGTTGTATTCACAGACGAAGCCACATTTCATAAAATGAGTTTGTTAATCGCCACAATTTTCACTACTGTAGGTATAATAATGAAAATACTAGAATGATAATTCCACTGGATAATCAGCATAGGTGGTCTCTTAATGTATGGGGTGGAGTTCTTGGACGTTTTGTTATAGGACCATACTTTTTCGATAACACGGTGAAGGGAGAATCATTTTTGAATTTCTTACGAAATCAATTTGAGGATATGGTTGACAGCTTACCATTAGAAATTACCAGACAAATGTGGTTACAATTAGATGGAGCTCCTCCACATTTTAGCAGATGTGTGAGGCATTATCTGAACACACATTTTGAGAATAAATGGATCGGTAAAGGAGGACCAGTGATATGGCCCGCAAGATCCGGATCTGACGAAACCAGACATTTTTTTATGGGGTTATGTCAAAACGCAAGTATACAAAACTGCCCCAACAACAGTGGAAGATATGAAATTTAGAATACAACGAGCTTTTGAATCGATTGATGAAAATATGCTTCAAAGGGTGCATCAAAATTTTATTCACAGAATTACTGTATTGTTTTGTATTGGGGAGTAATTTGTATCTGGGAAGTAGGCTGCAGTCTTTATACAGTTCGCTATCTCCAGTTTATATGGCAATTGCCCAGTAATATTTTTGTTTAATTTTCTTATTATTTCTTGCTTTAAATAAAAATGTGTTCTTTTTTTTTCCTTTTCGTTTTGTTAGTTTTACAGCAGTATACATATAACTTAATATTATAGGTATTTCACTGAATAAGATAAAATATTACAATTCAAATTAGAATAGTGTCTTCGTACTGGTAAGTTCTTTTAGAGCAACATTCATCCTTAAAACATAGAAAAACACACATTTTAATCGGAGCAAATACTGTATCAAGCTATTTGACAGTTTAGAGTTATGATGAGTGTTATTTGTTTTCCATGGCCATCTTAGTTTTAACATATTGAAATGCAGTCTTTTATAAAGCGAATTTAAAAACGAAAATATCTCGAAATCTATTGCAGATAGGTATATGACATGCTTAAGGAAAAATATAGCGCTTTCCCTTGGGAGTAAAATAGCATGAACAAACACTAGGTATTCCATTTAAGGAAATGGAGATTTTTTAATCTGAAATTTGTTATGTTGCTTTCCCTTTTTTGAACACTCTGTATTAAATAAAATAGTTTTAGCGATTTGTAAAAATTATTGCAAGTATAGACTACTCGCATACCAAAAATTTTGTTTCTGGGGTCAAACATAAGTAAGATATGACTTAGAAAAATAGTATCTGCATATGACATCTATTAGAGAAAATATCAAATATTTCAAAAACTATTAGGATTAGGTATAGACAATGGTATATGAAAAGTATGTTGATTTTATAGTAGATTCTAAAAGTGTAATAAAATATAGGGTGTTCCATTTGAAAAATTAAACTTCGATTCAGTACTGCTTTTCTGAAACACTCTGTATAAACGAAAGCATTTTTAGGTTATGCCCTTTTAAACATTAAACATCTTCTATTTCAAAAAATTTTTTGTATCACAAACTGCTATGGAGATATCGCCCGATACCGCACTATTGGGACACCCGGTATACAATACAAAAATAAAAAATTAAAATACAAAAATATATACAACTTACTCAAACTCGACGTTTCGCCACTAAGTAATAATGCGATGGTTCCAATGGTGAACAATTTGCTCATTTGATACCAACGTTTTGGCGATCACTGTTGAATTTTCTATAAGTCAATGTGCAAAATTACATTTCATTCGTTGTAGTAATGTAATGAAAGCAACGTAATGAACATATTCTGAGCAATTATCCTCTTAAGGTGCTGACTAAATTTAAAATTCTTGAAGTTGTAATTGCTTTTTAACTTTCTCTTTAATTGCACATTGCGCATATATACTAAAGGTTTACGAGATGTTAGTATTTATCTTGCGAATTACTATTAGTTTCCGGTTCATTCAGCTTTTCTTTTTGTGTAAAGAGGTATATTACTTTAAGTGCATCAATGGAATTGAAATAATGTAGAAAAAGTTAAACTGCTACAGAGCTACTTTTGTTTATATGCTGATTGGTCTAATCTTTATAAAATTGCGAATAACCAGTTTGCTCTTCTAAATTACTTTTGACGCCTGGTAACCCTTGAGAAACATTCACTTTTGTTTTATTCGTCTATTTTGAAACCATTAACTAACAAATTAAAAATGAGATGGTATCCAATTTTCGTTTACTTGCATAAAAAAGTAAATGTATTATTACCGTTAGAATACGTTTATATACACGATGTGTTATTTTCAGTTACTGAAAATCTAACGATATGCACAAACAAAATTTTACGTGAATAAGGGCATTTAAACATGGAATACTGCTAGTGGACTTACTCTCATATTAGCTCATATTGATATTGTAATATGAAAGCCAAAAATTATGACTACAGCAGTTACAATCTAACCCTGCATTGGATCAAGCAATTTTCAACTTAATCTTTGATATAATCAAATAATATTAAGGCACAAACATTGCAACTACTAGCGAATCACCAGTGAAAATGATATAGCTAAGGATTTGCTGAGAATACCACCCAGCGGTAGAACTAGACATTTGTATGGAAAAGAAGGTTTATGTAGATGATTGGGATAATAACCTAGTACTACTCTTACTTGCAAAGTAAGGCGCTGAAATGCATTTCTTTGGTGTTCCCAAAAGCAAGCTCGAGAAGGAAGTTCAAGAATGGGAATCAAATGAAATGGTCTCCCTCTGGAGGAAAACAGCTGGACAAACACAAGCGAAGAAAACAGTAATAACAAACTACTTGATCTCAGCAAATCAGAGTTAAGGACTTTTAGGGGCCTTCTGACTCCCACTACCTTCTAAGATACCATGTAAAAAAATGGGCATAGTTGATCAAGACACGTGTCGTTTCTGCGAACTGGAAACTGAAACAGCCGAGCACATACTTTACGAGTGCAAAGTATTAAGCCAGCAAAGGTTTGAACATCTAGGACAGACGGCCTTAACACCTGAACAGATCCAAGCCTTGACACCCAAACTAGTCCTGAGGTTCGTCAAGACTATTGGAATAGATGGGTACTAGCGGGATAGAGTAATCACAATAGGTCGCAGTGAGGAGAGGTGCTTGTAACCTGAACGACCGACCAACAATACAATACAATAGTACTACTCCTTGAAGAAGTACGCGTATAATCTAAAGGTGGTTTCACGTCTCTCAGATATAAAATTCGAAAAACAAGACAAAATATTCTAGCAAATATAACGGCATTATCTTTCAATTACCTAAGAAAGCAAAACTTAAGTACTGAGAAGGTGTCATGCTATGGAACAAAGTAGTCAACAAAATGTGTCTTTATAGCAAAACGAAACGTTTCAAAAAGTTGTGGCAACTAGGATGTACAAAGGGTTCCTTTTCTCCATAAATGATGCGACGTAACTCAATTATTCAGTGAGACACGTATAGCCTATATCTATACGCAGTCTTTATAGAATGGTCATATACTCATACTACAACAGACTGAAGTTTAACGTTTCAAATATTCTCTTGACTTATAATTTCCAAAAAGATTTGCAAAAGCAGGCCTTGTAATAGGAAACAGTAATATGAAGCATATTGTTCTTATTTTAAATACACCACACTTGTATTTACAAATTTACACATATTATGTATCACCAAATATTGATTTCATGAAGTTTTAGTCATTGATAGCGATCTCACATGTCTTGATAGATCGAATTTCACACCGTACCGAAACCTATATCCTTGATACCAGATCGTGTGGGAGATTCTTTGCAAGCGGTCGTTCCGAAGAGGTGATCGAAACACCTGCGCCACTTTATTCGTGTGGGAAAAATCGTTTCTGTAACTGTAGGCATCAAGCGTTTCGGTGACCGATACACAAGAACTATAGCATCTTTTCACGAACAAGTATCAACCCAGGTAAATATACAACACTTGACGGGGCACAACGACTAACGATCAGATAATGGTCCCGCGCCGTTGGAACTGAATTAATAGAACATTAATTTCCGCAAAGCGTATAGTAGTAGTCGACAGAAAATGCCATATAAACGCTTTACAAAATGAATCAAATTGGTATCCACTGAAGTAGTTCAACGGAGCAGCAATGTACCGCAAATGCTACAGTGCTTGTGATAATAAGAAATCCTCCATATTACATAGTAGTTGATAAAAATATCAAAGTATACGTAATCTTACTATTATGTTACCTACCTTAAGCGAATCTGTATAGCTACTATTACTTGGAATTCAATATAAGTCAACGTTAAAAGCTAAATGTAGAATAAACTTGTAACAGATGTTTTCCGAGTACAACTGAGTATTCAATTTAGTTTAGAGAGGTAGACAGTAATTTGTTCTTATTATTAATAATACAGTGGAATCCGCTTACTACGAACACTTTTACAACGAAATATCGGTTCTTGCGAAGTAGGCTCATGATTTAGGTTGGTTCGGTATTAGATCTGATGTCAATACGCGATTGATACAGCGAATTCCTTTACTGCGAAATTTCTCTTTCAATAAACTATTTTTCCCTCATTTATTCAAGAAATTACGGATTCAAAGAATTTTTCTGTAACGTCATGAATTTGTGTGATCTTTTTCATTACGCCTTTATTCGTTGAGATGTTGAGATCAGTCAAAGTGTTTGTTTTATTAAATAAAGTAAAAAATTGAATGTACAAGATGTCCGATAAAACAGTAAAACGAAAACAATTGAATATAGCCAATAAAATGACCACAATAGAAGAAGTTCTGGTGCTAAAAGGGCAGGCTTATGTCGTAAATATCGCTTATTATTAAAGAATAAGGAAAAATTGACTCAACGTTTTGCTTACAACTCCAAGGAACTTAAGAGACTGAAAACTATAACGTTCGAAAGAATTCTGCTTAACTGGTTCAAACAACAACGAAGCTCCAACATACCAATTAGTGGGCCAATCCTTGCAGAGAAAGCAACCTCTTTTGGGAAAGCATTAGGATTTGGCGATGACTATCAATGTTCTATGGGCTGGATTTCTAGATGGAAGAAATGATGTAACGTTGGACTTGGTAAAATATTCGGAGAGGCTATATCGGTGAATAAAGTAGTAACTTTTGATTGGTTAGCTAATAACTGGTTTAAATCCAATTACAACGATTGTGATATATTCAACGCGATGAAATGAGGGTATTTTATAAATTAACTCCCGACAAAACCTTGAAATTTAGAAGTGTATAGGGGGTAAGTAATCCAAAGAAAGATTTACAATTTCTTGCGTGCGCAAATGCCAACGGATCCAAAAAACGTAAGCCACTAATTATAGGAAAGTCCAAATCATCGAGATGTTTTAAAAATGTGGCCAATTTATCGGTTGCTTATACAAATAACAAAATGCCTGGATGACATGCCGCATTGTGTGTATTAAATGTTTAAAACAAAATTTTAGAAAAAATGTTGGTACCTACTGCAATTGATTGATGACTATTGCAATTTCGTACTCAACGAAATTCGGTTACGACGAAATAAAATCGTCGGTCCCCTGCGCTTTCGCTGTAACCGGTTTCCACTGTATTCCTAACGGAAATGGATAGGCTTGCATTACAGTTTTGAGTTTTTCATAAGAAGTAACAATTCTCACATTACCATACACTTCAATAAAATTGTCATATGAGTATACAGAAAATATCACACACATGTATTACTGAGAAAAATATTTAAAAAAACCTTAAAATAAATAAAAAGTGTTTAAGAAAATAAGTGTAAATGCACAAACTCGCATCAAATACTGCTGATTACAGTCAGTATACTTGGCTCCATTGTAATTGGATAGTGATAGTAAAAATCTAGAGGTAGCAGATGAAAAAATATTTTTCACTACATTTATAGCAAAAACAATTTACGAATACATATATGTATAAGATACGAAATATTGAGCAAACAACATTATATAAGATACGAAATCTTGAGCAAACAACATACATGACCCGGGCGTCGTATTTTCTTAATGAAAGAGAAAGGAAAGGAAGTAAGAGCGGAGTTGATAAAAAGGAAACAAATTTAGGAAATACATGTTTTATCATAAGCGTGATTAAACATACACACACAAAAACTACACCGCGAGAGTTGCAGTGATAGCCAGACAAGCGATACAGTTTACGGAGTCACTGCAACTAAGCACCCACCACATAAAAAATAAAAAAACCAATATACGGGGTTAGTCAAAAGTATGGAATAGGCGGTTTATTTCCGTAAATATGAACTATATAACAAAATTCTTTAACAAAAGTATTTTTTACTAATTATTCTCCATGTCTTAAACTACTCGTGGTTTTTTATGTCAACGTATTTCCATGGAAATGTTTTTTTTAATGGCAACTAAGTGATTTTTTTGTTGATTATTATTCCTCTTTTTTCTTTTGAAATGACTTGATATTTTTTTAATATATGTACTTTAATAATAAAATTTCTGAAAATGTGATTTCAAATCAGATTCTCCAGTTTTCATACTTCTTTTTATTCATGTGCGGATAATTCTACAAAAAATTATAGTGGCCTCCGTTTTCTTAGTGTCATTTCCCATGTCATTGTGAAGTATCTTTCAATAAGTTAACAAGTTAATTTAATCAAAATAGCTTCATTTTAATTTGTAAACATGGTAAAATTCAGTGAAACTGAAAAAATTCAAATCTTAATGATGGTTGGTTATGGAAATCGACAAAGTTCACACCAAGACGTTTGTCATTTATTTAATAACGTTCATCCGGAGAGAAATCCTATTGTACAATCCACAGTGTCTAAATTGGTTAGAAAATTTAGAGCAACTGGCAATGTAAAAGATATTTCAAGGTCTGGACGTCCAAAATCAGCCACAAATGAACATCAAGCTCTTGATGTATTACTTAGTGTTATGGATAATTCAATTACGTCAACCACGCAACTTGCATTGGATAATGATATTAGTCAATCGTCGGTAGTTCCAATATTAAAAAAGAACAAATACAAATCCTACAAAATACACCTTCTCCATGAGCTAAACGAAGATGACCCTGACAGAAGAATGCAATTTTGTGCAATAATGATGGAAATGATCAATAATAATCTAAATTGTCTAAACCACATTTTATTTTCTGATGAAGCCACGTTTTGCCTGCATGGATTTGTAAACAGACACAACTGTCGCTACTGGTGCAGTCAAAATCCCCATTGGATGATGGAACACCATACATAGCATCAACAAAAACTTAATGTCTGTGTTGGACTTATTGAGCCCCACATAATAGGTCCACACTTTATAAATGGAAATTTGACAGCAGATAGATACCTAAACCTATTGCGTGATCACATTGTACCTGACATTGCACATTTATTTCCGGATGAAGATCGACAAGAAATGCCAAACCACAATGTTTGGTTTCAGCAAGACGGCGCTCCACCACATTATGGAATTGATGCCTGTTTTTGAATAACGTCTTTCCAGCTCGCTCGTTCTTTCATGGCCTGGTAGGTCGCCCGATTTGAGTCCCTTAGGTTTTTTCCTCTGGGGTAATTTATAAAATAAAATTTACAAAGAGAAACCACAAAATTTACAAGACCTGGAAGCCAGAATCAGGCATGAAATTGAAGAAATACCACCTAACTAGCTTCAAAATTCGTTGCGTAATTTTTGTGATGGAGCAGGTTATTGTCAAGCTGCAGAGGGTCTTCAGTTTGAACATTTAATTTGAATTAAATATTATTTGAGTGAATAAAGTATTATGAGTATTTTCTCTAAAATTTTATTATTAAAGCATATGAAAAAAATATCAAGTCATTTCAAGAAAAGAAAGAGGAATAAAAATCAGCAAAAAAATCACTTGGTCGCCATTAAAAAAAAAATAATACATTTCCATGGAAATACGTTGACATAAAAAAAACCACGAGTAGTCTAAGACATGGGTAATAATTAGTAAAAAAACTTTTGTTAAAGACATTTTGTTATGAAGTTCAAATTACGAAAATAAACCGCCTATTCCATACTTTTGACTAACCCCGTATATTGGTTTTTTTATTTTTTATGTGGTGGGTGCTTAGTTGCAGTGACTCCGTAAACTGTATCGCTTGTCTGGCTATCACTGCAACTCTCGCGGTGTAGTTTTTGTGTGTGTATGTTTAATCACGCTTATGATAAAACATGTATTCCTGTATACACAGTTCAGTGTTTGATGTATAAACTGTCAAAATCATCCAAAATTGATGGGATGGTATTATTGTTCCATAGATTGGTGCCAAGTAGTCTGCCCATTGCTGCTTTAGTGTTACTACTTCTCAAAGAATGCTGTCTTAAATAAGAATCGCAGTACCTCTTTCGGAGCTAGTCTCTTTAATTCTGCAAACGTCAAATTTTCAACACTGGGGGTTTGCTATCTAGTACAATGTCATAGTACACGCACAGTGCTTCTTCATCATCCTCACATCTTCGGCAAGACCTAAATTACATAAGTGCTTATTTTGGTGGTAGTGCCGGTTACGGTAACTTGTCTCAGATTTTTGTTACTATAGGTAAGTACCGGGTGGCCAGCTAAGAACGTCGCTCGGTCATATCTCAGGAATGGTTTACAGTACAGTATTGGGAAAAAATATTACTGACTAAAGTGATCTCGAGAAACATTTGGAAATTATTTATAAACGCATAGGATGACCGCTAACTGATCAGCAAAAATTGTAATTCTTATTTTACGCAAAATTTACTAACTTAAGGTCTACAATAAATATAAAAATCGGAATCTACTGAAATTTTTGCATATTTTACGTCGGACAACTTTTTTGTATTTTGTCAAATAAGGTAGGGGGAGGGGGAGAAGAAACTTTATTTTGAAGCAACGCTTATAACTCCGGTTCTGTTGAACCGAATTTTGCAACCTTAATCTCGTTGAAAACAGCATTAATCCTCCAATCCAATGCTTAGAAATTGGAACCAATCTAATAAGTGACGTGCATGCTAGAGGGCGCTGTTTATTTTTTTTTCGGGAATTTTATATATATTCAAATTATTCTGCTTCGCGTGAACGGAATTTAGCAAATTTGGTCTTATTAGAAAGGATTTTTATTGTCCTATGTTTAGTGATTCAACCTGTTTAATTTTATTTTGTCCGTCACCGCTAGAGGGCGATAAAGAAATTTAAATACCTAAATTTTGCGTGGAATGCTTGGCGGCCAAAAAAATAGATTATCATGGATTTTCCTAAACCTACTACTAGTGATTCAATTTGTTTGGTATTGTCTTTATTTCTTTCACGGCTAGAGGGCGTTAAAGAGAACAGAATAAAAGACACGTCGCTAGTAATTCGCAACAATATGATGAGTGTGCTGGGCATTTCTCCGTAAATGTTCGCAATTTTCTGGCCCCTGATAGGTGGATGTAACACGTCAGTTTATTTAAATGACCACCCAGAACCCCAAATTTGACTTGTTTAGATGTTTATTTGTGGGGGCGATAAAAATATTTAATTTTTGTAACGTGATCTACTACTCGTAATAACTTGGTTGTGGAAATAGGAAATATTGTTCAAAGTATTTCTAAGACAGAAATAGAGAATGTAGTTCTATCCACTCGTTGTAGAGTGAAAGTTTGCAACGAAAATAATAAGAGACAACTTCAAGATTTAGGCCGCCACTAATATTAACTTTATTATGCTGTTTCCTTTTTTGTTGTTTTTCTGCATTGTTTATTTGAATTATACCATTGTGTTTTTCACTAAAATCTTAAGCTTTCAATTCATTATTTTATAGTATGAGCGTAAATATAACCTTCCACGCACTGTTCTTTTCAAAAATCATAAAATTTACATATTTAAATTTCTTTAGCGCCCTCTAGCGGTAATGGGCAAAACAGTCTAAACAGTTTGAATCACAAATGCACGTAACTTATTAGATCGTTTCGAATTAGTAAGCATTAGATTGGAGGAGTAATGCTGTTTTCAACGAGACTAAGTTTGCAAAATTCGGTTCAACAAAACCGGAGTTATAAGTGTTCCTTCAATACAAAGTTTCCCCACCTCCCTTCGCCTTATTTGACAAAATACAAAAAAGTTGTTCAATGTAAAATATGCAAAATTTTCAGTAGATTCCGATTTTCATATTTATGATATACCTTAAGTTGATAAATTTTCCGTAAAATAAGAATTAAAATGTTTGATCAGTTACGCCCTCTAGCGGTCATCTTATGCTTTTCTAAATAATTTCTAGATGTTTCTCGGGGTCACTTTAGTCAATAATATTTTTTTCCCGAAGCTGTACTGTAAACCGTTCCTGAGATATGACCGAGCGACGTTCTTAGTTGGCCACCCGGTACATTTCTAAGCATATTAGTGGATAGTTCTCCCGGTAAAGCATACTTAATAAGCAGATTTGTTTGTCTAGATCTATCTAAATATACCACTACTGTACCTAGAGATTTTATCCATCCAATTCATCAAGATCATCTAGATATGTCGACGAATTGACTTTATAAAGGTCTCATAGTATATAGTTTTCTTGTCCAGAAAAGCATAAATTCATCTTCTTGAGTTTGTTGCAAATCCACTCATATAAAGCTTGGTTAACACATCCCCACCCCTTGGTCTATACAAGTTTCTAAAACAAATTCTTTAGTTTAAAGGATACCATGCAACTAGCTAACCCCGATATGTGTAGCAACCCCATAGAGTTTTGTAACGGAGCCTGCGTACTAGCGCGCAGTCCCTAATGCACCTTTCTAACAATTTCTTCGAAATGTTTTGTAGAAATGATGTTAGACAAGTTGGCCTGAAACATTTTCTCTGTCGCACGTCTCGGGTCGGCGTTCACCCTATAGCGTCGACCCTTAAAACTCTGCGGCTGCACTACCCCATCCCTGGTCTCATAGTTCCAGGGTAACGGGCGTGGCGGGAGTAGACTTCGTATATAGGGGAGGATGCTTGGGCGTAGGCATGGGCATACGCTCCGGTGTCCGGCCGCTAACCGTCGGAATATACGGTGGGTAAGTGAGGCACCCTACGGCGCTTACCTAGAGAACTCTGCAGCTGCACTACCCCATCCTTGGTGGCCACACTCAGGGAAACGGGCGTGGCGAGAGAATTTGGCGAAGATAGTAGGGGAGGATAAAAGTCGGTTCGCCGAGGAGTAGTCCGCCCGCTGGTTGTCTGGTTGGGAAACCTTCGGTTTCATCCTAAAACAACTCGGTGATTCTGGGACCCTACGGTTTCACTGTAGCTGCCGCGGATACTTGATCGCCGGAGGGGCGAAAGGATTGGCGCGGTTGGCATTTTGGGGTAGGGCTTTTGCCCGGCCGTCCCCGTAGTTCAGGCTTAATTCACGGGCGGGCTGGTTGTACCTCACGGCCAGATTCCGTTTCCCACGCTTGGCCGATAGTAGCCATCCGCAAGGAGGCCTAGGCCCCGTGGGGTTAGATGTGAGGTAGGAGTTCGCTAAAGCGTCTCCAACGGTGACCCGTCCAACGTTGACAAGAAAACTTGTCTAACATGGGTAGCACGGGGGAGAGGAGCCCACCGGTTCGCCGGGCCTCTCCGCGAGGTGTCGGTCTCGTGCGGGCAACTGGTTTCGTGCCTCTTTGTCCTGAGGAGTGTGTGCACTTTCCCTGATTGCCGCATACCTAACGGTCGGTCGGCAGCTGGTGCCCCTTTGGGGTCCAGCAACCACTTTACGTGTCGCACGTCTCTTTACCCGGTTAAGGTGTGAATACCATTCTTACCTCTCTTCATTTCATTACCATATAAACCAGTGTTAAGCTGGGCCTTAAAAAAGGATAAGTAAACCGAGGATATATTGCATGTATGACTGTCATTATTCCATAGTCTCAAAAAAGTATTGTAATATTGTGTGGTACTTTGCCGAGGCTCACAGACAAGCAATTCCATTGTATTTTTGATTGTCTATAAGTTGTGGTGTTTTTTATCATATTGCAATTAGTTTGTGCAATAAAAAGTAACAGTTTTGATGTCTTTCTCATTCAACCCAACAATAAAATTTCTTCCGGAATCATTTTAGCAGTAAAATTTCTATTATCTATAATTATCTCATCAAATAGTTATCATAAACCGATTGAATACTAAGAAAGATATAAATATATACCTAGCGAAAATAAGAATAACTTGGTAATTGTTTTATCATCAATTGCAATACATCACTTCCACTACCTTAGTATTAAGCAATTTCGACCATGCAAGAGTCAAACTTTGTACTTGAACACCTCAGCATAGTAAAGAAAATGAATTAATACCCTTCAGTTCTTCCCAGTATAACTTCCTATTACAAACCAAGTGTTGACTAATAGTACTGTTGATATTTAATACAATTTGGAAAATTCAATCGTTAATGCATCGTGAAATTTAAAGTAATGTATTTATATTGTTTCAGTTTGGCAGGACGTTTCTTCTAATTTCAATCGAATTACAGCTTCAACTATAGTTTTTCCACTATTACTTCAACCACTCATTACTATACCAAATTTGGACCTTTTGAGGTGAGTATCAAAAATAGTACTTTGTATTTTTTGTGGATCTTATTTATTTTCAATAATCTTTTAAATTGCAATATACTTGCAACATACTTATGCATGTATAAATGCACATAAAATATATGCCTCTATAGTCTGCACTAACTCTATAGAATTAAGTAATTTTATTTTCTTTGCTGTGGTGGATGTAATTAACATATGTCCTGGTAAAGTCTCGTAGATGTTTCATTTCATACAGGGTATAACAGATATAATGCGAAAGCCAAAGGTACGTATATTAATTAAACATGATGTAGTGTAAGGTAAATAATTAAAGGTAATATAGTGCATTATGTATTTACTAAACACCTGTATAAATATAAAATGATAGTATATCTCTGTATCAATTGTTATGTATTTCATTTGCACACAATGAATTTAATAGCATTCACTTAGCTATATGCCTGACTATATGATTTATAAACATTCATTAAGGGTTCAAATATCCTATTAAATATGCTTATTAATTCATAGCGACTTGAGGGTTTCTAACGTTGCATTAAGTATAAGGCACGTATCTACTTTAATAATGCACTCACTCACTTAAAGTTTTCAGTATCACATGACAACTTTCATAAGACCTTGATGATCTTAAAATATATAGACTCGTATAGAATTTATTGTTTTCTTCTGTTAATGCTTTTTGGAATGTCGTAACTGTGATTATATATGTATGTATGTCTAAATCCCTACGCATATGTTACATAATCTGTGATACCTCAAGGAAACTTTCATAATATTCAAGTCTTTAAATAGATAAGCTTTTGAAATGCCAGAACAAAATCCGAATGCTTCATGTCGGCTGTGTATACTGCACGACCACTTTGAAAGGTAAAAATGGAAATTAGACTTGCCTGTTTCTGTGTTTTGGAGATTCATGGGTTTAATTAACACAATGCACAAATTGTGTTGCAGTTATTATAGTTACTGCTTACCTTTTTAATGTTATGAACTTTATGTTTCCATGATGGTATCGAGAAGAAAAAAAGATCAATGATGGTGAATTCCTAGAATTTGACAAGGGCCTGCCAACCATTTGAATAATTACTTCTACTTTTTTATTCAGACATTCTCTCAATAAAACTCCTGTGTCGCCCCATAATCTTAAGTTACTAGACCAGCTCTCCCACATATAGAATCACCGTGTAAAAAAAAGTAGTAACGAGTCGGCTAATAAGGATTAAATAATTTGATCAGATATCTCAGTCTCACTAAGTCAAACGCCAACATTTTAATATCATAACTGAGTATGCGTGTTTTTTCAAACTTTCTTGGTAGTCAAAATGGAATTTGTTGTTGTTTGTGTCATAACTTGAGAAGCTTGTTTAACTCAATTGCTATTGATTGACAGCTCTTGTAGAAGTTTAAAAGCTGTACTTCTCCGCAGTAGTAACAAGTAGTTTCTGTTGAACCTTCTGTTTATTTTAAAGAAGAGTGCAATAGTGTCTTTGCTATAACTTTTGAAGTATGGTGAATGTGGTTAGGAAATCATTAGAGACTTCAAAATGATAGCTTTTCTTATGGACGTTCACAGTGGATTTACAAAATGTCTGTTATCTCTGCCTTTGGAATAGTAGAAACATCAAAATACACTGCCATAAAACAGAATGGCTCACTAATTTTGTCTAGCGATTTACAATGTGAAGTGGGAATTCTTGAATGATTATTGAAATTTGCTAATGCCACCCTTACACATCAATCAATGACACAATTTGAAAATTTTGGAAACAACTCATAACTGGGTGTTGTTTTCGTGAGTAAATGTTGAGGTAGAACTTTTCGTCAGAATGTGTAGGTTAACGTGCGAAAAATTTCCAAAGAAACTGAGCACAGCCGAAAGAGAATTTTGGCATAATTTCATTAGTGTTGTAACTGGTTTCTTAGATAACAACAGCACTCAAAAACATAGAACTTTGAAATCGTAATAAAAAATTACCAAAAAATTGGTTAGGATGTCGTTGAAAATGCACATCCTCCACTCTCATCTAAACAAAAAAAAAACATGGGAGTTTACCTGGAAGTGCATGGTAAAACTTTCATCAAGATACCTTTAATTTTTGTGCATCGTTATCAGGGAGTGTACAATGAAAATATGACGGATGACTACACTTGGGAGCTGATACACAACAGTCACATGAATCATAAGTGTAAGCTACGTCTTCATTCCTAGACTTGAAATTGTAATCATAAACTTCATTGATAAATTGATCCTGATAATGACAGGTCTCATTCATCAATTTATGTTCCGGTTACTCAGAAATGAATATTTCGGAATGTGTTTAAAGGTGGATAATACATTTTGCCTTTTGACAATGTCAGATGGGTGTACTTAATTTCATATGTACGTTATCTGTTAAACGAAATTTAAATAACACTAAGTTGGAGACTAGAAGTTGCTTTGTTTTGGAAGTAAGCAGTACATTCAGGGAGTGCTGCTTAGCATTGGAATTGTTTCGAAAACAGTAAATCATTATTGCTAATCAAACACTACATGTAATATCCGTCATATTTTAATAAACATTAAATAAACTGTTTATCACTGGTCTGATATACTTTACCCAAGATTTATGGAAAGAATTATGCTCACAGGTAAAGGTCTCTTATTGACGTACGAACTGAGTTGTATTTATAAATATTTATGCGCAGAATAAATGTTCTATCCGTTTTACTGACTGCAGCACGTGCGTTTACTCATTCTTGGGATCACCAACAGACCTACAGCGAAGAACCTTGGGAACTTTTACAGTTTAAACGTTTGCTTAAGGAGAAACAACATAAGTTACAGCAACGTTTTCTTTTTCAATAAAAAGAGTAGCCTTTGGAAATTTGTTTCATAGGTTGACAGTTGTCAACAATGCAGTGGACAGTGCCTCAGCGTGTCTTTTGTGTGGAACAATTTTTAATATTAAATTTAATTACTGCTGTGCAAAGAAGGTTTAGGACACAATTTAATGTAAGAGAAAGTTCTTCACGTGTTATTATTAATTTATGGGTTAAAAAATGGAGGTTCAATTCGGAACATAAAACCAACCGGTCGGCCAAGATCTGTGCATAATACGGATAACCAAGAAAGAATTAGACAAGCAATTATTGCGAGCCCTAAAAGATCAATCAGAAAACAAGCTTTGGCCCTCCATATCTCAGACCGAAGTATTCGACGTATGCTAAGAGGTATAAAATTTCATCCGTATAAAATTGCAGTTGTTCAGGAATTAAAGTCGAATAATAAAGATAGACGACTCGAATTTGGCGAACTTTCTTGTCATTGCCAAATAACGGACATGGTATCGAACACCGATTATTTATGAGCGACGGAGCCCATTTTGATTTAAACGGTTTAGTTAATAAACAAAACTGTCGTTTTTGGGCACGTGAAAACGCTAGGGAACTTCATGAACGGCCTTTACATTCTCCTGAAGTTACAGTATGGTGCGCCATTTCAGCTGTAAGAATAATCGGTCCCTACTTCTTTGAAGAAAATGGCACCACCGTAACAGTTAATTCGGAACGTTATGGTGAAATGTAACAATTTTTTTTTTCTACAAATTCAAGATATGGAGTTTTGGTTCCAACAGGATGGCGCAACTTGTCACACGACAAGAAACAATACGAAGATCTTGAAACGGGTTTTTCCAGAGAGATTAATTTCAATCAGAGAGACCATAAGTTGGCCTCCTAAGTCACCTGACCTAACCATACCAGATTTTTTTCTTTGGGGCTTTTTAAAGCATAAGGTCTATTGAAGCAATACGGCGATCTTGAAACGGGTGTTTTTCCAGAGAGATTAATTTCAATCAGAGGGACCATAAGTTGGCCTCCTAAGTCACCTGACCTTACCATACTAATTTTTTTTCTTTGGGGCTCTTTAAAGCATAAGGTCTGTTGTAAAGAGCCCCGGAATTTAGATGAGTTGAAAAGGAACATTACAACTGACATTCGCGCAATTTCCCCGCATATGCTTGGGAGCGTCATGGATGTTAGTCGATTAGATGAGTGCATTGAGGAACAAGGAGGGCATTTACGGCACTCTATTTTTAAATCATAAATTTCCAAATATTGCACTTTAAAAGTGTTCAGTTGATTTTGTTAATCTTAATATAAATAAAAGTTTATAGCAAAATTCAAATGTAAAATTCTTTCTGCCGCACCCTGTATATGTACAAATAAACTCGAACTTCAAAAACTCAGAAAACAACAATAAACCGTGTTCCAATGAATTGTAGTTAAAATAAAATTTAACATAACGCATTCTTGTTATAAAATCTGAAAAGTCACAATACAGATTCAAAATAAACAGGAATAAAGCTTTTCTACAAAAAAAAACCTGCAATCTAAGAAAAATAATGTATTTTATTAGTCTTCTAATTATGTTCAACATATATCCATTACATATACTGCATCCGGTGCGTGGCTACACGAAACCATTTTCGTTTTCAAGGCAATGAATATTTTAAAATTAATTAAACTTCTCGCACACGCTGCTTAATGTAATTCAAATATAATGCTGGTACACAACGAAGGTAGATAAGAAACACCACAGATTTTGGTAAACTGCCACTAACACGTGTACAGCAAGTGCGTAGTTGTCGGTAGTTCGCTTCTCCTTACTTTTAAACAAAATTTCGAATTTTTATTAATCTCGATTTTGCTAGTCGTATGGCCTTAATTTGGTAATACAGGTGTATGTACAACTTTACATAACTAAAATTATATACACCAATATATGTAATATATAGAATACTACGTTTTCTGCTTCGGGTAATATCTGTACATACAACGTTATTTTGCAGTCATGACTACATATTTTAAAATTAATGAAACTTTGCACACACGCTCCTCAATGTAATTCTGATATCATACTGGTACACAGTGAAGTTTATTATTCTTTCGCAGTTTGATGTAGTTTTCCATGCTGTAATTCGTTATTCTATATTTTACTTGATTATTGTGATTAGGTATTTCTCGTTTTATTTACATATACATATATGTTTCGTCATTACTTATGATATGTACAGTTAAGAGCATGGAATTCCAGACAACTAGTATAGCAGTTTTGTCAAAATATTGTGAACGGGTATTTTACTGTCACTTGTAGCTTCAGGTAGTATCATTAGTGCGTAATTCTAGGCATATTTTTAAATGTCAATGAAGCATTAATCATTAATCAATCTCAAATGTCAATAAAACTCTATGTGAAAGACATATTTACAGTAATCAATTATTTGTGACTGAAATTCCATGCTTCCCACTGTACATTTACAATTAGTCCGTTTAAAGTTAATGCTACTTTATTCCTGGTTTTAAATGTTATAAGCTTTGTTTACACTGTCCAATATAATTTCTTTCTCATACACCATTACGTGTAGTTTATGTCGTTTTTATGCTGATTCTGACTTCAATTTAAAATTTGCTCCATCACATCAGAACTTTTAGACATTTTTTTAAATGGCTTTCTCAAAAAGTACATGAAATTTTACAAAATCTGAAAGTGACTTTTATATAAGAAAGATATTACAAGATACATTGTAGTGCCGAGCATTGAGTGGATATGTCTAAGTACGTGTCCTTGCCTGTTTCCTACGTCACAGCATTCAAACCACGCCCATTTGTGCTCTGAAATCAATAAAATTAGGAATATGTACCTAACGACATAAGCGGAATATTACACCTTTAATAGAAAATTTATATTTTCATTATTTTGGTCTAAAAATTAAATATCAGGACAAGGAATGCGCTTATCACATTTGCTGCGCACGGTGTCCTGTTACTCTAAGGAGCTGGCCAAATGGTAAGAACAGCACTATGCCATTGTCAATACCTATGATGTAGCATGCACTATTTGTCTGATTACTACTTTTGCAGCACGAAAACTTTCGGATTCGCCAACAAAACTAAGAAGAAGATTAGTTACCCTAATGTGTCTTCTGTTACTCGGGCAGTACCCATTCAGAAGCCTTGCCAGTACCAACACCTACAGGGTGTGTGCGAGCAGCATTCGACAGACTCTCTTCTCAAGATCTAGAAAGAACAAGACAAAGAATGATTCTGCCGTTAGTCTTTGACAATAAATCTGTGAGAACGTTTATTTTCCATGGCACACTGGATAAGTATCGATAACTTAGGTGTGCAATTTTTCAAAAAATCTAATTATCTCCTAAACTATTCATTTTAGGTATAGTATATGCGGGACATAAAAGATGTAGAATTGGACCACGAAGACGACTAAGTAATAAAATATGGGAGTGCAATTTGAAAAAATGAAGTTATGGTTCTTCAAAATTTCGAAGACTTAACGTGCCATAGTAAAGTAACCACGCAATGTAGACAGCCGTTCTCGGCGCTAAAATATACTCCATGTTGTTTACGTATATTACGAATTTTAAATTGATATACGAAAAATCGAGTGTCCTCTGATTTTTTGAATAAATGTCTGCAGAGCAAATTTTTTCAGAAAAAATGGAATAACTACAAAACTCCCGAATCAAATCGCAAAAAGTAAAGATATTCATAAAGCTTAAAAATAGGTGAATCCAAATGTGTAAAAATATACAGGGTGTTCCATATAAAATAATGAAGTAGATGGCGACTTCCGGTATAACCGAAAGCGCTAGAAATCTAATAATATTTTCATTTAAGAGAACATAATCGACTAATATATAATTCTAAATTTTCAAATTTATATTTTGACCAGAACGCCATAAACTTGTAATGAACGGTCTCGCTGAGACACCCTGTATAGGTATTATAGGTGTATTATAGATAGAATATGCCGTTACAGATGCAGAGGAAGAAATGATTATCGACCAGCGATGATGAATATTTGCCATCTCTACAGGACGGACGTCACTTAGTAATTCAGTCTAGTCAGTCGGAATTAAATGACCTTATTCGAGATCTGTCAAAAACTCAAGCAAAAATATTAGGATCTAGACTTCAAGAATGGAAGCTGTTAGCTCCGGGCACGCATATTTCTGTGTATCGTAATCGCCAGAAAGAACTGTCATAGTATTTTTCAACCGAAGATGGTATTTCATTCTGCAATAATGGCGATGATTTTATGCTTACATTAGGTCATCAACACCACCCAGAAGAATGGCGTAATGGCGCAATCTTTATCCATGTTTCGAAATTGAGTTTGAAAGCTGTCCTTCTTCACATAGGAAACGTGTATCCATCCATCCCGGTTGGCTGCGCAGTCCATGTGAAGGAAACTTATGAAAATATGACTCGTCTTTGACTCGACAAAATTAGTTACAAAGTGTACAAATTGCATATCACCGCTGATCTCAAAGTTGTAGCAATTCTACTCGGTTTACAATTGGGGTACACAAAGCACCTGACGCGCCAAAATAAATTTGTTTTTACTGTTATTATTACAACTAATATATGTATTTTTTGACCTTTATCTACTTATCTTTTAATTCCTGATTTATTTCCACTTAGAGGTCAATAAAACAATATTTAATTATTTATTGTTTTATTGACCTCTAAGTGGAAATAAATCAGGAATTAAAAGATTATTACTAAAAGAGTGTAAAACTGTACATGGTTACTAAAGAAACAATGAAAAAACCTGTTGCCTAGTGTTATTTAATCTTGTATGCTTTTCAGAAGTACTTGTGTTGAAATACTCCTCTGATGTACCTACGTCTTCTATTATTGCAAAATTTTCAGGTAACATTTTTCATCGTGACTTTTTCTACCATACACTATAAAAGCAATATGTAGTAAAATCGGCATTTAATCTGTGCTGCTGCTCGTCCTCTTGCTTTTTATTTTGTTGTTCTTCTTCTTTACTGTTCGTAGTTTTGACAAATAAACAAATATATATAGTTCTTAGAATTCTGTAAAATATTAATATGTGTGACAAAATATAACGTAGGTAATACTTTGTCGTACATATTTTAGCATTTCCGGTGTAATTTTATCGTAACCTGGAACTTTTCCGTTTTTTGTTTTATTTGCATGTAACTTGTGCAAAAGCAAATCCAAAACAGATTGTACATATATCGAAAACTATGGTACGCAGTAAGTTAATGGTAAAATACATCTTCATTCAATACATTAAAAATAAATCTATTATCAATACACTGGGACTAAAATTGCAATAGGTACTGCCTATACTAAACATAAAATAATAAACTTTATTTCCTGATAGTATAACAGTAAACCACCTCGCCCATTTCAAATTAACGTGACCGTAAAAGCGAAACATCAATACAAAGTACAAACAAACTATTTTAAATTGTATGTTTGTACGTATATGTACATATTTGTATGAAGAAGCTGTAAAAGGAGAGCCGTCCGCCTATCTACATTGTCTTCCAATCTAATTCGGAATTTTCTGTTCAGATTGAACGTGTAATTTTTGAATTCTCGATCCGACGAAACCTGTTTTGAAAACAAATTACTATACAGTAGCCGAAGTGGCCGATAGATATTATATAAATCATCACGCAGGTAGTGATTTCATTTGAATTAATTGTCTTTGCAGGAGCGGTAGAAATACAATCTCACGAAAATAATACATAATTATACTGTTTGGACTGCTTTACGTTTCAAATTTTAAATTACCTATGGTAATATTATAACTAATCCATATAAATATACATATAGTTAGATTAATATGCAATTTGTATTGTTAACATTACACATGTCATTAACGTTGAAATAATTGAATAATTCAAATAAAGTAGTATATGAGGAAAAATATTTGATTCATTTTATTCTAAACTGACCTAAATAAACTAAGCATATTTATAAACTAAAAAATTCAAATCCGACTTAAATAAATTTTAAATGAAATAAAGTATTGAGTAAACAATTCCCTTTGCTTTCTTACCACCATACAATTTTTCGCAAATAATAAGTATCAATCATTATAATGCTCATTTTGGTATCGTAATTGATAACTTGCTGTATATCTAATCCTACAGAAGCTGGCAGGAACTTTTGAGCCTGAAAACTCTGTCAATTCGCAGATATGAAACCGACATAAAATATAATATGTCCCGTTTCAACGTGGATCTTAGATAATAAAAATAAAGAGAAAAAGTTATAAAGAAAAATTTATGTTCTGCATAAAAAAATATTTTTAACTATACAAGTTACTCAAAAGTCGACGTTTCGCCATTTTAAATGGGACACCCTAAGTGGTTTATACTTCAAGTGAGCAAAACTTGCCAATCCTACAATCGCTTCTATGTTGGTTATTCGGTAACAGTTGCAAAGTTTGACCTATGTAGAAGCTATTGCAACCACGGTATGCTATAAACGGTGACAAATTTCTTTGGGGTTTTATCCTTAGGTTTCAATATATTACGAAGTGTGATTTTGATATTATTAAATGATTTAAAGACAATTATTTTAGAAATCAAGTATCTTCCTGTAGATGTCAAAATCTTCAACAGTCATTGAAATATAAATTAATTGATTAACACATTTTTGCATAAAAATGTGATAGCCATATCCTGAACAAAAGGTCCTGATACTTTAGCTTTGAGAGCAATACCCAGGATTTTTGATTAATGCCATTCATTTAATTATAATGGTTTCTGGTACTAGGATTTTACGGAAGGAGACAAGTTATAGAAAGAGGTTGTTTTTGGAAATGATACATATAAATCAAACTAAAAATTCTATTAATTTCAAATCAGATACCAACCAACTCTCAGTCATATCAAATGATTCAACGTTGGATTTATCCGGAACTTCGTCTCTAAATAACTTCATTTTTTTAATAGCACCCTATATATTTTGTTAGATCGATGGATTCCTCATTCTAATACCTTTCCATTCATGTAGTACTATGTTTTCTTTCATATTTTTCAAGATATTTCATTAGTTTTTGCACAAGCTACAAAAATGTTGTCTCCAATTTCGAGGTAACCTTGAAAATATTTCATAAACAAAAGAGTATGCATTCTCACATTGGTTATGTTCATCAATCATTAAAAACAAAATGAGATAACTACTTTATAACTGTTTTCTCTATTTTCGCAAATATGACAGATATCTAAGATCCACGTTAAAACGGAACAGCCTATATGCAATAGTTATAGTTTGTTATGTAAAATGCAAATAAAAGGTCGCGGGCTACTTCAACAAATGTATAATATCTGCATAAACCGAACGTACTAAAAACAACGAAGCATGAACATGTATCTGTCCTAACTAAATACCTTTATTTTTTATCAAATTTCAAACAACTTCCATCACTTTTTCTTGGTATAGATCCAAATTACAAACAAGCTACGTATATATGTATGTATGTATGTACGTTCGCGATGATTAAGTCATTAAATGTAGAATACGATGTCATAAACCGCAGATTAGTACTGCGAACCGCCACTTGTATTACTTGCAATTATTTAATTAACTAATCTAATAAAAATTAAATTATCAACTTGTTATAATGAATAGGGTATCGGTATTAATCAATAAAATATTAAAATTAGTCTAAATTATGATAGACTACTATTTTATGCAGCCTTTAATAATTGTTTTTGTCATTGAAACTCAAACTATCCGAGCTTTAAACAAAGTAAACATTATAGTGCCAATAATAATCGCCGTGGAAATCGGTAGAACGTGGAAAGTATAAAATAACTGTATTTGGTTATATTTCTACTGTGTATATTTTCGGATAATTATTGTTCTAGTAAAACATTTAAGTATAAAGCATTGGATTTAGACAAAAAACAATTATTCCTATTCAAATTAGATATTAAACAAATGATGTTTTTATTTATTATGATTTATTTTATTTTTTTTTTCGTAACTGTTTCATTCTACGATAATTGTTGTTACTTAAAAAGTAAAAAGTAGGAGTATTTATTATTTAATTATTTATTAAAACTTCGAAATAATATAGGTACAAGTTAATGTATCATCATGAGCCCAAGCATGGTTGTCAGGCCCCACAGATGTGTAATAAATTTACCATCCGCAATTTAGAAAAAAATGTCTTTGATAAAAAGCGTACGTTACTTTACGTTTAAAATTTTATACAGCAATAAACGAAAGATTGATTTTCAAAGCTAGAATTAACCACTGCGTTTATTTGGTTTGCCAACTTTCAAATTTATTACAACCCTCTATTAAACGCATTCTTATAGTAATAGCGAATTTAGAATCACATATCAGGTTATTTCAAATGGAAATATTCTATCTATTTTAAAAGAAGATCAGGGAAAAATCGTTGTGATGACAGAAAAATATACGCTAAACGCAATAAATGTACGCACCAGAGTCAGATCACGTTTATAAAGCTGATTCAAAAGGTGGTGTACATAAAAACAGAAAACCTGGAAGGAAATAATCTTCCAGATGAATGAAACATGAGATGAAAAAAGGAAATATAATCAATAAAAAGTAATTGAAGATTTAAAGAAACAAAACCCAATGTATGTAAGAACTTACATACAAGGAATAATTAAAGTAGATTTAAAGATTACAACAGAAGCCGTCTTGTTACATAGCAAAATTATACTTTGTAATCTTTTTTCTGCTTTTATCTCTCTCGCCAAAGTTTCTAATCACCACATCATGTACATATAATTTATTCTCAACAAAATAAATACAGCAAGTTTTCACTAAAGATCTATACGTTATGTCCATTTGACTAATGGCATAGGTCAGTGAAATTGGCTTATTGCTACGCGGCGATCTATAGATTTACGAGTGGTTTCCCAACCTTTACTCATTCTGAGATGTATTTAGACTTTTTTCTACTTACGATACGCAATGTGAAAAACGAAAAGTACTCTGCATTTAAAATTTCTCAGAAAGAAATAACCACAATTTAAACTGTCACATAATATATTGAAGGAAGTCATTTTTTGTATTATTTAACATTTAATCAGAATTTAGATTACACAATTCCATGAAATGTATAGATAGATATTTAAGTTTATATCTTAATTAAAAAAAATATTATAATTAACTAATTCATGTTCAGTTTGCGATATGTATTGTATATACATATAGCACAAGATGCAATTTTCTTAACTCAAACTCAAACTACATAGAATTCCAGAGATATAAAATAATGAACAAAAAATCAGTAAGTCCAACTACTAAACTAAAATTATATCTATTAACAAATTACTTCACACATTTTGGCAGTATTACTGGTTGAGAGAAATATTAAATCTATAATTCCATCAAAGAATAGTGTACTCAAATGTAATAATAATAACCACTGGTGTTCCATAAGGAACCATCTTGGGCCTTTACAAATTGTTTTTATTGCTTTTCAAAATAGTTGACTTTAATATTTATCCGTTTTCGTACACGAATTTTGAAATTCCTCGGTATAATATTTTACGCTTTACCAACTAATATGAACTTCTTCTTCAGTTTTTACCAAATTGTGGGATATCCATCCGAAACATATCCTTTCCACATCTAAATGTTCGTGCAAAATTAACGCTCATAGTTACATGTTGCTTATTTCAATCATTCTGCACACAGCTTCCATATTTTTGGAACAACAACATCTTGTTACATCACCACCAAACTCCGCAAACCAGTTGTAAACTGCTCTTTTTAATGTAGCATTATTCGCGAAAGTTGAATGAAACGATTGAAGGTAGTATTATTGAGTTAAACTTTTACTGAAATTATACAAAATCATCCAACGGAAACCTTCATCTTTTTGAAAAAAATATTTGGGAAGTACTGTGTATTTATAGCAAGCGCTCGAAATTCACTTCAACAACTCAGCACGGATAGCTGTGCCAATTTCCCTGTAAAATACAGATCGTACAAGAAAAAATGCTCAGCTACTCCGATATAATAATACTGTAGAACGGTGATGCTCGGTGTTAGATGAATTAGTAACCCTTACATCACCTAGTGTATTGAAATATCAAATAACCAAATTAAGAGTGATTAGATAGCAATAGTGGCAGATCATTAAATGCAGAGTTTGAATCTTCTCAGAGACAAATTTGGTATCGTCGTTTGAGGTATATACCGGGATACATCAAAATAAAAATCTTGATGAACGGAGCTAAGTGAAGAATCGGGCAAGAAAAAGAATATTATATAGAATACTATTGAAATACTACCTTAGAGTAGGGTTGCCATTCGTCCCGATACGTCGGGACATGTCATCGTTATTAACAGTGGTGTCCCGACGTCCCGACAAGACATAAAATGTCCCGACAAACATATTCGAGCGCAGAGCTACAAGTTTTTAAAAATTGATGGCAACTAACTTTAGAGATCTGTTTTACTGATCGACTGGTAACGATCGAAAACTTGAGTTGAGTGAGGGAGGGATGGAGAGCGGCACCGCACAGTGGTTCCACATTGAAAAACAAATGTTCAAAACCGACTACACCCTACATTTCTTCACCGATTTCCAACTTTTTTTCACATACTCGAGAGATACTTTACAACAATCGCTCTTTGCCCGTTTTTCGATATCCTTCTCTAAAAATTAGCGACATTACCTCAAATGTTGAAAAATCATATTTTGTACATAATACGATGATTGTTTGATTAATAGTTATTTAACCAACAAGTATATCGTATAATATCGTTCGATAATGTTCGAGATTATTAATCGCATTTTAATGTAAAGTTAGTTACAATACTTTTTCGTAGACCGTATATTTTCCTAAAGTGGAGAAATAATGCTTTACTTGTTTCTCATTGCACCAAGATATAAATTCGGCATACGTTTTTTCATACAGACTTCTGCTCTTTGCCGGTAGTAAATTTAATGATACTGAATTAGCACTTTCTGCCACTTACGGCGGAGTTAATGTAAAATTTTCACCCACTTTCATTGCTTGGAAGAATTCAACGCAACACAAAACACTAAAAAACCGTTCGATTCTATTTCACGCTTAATAATCACAGTGAATAGAGTTTTAGTTTGACGTTTGATTTTGTTGATTTCCTTGGTTACCATGGAAACCATCAAAATCGTTCATTAACAGAAAATCATGCATTAATAAGGGTCATTAATGTATGATTTGGAGAATGTTAATAACGGATGTAAACGGGTCGATGGCCGCAGTGGTTAGGCGGATGGACGATATGTGCCGGGGTTCAATTCTCTGGAGGGACGGTGACATTTTTTCAGAGAGTTTAATCCCGGATCGACTTGCCATTTGCTGTTGGGAGCAAAGTGATTAACAGCGCGGCATCATAAAAGGCGATATGATGCTGTCACAAAGCCATTTAAACACAACTTACACACACTAAACTACACCGCAAGAGTTGCAGTGATAGCCAGACAAGTGATACAGCTTACGGAGTCACTGCAACTAAGCACCCACCACACATTAAAAAAAAATACACGGTCGACGGAAACAAAATTTTAAATGATAATAATGACTAGAAAAATTGTAAATGTCCCGACGGGGCCTTGGGGATTTATGGCAATGCTACCTTAGAGTGATGTTTTCAGCACTGCTCAACTGCTATAGCAGTTTTTTTAATTGCTACCACAGACACGTGTGCATAACCGAGCGCGATGTAACAATAACTCGCGCATTAATGGCAACACATTTTATTCATGAATTCAAGCATCAAAATTCGTTAATACAGTATATCAATTCCTCGATATTATTTCTCTGTTATATACCAAATTTTTATGTGACCCCAAAGAATTTTCTAAAGGATTTAATTCTGAAGAACAGAGTGGCCATGGTATGGGTCCTCAACGACCAATCCAAAGATCACTGAAGATGTTATTTAAATAATGCCGAAAGTTTTGTCTAAAATGCGGTGAAGCCACAATGTTTAGTGCCCCTTCTTCTAGTAGTGGCTGTGGTTCATTAATGTCCTTGATTTAAGCGATTTGGTTATAATAAATTATGTAAATATTAAATAATGTAAGTAGATAACTGAATGAAAATATTGACAAGGAAGCTTAATGCGTTACCACTGATTACTGATACAAACTGATACTGCCGAAGAAACAAAACTCAGGTAAGGTCGAATGCTCAATTGTTGTCTTATAGGAACAAATGCATACTTTCACTACAAAATCATCAATGATCTATTCTAATAATATACGTTTTTTGGATATGATTATACAGTTAATGACTGATAACGTAAATGAAGGCTATCGACTTTTAATACGTAAAGCGACACTTGCACCTTTTGCAATATTTTTTTATATTTTTTCTAATAAGATCTTTGTAAGGTTTAAGATTGTATTAATACTTTGATGAAGCTGCCAATAATCAGCATTTATTAGCGAATTTAACTTTTAATGGGACCTTTACAACTTTAAACCTATCCTCCTTTATTTGCATATTTTTAAAGGCTATTGCAACGACTGCTAGGTTATATCTCCGATATTTCTGTCCTACTACAACATTAGCTCATCATTTCGAAAATTGAAAGTCTGATTGTTACTCCAAGTTGTTCTGAACGTTATAGAAAATTACGCTCCTCTTTCCTAGTACAGAAAACATTTGTTAGCCGATATTTTGGACAATCGAAATTTTGAAGATTGTTTTGATGTTTTTTGTTAATGTTATAAATGAGCAATGTATCAACTCTCGGTTTCATTCTGTTTATAATGTTACGACAATTTATTAAAGCACTAAATTTAAATGACGCATTATACGAACACATTGCGTATGTATATGTATATGTATTAGAAATAAAATTCCTTTTCTTAGCCGTAATGATTCAAATACCGTGGCATAAATTTCTTAGTCATACCGATCTATTTTAAGCGTTTTAGAAAAAATACATATTTTAGCTGTCGGCAATATTTATATTTTTACTTTCATCGGAAATTGATTTATAAAGTAAAAGATGCAAAATAAATTTATAATAAGAGATAGTAAAGTATAAATTAGATGTTAACTTATAAATTATTTTAGATCGTTTTCTTAAAAGTATACAGGATAACAACTTGAACTACGAAAGCCTATTTATAGGAGAAGGTAGTGGGAGGTAAAATTAAATGTATCCATTTTAGTATTGTCAACTGTTTATATGACAAGAATGTCAGTGGTTATGTCAAATACTTTACCGAACCATCAAACTTTATCTAAATGGAATACACAATTAAAAGTAATTTACATAACCACTGACATTCGTGTCATATAAAAAGTTGACAATAGTAAAATGGATACATTTAATTTTAACTCCCACCACCCTCTCCTATCAATAGGCTTTCGTAGTTCAAGTTGTTAGCGTGTATACATATGTATGTATACATAGATTATATATAATGTTTAAGAGGCCTCTTAAATATTTCTTGGGATGCTGATATTTGTTAATTGTTGTTTAAATTAAGTGTTTAAAATGTTTAAGAGCAAGAAAATTTACTTGGTTTGAAGTATTATAATATAAAAATTATAATAGAATTAAAAGAAGGTTGTATTATTAGGGAAGTCATTGAATAACTAATAATGCCATCCACTCTACAAATTTACTTTCACAATAATTCCATATTTTAACACGATAACTGTCTTATAATATACTGCACACGTAGTTACAAAATGATTTCATCGGAATAATGAGAAAGTATTACAGTAGGTTTTTAAATGTACATATGTAAGTACATGTTCTCGCGTAGCTTGTATATAGGCATACATTTTTACATACATATTATAGTAATTTTTTTTGTTTAAAATTAACAGTTCATTTCACATCTTATGCCTAGTTGTGTACATCATTCTACATACATACGTAAAACATCCATTCATTAACTAACGTTGTGATATTTTGCGTATTGGTCTTTACCGCATGTTTTGCCAATTTTTATTTATATTATTTATTAGTACATTCCTGACCTACTGTTTGCTCTACGTGCTTGTCCCGTTGCTTTGTTATTCTCTTATGTTTTAAAATCGCTGTGACAGTCACCGCAGCGTGAAGTGCTTCATCCTTATCTACCAAAAATTCATTTAATAATACATATAACTTACATTGTTAACTTAACTGTTTAACAGTGAGGAAAAGTTGTTTGCATGTTTTGAGCAACGATATAAACGAGTTACGAACTGCTATACTGAGCCTTAAGCAAGATCTAACGTTGAAGAATGATTCGAAGTTAAATGAAGACATTTTAGAAGAGCTGCTGAATGATAAAGGCAACCACCAGCAAACTATTATTTTATTCTCATATAAAATGCTAGCCAATTAAGAAATTCCCAGAGGTTCAAGACTATTCGCGTATTTTTGGGTAAGACTAGACACGAACTTGATTATTATAAGAATGTGGGAATTGAGCTTGATATTGGTGCCGTCCAAGGAGCAATGAATCTCAAAATCAAATACAAAACTGGAATATCCAAACTTGTGAACCAGTATCGCCCAACATTGACATCATAATATATTATCAAAACGTTCATTGTTTACGTTCTACAATGACTAACAACCAAATGTGTACTCTTTCATTTGTTAATAGAAAACGGCAGTGTTCTTATAGCTCTTAACTGTAAACTTAGTTTTGCATATTTAGATCTTATGAATGTGATATTATTGATAGATATAATCCGTTGTCCTATAAATCTAAAGCACTGAAAGTTTCCAATTATGTTTTTGGGCGGACAAATCGCCAATCCATACTTGGAAAAAAAAACAAAATCTAATGGAGCAAAGTTACAATCTTAATTAAGCACGTCAATCATATTAAGGAGAAACCCCATAAATACACCAAGCTAAAAAATAAAACATGTATGGCTCTCATTAATCAAAGAAGGCGTAAGCAGAAGTCCGCAACCATGATACAATATAAAAGTTATAATTTAACAAATTACAGTTTTATGTCTGACAACGCTACGAACAAGATTCGATCCCCGCAACTGTGGTCTATACCATTACCAGAGAACGACCGCTCTACCATTGCGACCACCGAGCCTATGATAATATAATATGAATTTATTTTCAAGTACATGAATACAAATATGATTATTTATGCACATGTGAGAAAAACTTCAATAAAAAAGATACATACATAGGGATAATATACAAGCTAATAACAACAACAGGAAACAATTTTTAAATTTTAATTGTCTTATAATTTTGTAATGAAATATATATTTGAATGTTGAGTATGTTATTGTCTTTTATATATCTTTCTAGCGCATTGTATAATTTTTTTGTGTTGTATAAAAGCAGTCCGTTTCTCATGTACTATAAAACAATAACAAATGTTATAATATTGCAAACTGCCCAGTATAAAAATATACAAGCAACTCTTCGCGTATTTATCAAAAGGAAAAAGATTATAAAAATATGTCAAGTTGCTTTTAACACCATTCGTTCTGACAGAAATTGGTAGGAGTGTTGTCAACTTTAGTTTAGTTTTACTTTAAATTTTGAAGTAGAGAATGTGAACCTAAAGACCGACTCACACCCAGTGTCTGTAACATATTCCACATCTCAATTGCACTTACAACCGAGTTACATAGAATATATTTCCTACTACCGGTTCAAGATGAAGAAACAATGTTTGTATACATACGTCGATAAAAGTCAAATTAGTACATGACTGTATTGTGCATTTTATGTCTCATGTATTCAAAAACGGTATATAACTATTGCGTTAAAGACAATGTAACTAGAGAAGTAGTTACTAGAGAAGTAAGTAATTTATTACATCCCGCTGTCAAGGAGATAAGTCGTAAATGGCAGTTGCATCCCTCCAATCAGAGCAATAATCTCCAACTTACTTAAAAAGTGATTTTCCTCGATTTCGTTATTACGAAGATCGTGATATTATCATGCGTCACTTATCGACTCTATTATACAAGAGGTACAGAATCTAATAGCAATTCAATTGCATTTGTAGCTACAGAGAGTATGAGAAGAATCTTGAATAGTTGCAAGGAGAGTTAGTATATCTTCAGAATAGTATCTAGTTTTCTCTAGTATCTATTGCAAAAATACAGTGCTTACACGTAAGAACCTACTTATATCTAAATTCATATATGCACATAGATACATCAAGATTGACATACCACGCAAAATGTAAACACAGTTTCAATGCGCGTAATATATCATCGAGCAATCGTATGTATGTAAGTACATACATAGGTATTTACAACTTGAATCGCGTTTGCGTAAATACGTTTTACTATCGTAAAGTTCATCATCAACGTGTAACCTCTTTTATACAACACCGTGACGCGTTGTGTAAGTTGTAACTTCGGCCAAAATAAATATACGCAAGAAGAAAGGAGATGGAGAAAAAAAACCATCGTGAAATTACTGTTAGTTGTCCTCGCAATAGATTTTCACGTCCAGGTCAAGGAACTGTCCGAACGAATCGTATATGCCCGAGTATAATGATACTTGCACGGTCACGCTAGGTAAATTGCCCGAGGAAGAATAGCAAAAGAATACACTTTTCGATTTTCCGATTGAGAACTGTTTCAAATATCGCGACCTGCAAGACATATAGAAACATGAAAATTATGACTGATTATGATGATTACAATGATCGGTATCGACATCGTGACCATGCTTTATTTCCGTCACAACACAAACCAAATTAGATAATGTTTTTGTTTCTGCGTAGATTATAAAGATTAGTAATAATAATAAGACTTCATATTATGCACTGCGGGATACTTATCTGCTTATTCTAGTAATTAATTTTCTCGATAAAAATCTAAACTCGGGTAAGTCATAAATTAGATTTTTTCTTATTATTCGCTTATCAATAATTCTTGCGAAAATAGGAAAAACCCGATTATCTCGCTGCACACAATTCTATATAAAAGTCTTGTATAAAAATGCAAATATAAGAGAGAATATACTGGAACTAAATTTGAAACACTTCCACTTTTTAAATTGACTTCAAAATGCTGTTTACGTTCTCTAAATTTAAAAACAAAGGATTATTCCTTCGTATTATGGCACATAAGTTGTCATCAAATTTTGTAAATGAAGCTAATCTTGAAAATACATTTAGCTAAACAAATTAAACTGCTAACAATTAAAAGTCATTTTCGAGAACATTGCTTTTTTCATAGAAACTACTTTATAACTATCAACTTTTTTCGAATTAACACCAATAAAGTAGCCTTCTTTGAAACTTAACCAATTAGTTTCTTTTCAGTCATTTTTTCAGGCAGATAGTTTAGAAATAGTCAGAAATATTCTATTTTGCTACATTCCATTGAATTGTGATTTGATTGCCGATTGTGATTTCTTTAATACTGTCTGAATCTGATCAAAATTCTCTTCAGCTTTTTCGGAAGTTCTACTTGCAGTTTAGAGGGATCAATGCAATCTGTAATAGAAGCCCTGCGCACTGGCTTAATTAACAGATAAAATTTCTTTGATAATATTGTTAATTGTATTGTAACGGGTCGATGGCCGCAGTGGTTAGGCGACTGACTATTGTTGTGAGAGGACGATAGGTGCCGGGGTTCAATTCCCTGGAGGGATGGTGACATTTTTTCAGAGAGTTTAATCCCGGATCGACTTGCCATTCGCTGTTGGGAGCAAAGTGATTAACAGCGCGGCATCATAAAAGGCGATATGATGCTGTCACAAAGCCATTTAAACACAACTTACACACACTAAACTACACCGCAAGAGTTGCAGTGATAGCCAGACAAGTAATACAGCTTACGGAGTCATTGCAACTAAGCACCCACCACACATTAAAAAAAAGAGTTTATACTTATTTTGTATTCACGGCTACTCTTGGTGTGTAAATTGTGCAATGTAAATGGCATTGTTACAACATTACCTCGCACTAAATAATGTTGCACTGCTAAGTATGTACCAACACCAAATGTTAGCTAATGTATATAATGCCTATTCAAAGAATCACAGTAACATAATTGTAACATAACTAAATAATAACATAATAACATTCCAAGTGGTATGTGGTGATTATCGAATACAAACAAGTACTTATATGGTTCCTTTTATGCGATTTAGTAAAGCAGTCGTCCATCTATTTTTCGTTTAGAAAGTTACCGCATCAAATACATAGTAGTTGTACGTTTATAAGTATATTCAATTTGGTTTTCAATAAAAGTTTAATGAAAATGTGTCAATCTACATTCAAGTTTTCGTGTACTTTGATCATTTTAATATGAAACTAAGATTTATTGTCAGTTGTGTATGTTTTGTTTTGTTGTACGATTCAATAATAGCTGATGAGTATAATCAACGTTCATTACAATAATGTTGCTTTGATGTTCCGCCTATACTCGAGCAAACCAACAATAGTAGTTCCTCCGAACAACAATAGAGTATAATAAAATCAGATAACGTAAATGCAGCATAATAAATAAACAGTAGACCGTAACGAATAAACAAATGAATGTCGCGGAACAACAAGGTAACAGCTGACGACGCGTGAGGAATGGTATTTCTCGACGTTGTCAGAAAATAAGCGGTATCTCGATTACTCGAGCTTATTTTGCGCATTTAAAACTAATCATTTTCGCAACGCCAATCAAATTCAACTTACTGTCAACTTGCCATCTATCATAGCCGACATGAATACGTACAAAACCCTGATTTATTATACAGCGATTAAGTTAGATCATGGCTAGCTGTGACATTTTGTGTAATTAATATCAATTACAGTAATTGTAATTCCCTGAAGGACTAGCTCCTTTTTTACGACATACTAAAAATGTCGAAAGGCAACAATCAGTGTGTCAATGATCTGGTATACTCCGCTTTTTTGTATGCTTCATCAACACAACCTCATTGTACAAATTGTTTACAGTGTATAGTATGTTTCGAAAGTAGTATCTCCTTTATGGGTGAGTTTTTACTGGCACTATCTTTTATATGCCGTACATAAACACTCATCATGCAATATACAGGCCGATGCAAATTAAATGCGCACCATTCCTATTTCATTTATTATTGATGGTGAAAAGTTGATTAAATGAACACAATAATATCATTTTTGTACTGTATTAGTATGTAAATTTGTGCAATAATTTTATGTGAGACCTTTGGGTCAAGGTTGAAAACACTACTATTATAAAACGTATAATAACGAAGTTACGGCAAATTTGGGATTAAACCACATTATCCTGAATTTTTATTGCGTCAAAAAGATAAAAACCTTTATAGAGGGCTAAGGAGCAGCATAAAACTTAATAAATTTGTAGGACATGCTAAAAAACATTTTTCTTTTATGCAGTATACCTTGTAGTGTATCTGTATAATCCTTGCATAACTTTATTTAGCATATTCTCAACAATGTTATGTCACTATCATGTTTATACAATTTGTACTTTATGTAGCCATAGTAAAACGGCTAGTGGCATGAAATTACATTTGTGCGTGGAAATGTCACGCTCATCCTGAAGAAAATATAATTTTTGATATGCAAGAAGCTCAAGTATGAGCAAACAAAAGAAAATCTTTCACGCAAAACAATGATGTAATACTGCAATATAAGAAAAATTGTTTGTACAGAGAAACTTATGTATATGTTTTACGTTTTCTGCTCTTCTTCTTCTTCTATTAAACAGTTGTCGGACTTGCATTTAGCATACAATGTTACTAACTGCAATAGATTGGAAGAATCATTTACAAAACAATTTCACAAAAGCACCAGCTGCATCATTCGATTTTTGCATCAATACATCTACAAGTGCAAGTAAGTGTTATCTACAATTTTCGCAGTTCAATACTGAACAGGGAATGTAATAGAATGTAATGAAGTTAAATGCAGATATTGTTGTTAATAGCTCCAGATGCAGTACTTAAGCTATACACGCCAAACCGGAATTAGTAGTACCTAGATATAACAAAATTTTTAAGAACGACTTGTAACTACATACACTTTCAATGTGTTACAAGTGGATACAGTGCTGTCTAATCACTTATCTGTGTATATGTATGTACTTACATATATACAGTCCCACGCATAACTTTTCAAATAAAACACCTAATAATAATGAATTTCTGAATGTGATACTTTTTGCAAACTAAGTACTGTTTATGAAAAGAAAATTCTTTAATATCAACAATATACATAGATATATATAGATTTCTTCTTCTGTGCTGTAGAATCTTGTAGTTATTTAATAGACCCCTTTATCTTTGCTGGTTATATAATTGGTGAACCTTACAGAAACAAGAAAATGTGATTCAATAATATATAACATTGTTGTTTGATCTCATTGAAGTTGGCAAAAATGTGCGGATTGCCACAGGAAACATGTAACTAACTCAGAGGAAAAAATTGGTGGAAGCGCCGAGTGTCAAAATCAAGTCTCGAATTCAAAATTCTAAATTCTGTTTCATTAACTAGTGTAATATTAGAACAGAGAGAGAAAAAAATTGCTATGCTGCAAGCCATAAAGAAAAAATCAATATTTGATATATTGGCGCTGATTACAGCTGAACACGTATTACTGTACTTATGCTGGAAGAAACAAAGATTATTTTAATAGATTTATACCATATATGTATATGACACATAAGAGATAAGGGTGGAAAAGTTTTGATTTTAAATATAAAGTTTAAGCTAAAGTCGTTCCTTTAAATATTGCTTAGTTTGACCAATATAGTGTTTGTTAATTGTTTAATTATCTGTTTTGATTGTTGTTTTCTAAATTTGTAACTCTGTTGGTTAGAAATTAATATTATGTAGGTCTCGAGGCTGCTGATAAACTTGTAAACAAAAACTAAAACTATCTCATTGGACAACCCTGAAGAGAAACAGGTACCAGTCTTGCTTTGGTACATTTAAATAAAATTACAGCGACAGGAAAATTTTGGCTACGTGAACGCTTGACAATGAAACGGCAGCCCAAAATTTTTCAAAAGACAAATTGTCAACATTGTAGTGGTTTGAAGTTTAAACTGATGTTGTGGTCGTTTGATACAAGAACTGCGTGAAAATAACAAACACGTGACGACGACGTTCGGCCTGCGGTGTTGAAAGTTTGTACAAGAGAAGTTTTTACCATCCAACTCCACAAAAATTTGCCAACCCCCAAATCTCCTTTGTTCGGCATCTCAAGATGGTCTTGAAGCAGGTTCTTACATCTTGAAAATTTCACAGTCTAAATGTTCCACTAAACATTGAATTTCCATCTTTAAGAGAAGAGAGTTCTTAAAATAATAAATAATAATACATTTTTACACATAGTCTAATATTTGTCATTGTCCTTAATTGTTATGATTTGTTCGTAATCTTGATTAATTTCTTTTTTATAGAATAGCATTGAAACGAAACAATAGCAAGGCTCTAAGTTGGTTAAGTTTTTTAATCTCATTTTCTGACGCAGGGATTATTTGACATGATTCATAGAAGTTACTTGCCATCCCTAAAATTGTTGATTATTTCCGAAGGTATCCTGCATGTTAATGAAAAAGTACCATCGAAGGCTGTAGTCCTCAAAAACTGACACTTAATTGCTTACCTAACTTACTTCCTTTTCAAAAAAGAAGGATTGCTGGTAATGTAACTACAATTCTACAGCTTTGCACCACCATAATCGCCAGCAATATCAAAATTAGATGCTAAATGACAACAAATAAATTCTTATTGTTGCAACATTATATACATCACTATTTTAAAGGCATTATTTTGCGTTTATACTACAAATCCAAACATAAAGTGTTTTACAAAGAATTTCGCTAATTGCGATCAGGCCCAAATTGCAAACATGTTTTTTTCACTGGCAATGCCCGATTATTACCCTGGATAATGCCACAGATTTTTCCTGCGAAGGCGACAGATTCAGCAACATGTCCATAGCAGCGGTTGATATTGTACTAATCACTCCCGTCATAGCCCAGCTGACCTTATTAATACAATTTTCATTTATTTTGTAATTAATTTATGTATCTTGTTATTCTTTTATGTTATTCATCTGCTACAATATCCATGTATTAGTCTCCGATTGCTCTCTTCTATTATTTTGTTTTTTACTAGTTTATTTTCATGTGTTTCCATATCATTGCATAATTCTTATAAAACAAAGCTTAATTAACCCACTACACTACAAATTAAAACCTATGATTTAGTGTAAATATTATCCTACAATATATGTATGTAGTACGAAAATATTATTTCTTTGTTGTTTGAAAATTTGCCTGTAGGTATATCATAATTGATAGTAATAGAATCGTCTACAGACTTATGCCGTTACTATCTTTGAATTTATATAAACATTTAAGAGCTTAGCTAGTATGTATATAGATTATATGTATATACTGGTGCTGCTTATACATAATAGAATAATCTAAAATCGTTACCTAATACCTCACATTTGACTATAAATAAATCATACTCGCTCTATGCCTGAAAGATATTTATTCAAAAAATCTTTTCTATCATCACATAACTATAGTAATGCTTATGATGCAACCAACTACTTGGTCCTTACTTCATAAATATACATACATACGGCCGTTTGGAGAACGCTGCGAATGACTTACGAGCGACATTACACAACCTGAAAAGCTCACAGGTTATAATCAAGAGGATGTAGGGGGCGTGTCGATCGCTCAGTCCTAGCGAGTGAACCCAGCTTTCGTATGTACTCTTTGGTCTATTAAACGAAAGAAGACAGACTGCGACTAAGGTATACGTTGTTTTGTTACGTGAACGCGTACGTATTATCTACATTATGTGTATAATCGAATTACTATGAGCTCCGGTTCCTTGATCCGGACAATTACTATTGTTGTTGGCGATCCGTCTTAGCGTCTTGATGACCGAAGTCGAATCGGCCCAAGAATGATGATGACGGTGGAAGAGGCAAGGAGAAGTGCAGGAAAGGATCAGTAGATCGATTACAAGCTGCGTGGCTACTATGGAGGATAATACTCGCCCGAGCTGCGGGCAAGATCCTCTTTCCACATGAGAAATAAAGATAAAAAATGCAAGCGGGGTATACAGTGACTGAAATAAAAAGAAATCGAGACGCAACTCGTAATTATAAGTCGATTCTAATTGGTTGAAGCAGACCAAAACAATGATCATTGTTTATGATACCAATGGTGTTACTATGGAAGTGAAAACAAAAGAATAAAATATCAAGAATACCAATGCAGTGACGCATAGTCGGCATAGCAAATATTATTACACCGGTGAGTGGAATACATCTATAAAATATATATGACAACTAAGATAAAGCATGTTGGAGAAGGAATGAGTGCTAATTTATTCTTTATTAATGTAGTGATTTATAAGTAATAATTAACAATATGAATATCTATATGTAACTGTAATAGCAATAAGCAGCTTTGGCAACAAAATACAATTGATTTCTTTAATAATTTCCTTAATTATGCCAAATATCTCTAATAACACAAATGAATATCGGATAGTTTTTAAAGCTACTGGATCTACTAAAAACTTTACAATCATTGCATTTTACTGGCAACATATATACGTACATACCGATTGATTTCAGACATAGGATAAATAACGGCAGGAAGGGGCAAGGGGTACGAAAATTCGTAAGAAGTGGGGACGCCTACGAGTTTCTCTATCACAGTCTAGTCTCGTCTAGTTTACAGCGCTGATAGACTCGCGCGACCCCACTTGTTATCGAATTTTCGTACCATTTGCCCCTTCGCGCCGTTATTTATCCTATGTCTGAAATCAACCGGTATATACATATATGTATATCTAAAAAAGTAAGAAAATGCTGCCAAAAACGCTGTCAAACTGATTTAGGCTTCTGACAATTAATGTATAGAAAGAAATCACAAATCGATAAATTTGTAAAAATGTGCCACATACCTCCTATTAAAGGAGATAAGTACAATATCAATGCAGAAACGTTGTGGCAATCACTGTAGGTTTTTCAGAATAGGGCGGGAGTGATTCAGCAGCGGGATTAAGAATCTACTTGCTATTAGCGGTAAATATCTAAACCAGATTCAACTGGGCACTACCAGTTACAAAACTATTCGCCCAATATGCTATACCATTATGGAATGTTCCTTGGCTTTAGGAAACAAACTCTCTCCGTTGAGAAAATGACGCGTTAAAAAATGAGGAGATTAATTAGAAATTACTGCCATTCCCGTGTAGGACTGGATTTTTTAGGATTTAACTAAGCTTATCGCCACAGTAGCGGTACTAATCAGTGAGACCACCCTTTGGTATTGTTTTGTGGTCGGTACCGCACCAGTGACTTCCTAAGCTGTACAGTTGTCAAGACTGCTATTAGAGCTCTTTCTGTGTAAGTAAATGTGTCTCCGTGGTTTTGTTACAACATTATTTCGCCGTAAATAATGCGCTGTTAATTAGATATATCCCAACACCAAAGAGTACCTTGTATCGCTTGTATGACTGTCACAACGGCAACTCTTGCTGTGTAGTTTATATGTGTGTATATAATTGTGTTCAAATGGCCCTGTGACAGCATTATACCGCCTTTATAATGCCGCGCTATTAATCACTCTGCTCCCCACAAATCGATTTCGATCGAAATCCCGTTCTCCGAGAAAACATCACAGTCTTTCCGGAGAATTGAAATACGAATCCTATCGTTCCACCACAACGATACTCAGCCGCCTAACCACTGCAGCTATCGACCCGTTCTTATCTTATGATTAACAATAATACATAAAACCAATGTGTTCGTTGGAGGGAGGGAGGGGGAGGAGAGGGAGGATCTATTCGTTCTTTTTCACTGTATTATAGAAAAAAATTAACATTTTCCATTGATTTTCATCATTTCATTGCTTTTTGTTAGTAGGCGTGTGTCATTCAACATACATGAATCTGTCAGTAGGTTTATAAGTAGTATCAATAGTTTAAGTTAATTATTTGATTGTTGCTTCACCTTAAAATTATAAATTTGCGATGGCTTATGAAAATCACGAAAAGTATGATATGTTGGAATGCTTTATTCTCAATAATAATAATGCTGAAGCTGTATGTGAAACATATTTCAATCGTTACCCGGAAAGAAGACAATCTAATAAATCTATTTTTGGAAGACTGAAAGATAATCTCATTAATTTCGGAACATTCAACAAATCAAGATCGAAGAATTATAATAAGGAAGATACTGAGGAAGTTACGGTCAATGTTATTGGAATGGCAGTGGCAAATCCTTCAATCTCAAGCCGTCAAATTGAAGTGGAATTGGGTATATCACGACGACGGGCGTTATCAGTTTTGAAGAAACATAAGGTTAGGCCCTACAAAGTGAGGAAACAACAGCAGCTCCTATTGACTGATCCTGAACGACGCTTAGAATTCTGCAATTGGTATCTTCAACAAATTCAGGAGGATCCATCTGTTTTGTTGATTGTTGTGGTTTTCCACCGCTCACGGGTCGTAACTTCCGTATGAGCTGTTTTTTCTTGGTTGGTGGCAGTTAGCAATGAAGACACGAGTGAATTCACTTAATTATTTTATTTACACATTAAAACTAAATTTACACATTCAAACTTGATACAATATGTTGGCAAACCGGCGGACTTACAGAAATTCAACTTAAATACAAAGGAGGCATTGTATTGCTCCTGACCGATTACAGAAAAACTCAAACACTGACTCTTGTTGTTAACAAACTTAGGTCTCTCTGTTTTCTCCCCACTACCAGGACACCCTTTCGGGTTTTCCCTTTCTGCAAAGTTATTGGGAATTCCAAATGGCCTCAAATAAAGTCAAATACAAATTTATAATAATTCCTTACAATTGAGTAGTAAATTCCAAATTAAAATGAATACAATTGATTATATGGCTGAATGGAAGGTTTAACAGAATAGTTTCGAGAGATAAATGTAATAAAATGGCATTTAGTGAGGATTAAGAAAGGTATACCGGCGTAAATAATAAAGATGAAATCATTATATGTTTGCTTAAGATTCTAAACGTTAAATTCTACCCATGAGTAATAACTAGAAAACTAAACACCATCATTTTTTAGAAAAATTATTTGGATGGATGAAGTCTACATTAGCAGTGCCGGAATTTTTAACCGACACAATGAACATTGGTGGTCTGATGTTAACCCCTACCGTGCCGTCGATGTTCAACATCAGGGTCGATTCGGCTTTAGTGTTTGGTGTGCCCTTTTTGACAATCGTATTCTGGCATACAAAATTTATCAAGAAAAATTAAATGGTCAACGGTATTATAACATCATAAACCAACATGTAGTCGACGAATTTTTGGAAGAACTGTCTCTGAATGAGATGAGAAATTTTTTTTCCAGCAAGACGGCGCATCGCCCCATAACACTCAATCGTTTCAGGATTGCTGACTGAAAATTTTGGAGACAACTGGATAGGCACCGGCGGACCAGTAAGGTGGCCACCACGTTCGCCGGATTTGTCACCCCTAGATTTCTTTTTCTGGGGACATCTTAAAGACCAGTTATACAAACAAACTCATAATAACATTAACGAACTGAGAGAGAACTTTATTATTAATTCTGTTTCTTGTATTCATATTCACAATGCACTTCAGAGCGTTTCGAGACGGTGTGAATTATGTATTGTAAATAATGGGCGCCAGTTCGAACATCTATTGTAAATAATTTTTAATCATGTTCTAATTTATTCTCAACATGAAAGTTAAAATATGTGTGATTCGTCGATCTTGATTTGTTAAATGTTCCAAAATTAATGAGATTTTCTTTCATTTATTCAAAAATAGATTTATTAGGTTGCCTTCTTTCCGGGTAACGATTAAAATATGTTTTACATGCAGCTTCTGCATTATTATCCCTTTACATTATGCAAGGTGACATAAATAGCTCAAAAGATTGTAATATTCTCTTCTGCGCAAACAAAAACTTGCATGCAAGAACAGCGGATCGAAGCAATTCCATCTCCTGCAGCGTAAGTGGAACCAATGGCATTTTTACATGTATGGAACACCGTTACTAACTTATTTAATTTCGAATCTTTCTGAGCGGCTCAATAAATGTATTCAATTAAACGCCGATATTGTGATATCATAGCACTTATAGTATACCTAACAAATAGGACACTACCGGATATTTTTTCTAAACAATGATTTGTTACCGTAAGAATTAGCTAAGGAATCAAATAATTTGAAAAAGAAGGAAAATATGCCTGTCTTTCAATATTAATATAAGTAATTTACAAAACTATAAATAACAATATTGCTAGTAGGTATGTACTGTAGGTAGCACAACTGCAAAATGTATACCAAACACTATAAACGACAATTAAGATTAGAAATATAGAAACATAACAAGAAACAGTTGGTATTTCGATCCTAAACAAAACTCATGTTATACTACCGTAGCTTCATCTCGATCCAGGCAAGTAGTACATGGCCACCTTAAGCAGCTTTACCGCACCCAAGACGTGTATCATCTATACGTTTGAGGGGTAAGAAGATGTGAGACGGGCAGGCGTAGTTCCAGTAGCCCATCCTCTCTTATTGCCGACCGCATCTTACGAGAAGAACAGGTAGCACCCCGTCCGCCGTAATTTATAAGTCACTTTCAACCATCGTTTGAGTACCTAAATTACATGGACCACTAGCGGTTGTTTTTTTTTCTCCCTTCGTGTATAAAAAATATGTACGGTTCCCTGAGCTTTCTAGCGTTTTATTTATTAAAGAATTACTACTGGTATTAAAAGTAGCATTCTTAACGAATTATAATTTACTTAGGTAGTAAAATACGATAAAATACCTACATAATGTATTTAGGTTACTAAATATACACAAAGATACAAAAAATCTTAAATTTTTAAAATTCAACTAGAAAGCAGGCATCTTAATAAAGGTTACTCACTAGCAAAATCAAGAGCTATAATAGATTTGAATTAAATATGGTGGTTAGCCAAACAATTGGATTTACTATTAAGTATAGCAGCTTTTAGTTATGTAGTAATAAACATAAATACCATTAATTTTTATCGACAACGATTTTACTATGCTCTTTCTTTAGGAGGTGGTTTCCTTTCCTGTCTTAATTGCTCATAACACCGGTCGTTTTGAGAAATAGGATAAATAACGCCTGGAAGGGGTAAATTCGCTAAGAAGTGGGGTCGCGTATGAGTCTATCACAGTCTAGTCTACAGCGTAAGTATAAGGGATACACAGTCAGTTGCAGTCAGTAGTTGACAGCAATCTTATCGAAGTGCGTATCACACACACACAGACAGGTCGCTACGTTCATAATGGATTTATTTTTAGTAAATGAGAAAATTGAAATTATAAGTTGGAATTTTCAAGGGAACAGGTATGATGAGATTAAAGACTTATTTCCTTTGTCTTTTCCTAACAGACCTGTGCCATTGATATCTCGCGATATAGACTCATACGCGTCCCCACTTCTTAGCGAATTTTCGTACTCCTTAACCCTTCCCGGCGTTATTTATCCTATTTCTCAAAACGACCGGTATACCAGCTGAATCAGTTTGGTACTCGCCCACCTGTAACTTTTTTACCTTTGGGAAAAAGTATAACAAACCATATATATTCGTAAATCCGATAACAAAACTTATCGGATAGGATGATCAATTTATCTTTACTATGACATCTGTCAAAAAGTGACATTTGTGTCATTTGTTTTCAAATGACGCCCTGTATATTTTTTTGCACCATTTAATAGGTATATTATTTCTAACTTCGAATATGTATCATACTCTTTATTTTTGGATGGAGTACCAGAAATAATCAGTAAAAATCGTGGAGATATAGTAATAACAGTTCTAGAAAAACAATAGACCCCCAGAAAAATAATTTCAATTCACTATAATTCAATATCACGGCGCGTCACTTTGTTCTAATTTCTTAAAAAAATGGCTGTGTATTCAAACCAAGAGAAGTTAGATATGATTTTAATCTATAGAAAATGCCAAAAAAATAGTAAGGTCGCTAAACGAATGTAAATGTTTGGGCGCATTTGGGAGTTTCAAGAAGAAGAGAAGTGCTTTTAGACCAAGGACTACAAGAAATGAAGACAACGCAATTGCAGTTTTAGCTCAAGTAAGTGTCGATCCCCACATATCCATTCGGGAAATAGCCGATGAAACTGATATTTCTTTTTCGTCAATTCAACGGATTTTGAAAGATAATAAACTGCATCCATTTAAAATTCACGTACATCAAGCTTTGCTTCCTCGAGATTACGACGAACGGGTAAACTTTATAGCTTGGCTGAACTATGACCACAAAGTTGGTATTTTATATCTTATCATGTGGTCAGACGAATCTCGATTTCATAACACTGGAAAAGTGAATCGCCACAATTGCCACTATTGGTCAGAATAAATGTGTGGTGTGGCATCGTTAATGGAAAAATTATTGGACCAAAATTTTATGAAGTCACACTCACGGCGGAAAGGTATCTACAATTCTTAAGGAAGGAATTATACATTATATATTATATATATGGACGATGTTCCGTAGAAATACGGTCAAATCTGATATTACAACAAGACGGCGCATCAGTTCATGGCGGTAGAATTGTCACCAATTATTTAAATGAAGTTTATACTGGAAGATGGATTGAAAATCGTAGTGTGAAAGTAAAGTGGCTCCCCAGATCTCCGGATCTCACGCCACTTGATTTCTTTCTGTGCCTTAATGTCGTCAGTTGACTCAAGAAGTTCTTTTGCGTGTCTGTACTCAGGAGGTATTACATAGGGCAGAGATGAACGGTGCACATTTCGAGCATTTGCTAAAATTATTGAATAAATTTTCCTATCAATTGTTTTCATCGTCTACTTGTTACGCATCTGAATAAACTTTTATTGTTTTTCTGATTGTTTTTTTATTATTTTATCATAGTGATACATATTTGGAATCAGAAATAAAATACCTATTAAATGGTGCAAAAAAATATACAGGGTGTCATTTGAAAAAAAAAGTTGAGAGTCACTTTTTTGACAGATGTCATTGCAAAGATAAATTGTCCCATCCAATAGGCTTTGCCATCGGATTTACGAATATATATGGTTTGTTATACTTTTTTCTAAAGATAAAAAAGTTACAGGTGGGCGAATACCAAACTTAATCACCTGGTATATAACATAACCTACAATTTAAATACAATCAAGAGAACATCATATCATATCATATCGGACTAAAACGATTTTCTCGAAAATTACAAAACTAGTTCAAATCTACAAGCAGCATAACGTGAGGACAACGTGAGTAACGTGAAAGAAACATATTTTCTATGGAGTATCTTTTAGATAATGAAAATGCGATGAACAACTCAGAAAATTTACTAATCCTAATACAGTTCTCACAATTTTCAAATAATTTGTTTATACCTTGAAGGAAATAGTTTCTCAAAGCCGTCAAAATAAACAAAAATTTTGGAAACAATATTGACACCTATTTCTTTCTAATACGGTTTATAAATTTATCTTTTTTCTTGCTACACAAATTATTTTTTATACACACAGCGATTTTAGAGAAGAAGTTTTTCCACTTTTTCAACAATGTTCGGGAAAGTTTTCTCAACCTGTCAACCTGATCATCTGCCATAAACTCTCTGCCTTACATGAATGAATTATACCATCTGTAAATTATTGTTTTTCCAGAGCACTCATAATAATCTGTAGTATTTCACTTTGCCTAGTGTATAACACGAGAACTAGGGAACCACGGCACGAAACTCAATTTTCTCCATAATCGTTTATTTCCTCGGGATTCTACTAGTTTATCTGGCAATCGCTCTGAAACATTATTTACAGTTCTATGGAGTCATCAACTAGTATTAAGTACACAAACCCTTCCCTTTCTAACCTCCTCATTCCATGAATGTCTTGATCTCCTCTCGTACTGCATAGAGTAAGCAATAAAATCGTATTGCTTTTGTTATTGCAGAAAATATGTCATAGTGAGTAATAAGGAAACAAATCATAAGAGCAGCTCTGGACTGATTCTGCAAAGAATGATAAACTCTCCGAGTTCATAGAATGGAAATTGGACAGACTAATCATAAATAGGTACGTCAAAATAAACTTTTATAACAGCTCAATAAACACAAAGGCAAGAGCATAGTACATAGTCCAAATTTCAAATTTTTTTGGTGGCACTTGGGGGTTCTTTTTCAAATGTAAATTTTAACCTATCAATGGTATGAGCTAATGTGTGTAAAATATGATCAATTTTACCAACCGGTATGCAGCATATACAATCATCTACATACATACCGCTTATAAAATTGTACCTGACAGTTTAATTTGTTTAGTGCACAATATTCTAGATTCTCCATTATTAAATTTGTTATTACAGCGGATAATAGAGGACCCATTGCTGTTCCGAAAATTTGTTTGTATATTTTGTGATTATACTAAAAATAGGTTGAATTTAAGCAAAGTTTTGCAGTCAACATGAACTCATTTTTCGGTAAATCATTTACATAAGAGCAAAATAACGCTGTTGTAGTAAGCGTAAGCACAATTAATGATTTATTGTTATTACACGTGGTATATCACAATTATTTCGCAATATACCATGTACATACATACATGTATATATATACCGCGGTACGTGCTTTCGTGTAAATAATAGCTAGTTCTTTGCCAAAAATAACATTTTAATCGTCAGTTTGGGTACTGCCCGCGCGCTATATTCTCGCGTACACACGCTCGTGACGTGAACTTTTTTTGCAAATTACGACCACAATAAACTCTCCTCCTACTTCTCTACCATCAATCCTCCGAATCCACACGTACGGTCAACGAAGCGCTACTACGTATCCTATCCCGTTTCGCTGCCATAACGACGCGTAGTGTAGTAAACTTCTTCTTCTTCTTCTTCTTCTTTCTTCGACGAATGAGTGAATCAGTAGGTCGAGCAGATACGCGCGCGTCCATCGGCCCGTCCTTGTCGTACAAACTGCTGGAGAGCAGATCTCTCTCCATCGCACCGATCTGAGCTGTTGGCAAAGTTCAATGTTCTCATGTCCTCTTCACCTCGACTCAATTCGTAGCGCAGAGAGAGACAGACGATGGTGGTTTCTCTTCGCAGAAGCGTGGAGATTGGACTTTCATCGAATGAGTTTTACGATATAAACAATGAAGCTCTCTCCTAGTTTGCTGATTGCACAAAAATGTCGCGTTTACGACAATTAAATCAACGCATGCGTACAATAAATTAATACACATTATGAAATAAGGAATAATTATGTATGTATGTATTCGTCTACTCGCAGATAACACTAAAAGTATTAATCAGGACAATCAGTATTAAATGCAACGTATGCACATTACGTCAAACAATATTACCAGAACTAGAAAACACAGGACAATGTTTTTTGTTTTTCTCAGATTAGCTTATCGTATTAATGTAACATGGTTTAGGAAATTCATAGAAAGGAAGTATCAATAATGTTCATTACAATGCGTTTCAAATAATTTTAAAAATAATCATTTGTGTTACGTGAATTAAAGAACCCTGTCATATTAAGTAAATTTTATGATTTTTTTTTAATGTGTGGTGGGTGCTTAGTTACAGTGACTCCGTAAGCTGTATTACTTGTCTGGCTATCATTGCAACTTTTGGTGTGTGTAATATGTGTTTAAATGGCCTTGTGACAGCATCATATCGCCTTTTGTGATGCCGCGCTGTTAATCACTTTGGTCCCAACAGCGAATGGCAAGTCGATCACTCCAGCGAGTTGAACCCCGGCACCTATCGTCCGCTGACAACGATAGTCAGCCCCATAACCACTGCTTTACTTCAAATTTACTCTATTAAAAAAAACAAAAATTTTTTTTCAAGTGTTCCCTGTACAAAAAATAATCCGAGAATCCAGAAACTGAAACATCTTTGCATTACTATTTGTTGTGAAATCGTATTGAACGCGAATATTTTTGTAGGCTATTCAAGTAATTATAATAAACTTGATAAAACCACAAAAAAATTAAAGAAATTGCTTGAGGAAACGTACGTTGAATATCGTTCTTTTCTCGACAAACGCAATTTACCTTAAAAAAAAAGAATTTTTTGGCAAAATTAGTTGCTAACTGCTAAAAAACAATCCCCCAGATAATAATCGACACTAGTTTCAGCATGATGATGCTCCTTTACATTTCACATTATTGGCAAACTTGTTCATGAATTTGATATTTACTCTTCACAACAATTATTATTTCAGGTTAGGCAACATTAAAATGCCAGATATACAAGTAGATGATTATCGCAACATAGCAAATGTGAAGAAATATGACAAGAAAATTCCAAAATAGGATTATGTTATGCTGAGAAAACATCGGATATTAACATATGGATATTTCAAACACCCTCTTTAATTTGTTTAGATTTTTATTAAGTTTACAATAATTACATGAATGGCCTACAGCAATAGTCGCGTTCAATGCGATTTCACAACAAATAGTAATGCAAAGATGTTTCAGTTTCTGTAAAAACAAGCCTACATCAATAAAAGAACTACTGCAAAAGATATTATACATAAGAACCTAATGATAAGAAAACTTGTTTCATTATTTTTTGCACAGGGAATACTTTGCACAATTTTTTTAATTGTATTTTTAAGTTTTTTTTTTATGGAGTAAATTTGAAGTAATGCATAAATTTACTCACTTCTTACTATAATACTGCGTTTTTTAGCTAAAATGTTGAACTTAGGTATAGGGAATGCTGTAGCAAAGTTATAGAATATTTTATTCTGCGTTTTACTGATCAATCAGGATGTTCCATTTGAATTAACGGAGATTTTTCATATTTTGCTTCGTCAAATTTGACATTTTCTGGGCATCTCTTATACTGCAGATCAGTTTCTGACATGGTGTTTTGAAGAACCATTATTGCGTAAAATTAGGTCTAAAAATAGCTTTTCTGTTAATTAACGTAACCGCAAAATTTGCGATATTGTAATTGACAAAAATTTACTAGAAAAACATAGTAAGCCAAATATCTCAAAGATCCTCAGTTTTTTCATATGAATACTATACATAAAATCCCTTTTATTTTTCATGTAAATTCAAAATAAATTATTAAAAATATAGGTTTGTGTTAAAAAAAGAACAAATTGGCTGTGTAGAGGAAATGGAACAGCCTGTATAATCGGTATTATTTTAGGTTTGTAGATCTTGAGAAAACTAGACGCGTGAAATAAAAAAAGTTTCAATTATCTCCCTTATCAACCAAGATATTGGACTTCCGCGTACTAGCTAAGAAAACAGGACGATTCCATCATCTCATCAACAATTTTTTAAAATTGGGTAGTTTCTACGACAAAAATCGCGCTAATTTGGTGGCGCGATGGTGGGCTTTTGCCTATAACAATAAAACGTCTATATTTTATTTCTACGCGAATGCATTCTAATTCTATAGAACTTCTGGAAACGGTTTTCATAGACTTTGGTGAATAATTTCCAACGCAAAACTGGATATTCCAGTAACACAATCCAGCTATCCATTATTCCAAACAAACAAGGGAGTGATTTCATCAAAAGCAATAATATGACAATAATAAGCAATACGATAGCGTCAATGAACTAAAATCTGCGATAACGAGCTATTGGAATGATATTCCGATTGCAACATTGACCAAATTGATGCACAGTATGAAGATCCGGATGTTTAAAGTTATTTTGAACAGATGATCCAAGACTCACTACTAAGTTTAGAAATATATATTTTTTGTATTTATTTTATTTATTAATTTTCTACTAATGGACCTATAGAAATGTTCACTTACCGATATTGTATAAAATGTAATAATTTTTTTAATCTCATTTTAGATATTAGAATCTTGTATACCTATGCTCTGGCTGGAGATCATTCAACCACGGTTAAGGGATTGTATGAAAAGCTTCCACTTTTCCATACTCCTGCAGTTATTTTTACATAAACCTTATATTGTCAAAGAATATCCGTATGTAAACGTATTTTTTCTCAAGCGCTAACAATTCTGTTTAAGGACTACAGGCATGGCAAAAACCTTAATTTAATGAAATTCAATCGTGAATTAAATTATTATAAATAACACTTAAATTATCAATATCGGTTCTAAAATTTATTGCGTTATTGTTTTTTTTTGCACGTATGTATATAGATCATTTCATAAATTAATCTTTTTTATAATTATTGCTTAGTGCTTAGACAAAACAGTTGCAGCAGTTATGTTGAGTGAAACAGATTATTGGTAGTTATAAAGTCATTTCCTTAAATATTGTTTGGTTTGACCCATATAGCATTGGTTACAATCTTTACAATCTAATTTACAGACGCCTTTGTATTAATATCTTCTCTCTCTAGATCTCTCTAGACTGTAACATTGAATGTGAGGTCGTAAAAATCAAAGTTATCGATGATCCTACTTAACACAAAACATAATAATAAAAAAATTATTATCAGAAAAAATCTATTACCTCATTCCCGAGTGTTATGGAGGTATACACAGCATTGGAAAAGAAAATCGCGCGCCGTCAGGGACATCAGATAGTATTCTCTGCCATATGTAATAGTTGACATTTCTTATGACTGCTTGGTAATAGCGTACTAGTTTCTAATTCTAATGCATAACAAGCGTACAATTAAATGCAGATTTATAACAAATTTACCGTGTAGATTAAAAGATTACAGTTTATAATAGATGTTAAATTGGCTGTCATATTTTAAAGAAACATTATGCACGCTTACATACGCCCGTATTTGCATGTGAGGAAAATACAAAGAATATGATAACTGTTCTTGCGCCGTTAGGGTCCGTAATTGTTAGAATTACGAGGTTGGCAGCACATAAAAGATATTTATCTATGATGGGTCGGTTAAGTTTGTGTATAAAGTACTCAATGGAATATTGTAGGGGTAAACGATGAAGAAAAATGATACTAATGCTTGAATGAAATATAACAAAGCTACTGTAAATTTTTCAGTTAAACGTAAGTAATTAAATAAAATTACTGCTTCATTAGTAGTACCTAGAATAAATTACAGTAATAGTATAGATTGAGTACAATTTATTACAATTGAAGTTTAATTAAAAATATGTTAATCCGCAAAACTATTAAGAATTTTTTATCGAAAAAGTAAATTAGAAAGTTATGCTCTGTTTAATTGACATATTCCATGCTGCAATTTTATCAAATAAAGCTTACAACCGTCTTTAAAATGATTTTGTAAACAAATGACATATATTGGATATTCTGGTGTAAAGAGCAAATATGTTTCATATTAAAATATAAAGTCGATGTTTTTGTTTCGATAACGTACTTAATATAAAAAATATGCTATCTTACGACTAAAAAATATTACCGGGCAATATTTGCAATTAACAAAATGAATTAAACGTCCAAACTTATTACAATTTTTTTGCCTAATATTGAACTTAATCCTTAAATATGCAAGTGACAATAGAAATAGCACTAATTTCATTAGACGCAGTAAGTCAAACAAATCTTCGAAATTAATTTCGAGATTGCCAAACCATCAATTTATACAGCAGGATGAGGTGAGAATAAAAGTGTTAGGTAAGTAACTGACTGACATTGCTAACTGGCTGATAAAATTTAGCAACTATTGCTTTATCTTGCAGATAACTTCTATTTAACATTCAATAAACGTTTCACTGTAATTATCTTACAAATAAAATTTTATCTGCAAGTTAATTTATTTGTCCTCACATTGATAAACCCATCCTAAATGCTATAGTTACAAACAGCATTTCATATATGCATAGTCTAAATAGAATTTTTAACGAACATTGTTCTGATAGCATAAGAGTTGCATATCTAAGTGGAATAGGTAGCAAAACATTCATAAAAAAATACGAAGCAACAGCTTTATATGAATTGTAATTAGAAATTCAAATAACCTTTACGTTCACATCTTTGGATAAGGTTCACAACACTATAAAAACAGGCATAAAAAGCTCATGCATTGAAAGCATGTGTTCGTACATTACATACTCTTCAGTATACGTATACATATAAAAAACAAGATTTAAGGGGATTGACGGTTCCATATTATTCGGTAAATAACTGTACTAACTTACTTGTTTGTTGTTTATATACATACGCGTGCACATACTAAAAGAACGTGTTCGAATTTAAATGCGAATAAAAAGGACAATGACATCTTCAACCTGTCATTCCTCATTTTTATGCCATCCTTTCCCGTGTAAGATTTACAAAAATAGAAATACATATTTGCTAAGTTATTTTAAGACGTAAATAAAGTATTCGTTTATTTGTTTTTGTGCTATATACTACGCACGTGTTTGTTGGATTCAATTAATTTCGGAGCTTTATCACAAATTTAACAAAACCGCTTCATGCTGCTAAACTCCTTTAATTTGTAAACCGATTTAATGCGCCCATAATTGAGGCATTATTAAACTGAGTCGTGGAAAACTTGTAACACAATAAAAATAATTGTAATAACGAGGTATATGTGCGGCAGAAGTAGGACAGTTGACTGACGGTCTCTCGACCGTATTATATTCTCCTAAACCCTTTTCATTTTTTTTATGTGCAGCTATCAATTGCAGTACTGCTCGGAATCATGCCAATTCACATTTACATCCAAAAACAGGTTATATCAAGTGCCCCACCTCTGGACAGACTTAAGGTATTAAAACCTGGGACCATTAGAGGACACCATAAAATCCTTGAAGATCCCAGCATTAACCACCTGATTTACATTGCAAAGAACAAGACTCCTATGCAATACAATTTCGACCAACCCAACAAAATGATCATCGAAAGCCGTACTAAGTGGGCATCCGGTGAGCCTCCACTCAAAAGAGGAACCCTGGCATGGTACACGGACAGCTCTAGAATAGAAGGAGTGGGAACAGACATTGGGGTCAGTGTAAAGGTTTTGTAATAATCAATACAATGTTAACACAATCCTGTCTTACACACTAAACATACTGACACCTGCGCACATCGCAACATACTGCACAGGTCCGGACTGACATACGTTGATTACTCTACAGTCAGTGGTCCTAACCACTTTCTCAAAGTGCCGATGGGACTCCACCCCAACATGTTTCAAGTAGTATATGAACTAACAGTCAAGCGACGTTGAAGGCTGTGAGTGCCTACACATACGAATCCGGTATGTTGCATGAATGTACCTGCAAGATAGGGAAATTCGGACAAAATAACCACGTAACTCTTCAGTGAGTCTCAAGCCACCAAGGGATCGAAGAGAACAAAAAGGCAGATAAGGGTGCCAAAGAAGTTGTGGACTGCAAAAGAGTCACCTCAAACAAGCAGTTAACAAATGGGAGGACAACAGAAAGGCCTCCCACTGGCAGAATACGCCACTGTTATCAGGATCACCTAAGACAGTTCAGTCGTTGCTATCTTTCAGCAAAGGGGACCTTGGACGGCTGACAGGGTTTAATAGAAGTACCACCTACATAAACTCGGAAAACCTGAAGATCAAATCTACCGTCTATGCCAAGAAGATCTAGAGACGACAGAACACATTTTGTGTAAATGTGATGCTGCCAGTCATACTCGACATCAACGCTTGAGTAGGCCATTTGTAACGACTACTACCATCCAGGATGAAAATCCCAGACTAATTCTAAGGTTCATTAAAAGCCTCGAACTAGTCTAATAACCAGAAGGACAATGTTACAATAGACCCATGAACGTCGCGGTGACTAAAGGCAGCAGTGCCACTGCCCTCAGATCTAATCTAACCTAACATACATGGGTTCTTGATTTCATAGAGATGCTATTTGTTTCTACCGAGAGTATAATTTTGCTTAATGCAAACTTGCTCTTTATTTCAGGAAAGATATTTCTTAATTTCTCTTGTCAGGAGAATTATATAAGAACATATTTTTCTTGATTCAATCCTATGAATGTGTTATAATTATTAAAGACTTAAACTATTTTTGCCCAAAGCAAAACAATTTTCTTGTCAGTGGACTTGCCGAGTTTTTCATCATTTGAAAACTTGACCGTATTTGCTAGTCATAAAATTTACATATACTATGACTAATTGTAAGAAATATTCGGTTTCTGTAATATATTACGTAATCATTGTATTTTACAAAAAAACAATTTTGTTATTTTAAAGAACAAAAATACATTATTTAACATTACTAATATTTTTTATGATATGCGTCTATTTCATTGTGCGTTAAGAAAGAATATGGCATTAACATTTAATACGATATCAATTTTCTTTTATAACTAGTCCTAAACTTATTACATATGATTTTCCTTAATAAGTAGGAGGAAAGTACTTGCTCTACTACGTTAAGGTATGTATGTATGTATGTATGTATATATGTATGTATGTATGTATGTATGTATGTATGTATGTATATGTGAGGTATACATCTATGTACAGGATGCAAGGATCCCCATTAATTCTGTCACCTTTTACGTATACATAACTTTTTTAATGTAGTCTGGACTAATTTGTTTCCATTTCTCCTACAATCAACTTTTAACGACACCTATTAAACTTGTAGTTATTTAGCAATTCGATTTCTTTCACATATTTTTCAGTGACAGAAAACGTATGCTTGATGCTTCGAATCATTACCTTCATAAAATTTTTATGTGGATAACATTTCGCACTTAATTTTCCTTACTTTGCCTTAATATTCGTTTTAAAATACATTAATATTGTTTTATAATAATAATTATTATGTATTCAGAATTCATTTTATTGTATAATAACTCATACAAAAATGTCGGAGCTGCGTTTTCACGGCGTCGTTCCAAGGATAGCATGTCAAAAGTATTAAGCAAGATTTCGTTGGGAAACCTCTCCATTCTATTGTAAGTGTGAAACAATAAGTACTTCACAAAATGCCTGAGAACGTTTTCAGTATTGTGCAAGTTGAACTTCTTTCAACATTCACGTTTTCTATTCTGCAGTCGTACAATATTAGATTTTTCTTCTTAAGTATATGCAACAACTATTCCGGTTCAGTTTGTTCTGGTTACATCAACCCTGGATGTTAATCAAATTTTCGTGTAAACTTGCATACTCATTTTCGAATTCAACAGATGCAAAATTGCTAATTGTATCTACGAACGCCATACGAGCGTTCTAGTAAATCATGAATAAAGATATCACTTGTAGGTTAAAGCAGCTCTTTGGTTTCACGAACAATACCGTAAAAAAACTCGTTTTTTATCTACTCTGTCAGAGAATGAGAAATTAGCCTCTTCGGATATGATTAACTATTTTCAAAAGTTGAAATTCTCGCTGCTCACGATTTGCGCTTTATATGGAATTAAATGCCGATTATTTTTCAAAACGCACCGTAATGATGTCCTAGAGATGTTTAATTGCGTCCAAGGGCAACGAGTCGAAGTTTCAGGGCTCTCCTGAATACGAGCTTCGGCTTACACGTACTTTAATCGAACAATAGTGGATAGAGAACCAGCAATAGTGGAGTTTCAAAATAAATTTTCAGTATTTCAAGACTTTCTACTGAAGTGTAGTGCTTCATGGTAAAAATAGCATAGACTGACGCTTCTCTCCCGTGGTGTAATCAGACCATTTGACATTTACTCTCATTACAAATTAAAAGTGAAATCGTTTACTATAAAATGGCTCACGCTTTCTAAGTACTACAAACGTGCGAAATACAGAAAAACAAGAGAACAAGAAACACGTGCAGTACTACGTTATATGTTCATAAGTATACGCAGAATACCTTCAATTCTCCAACTCCCGTTATTGATATACAGTGCTAATCGTAACATTTCAGCCGCCATACTTCACTGTACTATAGTTTTACATTCTTGTGATTCAGCTCCTCGCTTTTTTCTTAAGTCCATTCGTCGTCCATCCGATTCAAAAACATTGAAATTGTTTGTATATGAGAAAATAACGTAACCACTAGGTTGCCTTCTTTTTTAAATCTTCTTTTGCATATCCGCACCGCCTTTCTTGTTTCGCTCATTCATAATAATATGTGCGGGTACAGCTTTTCCAGAGTTTTCTAAATTTTTCTAATTTTAGGTGCTCCTTTGAGGGAACTTTTTGTGATTTTCAACATCTTCGTTTCCATTATTTTGTTTTGTTGTCCTGGGTGTTGCTTGAATTTTATTCTTCTCTTATTCTTATTGCGTCGATAGTATGATCGTATTTCAGCATTTTTTTGTATTGCATATTGCTAATAATTCGAATGGTTTTTTATATACAGTAATACATATATAAGTAACATGTTTTATAAAACGTATTCTCTCGAATATTTGGCCCAGCTCGGCCATGTCCGACGACTAATTCAGCACAGATGATTGGATCAGATTTCTGCCCGTCTCGTGTATAAATCTCACTTACAAGCATTGCTTATATTGTTATCAAAAGGGCTATATTTGAATGATCTTGTTCTAAAAATATAATTCCTAGTATCTTTTCTTCATTATTGATATATCCTGATGAAAGCGTTTGCCCTGCTCATCATTTACAGATTCGCAGTTCACAGGAAAAAAGTCCAAGTGTGAATGTAGCAAATGGGTCTTTAGAGACATATTGTAACCTAATTTTTGATATAATTACAGCATATTCTCATTAAGAGTAACATAATTATTAGCTTTTTTATTTCCGAAGACATTAGTGACCACTAAGGGAAACTCATTCCAAGCTTTTTTTTCAATATCTGTTAAAGTGCTGTCAAGATGTTCGTCTTTCATAATATTTCGAATCTGTGGCCCTACAAAAATTCCTTCTTTAATTTTTGCTTCACTTAGCCTTGGGAATTTCTGATGCAAATACTGAAAAGCCAGCCTATCTCTATTCAGTGCCTTAAAAAAGCTTTCCATTAGGTTCAATTTGATGTGCAAGGTTGGCAACAAAATCCCTTTGGCGTCTACCAATGGCTCTTGTAATGAAGTGCCTTTGCCCGAGTGTCCCATTCGTACAAAAAACACTAAAACTTGGTACAGCCTGGCCGTATTTTATATTTATCAGTAAATACATTCATGAAGTTGTCGGAGTAGACTCTGTGTGAGTTCATATTATAAAGGTAGTATGCAATAAAAGGTCCAAAATTCTAACAAATATGTATTTAACTAGCGACCGCGCGAACCACGAAACCGGTCGCTAGTTAAATACATATTTGTGAGAATTTTGGACCTTTTATTGCATACTACCTTTAAAATATTTCATGTTTTTGTATGATTCTTTCATGCCCACGGCATATCCAACAGGAATAGAGGCTAGAGTATTACCGATATGCAATAGTACTACCTATAAATTCAATGTTGAAGTATCTATAAACTATTTCCATTCTTCCGGCTTGCAGTTTATATTTAAAGCAGCCAATAAACCACTAATGTTATTCCATATCAAAAAGTGGTACTAGACCTTTATGGCGTTTACGAAAAACATCATCTTCTAATAGGTTCCACTGCTGCAGTCTTAATTCTAATAATTCTGTTTTACTTTTTGTATCTAAATCCCTCGCGAGATCCTTTAACTCTGATTGGGTTGTGCAATGGCGGCGTAACGTGCTTGATATGAAAACAGGATCTCTTGATATTGATGGCATATATTCTTCTTGAAATTCGCTGTATCGTTATTATCTGATTCGTAAGTGAATGTTTCTGGGGAGTTCTAGAATAAGAAGTTCGTCACTATGGGAAATAGGTCTCATTGACACATAGTATATTTGAATAGCTGATAATTGATGTTTTCTTCTTGGATATCCATGTGCTTTGCTCAACACGAGATATCATGCAGAAATAGTAATCACTAACATAACTTGTAGACTCTCTTCAGCGCATGCATTGCAGCAGATATGTGGTGCCCAATGATTCTCTTCGTCCCCTATTTGCAACCGAAATAACGCTAACATCCCTGTTTTATCGATGGAGTAATAGATCGCTTCTGAAATACAAAAGTAACCTCGCCACAAACATAGCCAGAGATGATGTGGATTGTTTATACACTTTCGAAACATCTTACAATGTTAACTATTTGATTCGACACAATAACTTCGGTTGACTAACCTCAGCTTTCTAGGTTCTTTTATACCTAAATACTGTGCTAGATTTTTCGAAAATATTCGGGAAAATGCAATAATTTTCTATTCAATTTCATAGTATTGACTATATAGGCGTTTGTCATTTGTTTGCATACAGGAGCTGTTCAGTATAAGGCAAACATTCGGTTACAGTGTTAATAAATAGGGACACATATGACACATATTTCGTCGATTTTATTTTTGATACGTTTTGGCTGTTGCCCAGAGTAATCAATCAGAAAACCTCACGTCCACTAACTACCCATGTTCAACATTTGAAGCCTACAAAGTCTTTCAGAATAATATTGTTCTTTATATCTATCTATAATTTTTCAAGTGATATGTTCAAAATTTCTAATTCTAGTTTTATGGTTACTTTTCAATATGCTTTCCGACAATTAAATCAGTCCTGTAAATAATTTTATTTTTTATTTCATTACAGTTCATTTTATTAGGACAGCGTTGCTGGTAAAATACTATAACAACACGTATTTAAACTGTTGGACTTTTTTGACCTAGCTCATAAAAAATGTAAATAAGATATTAATCTTCCATCTTTAGAATTTTTACTTATTTTGTTGCCGAGAGTGAAAAATAGTTGAGTTACGTTTATTATCTACACTGACTACTAACGTGTAGTTGTAGCTCACCGTATACCTGTGTGTGTAGTTTGTAACACGAAACTTCGACTCTAATATATGTATAATCTCTCTGCCGGCCGTAATGTTAGAAATTCACTTATCGCAAGCGTCTATGTTGCAACCATTTACGGCAATTCAGCGACTACTTCAAACACAGCAGAAGCCTTCCAAATACCAACAAAGATCATATTTATTTATCTCCTTATTTATTGTTGCCGTTGTTTTTAAGAACATCTAAGCCTGAATGTTACCATGAAACCAGTTTACCGCAAGCAGTTCTCTTTGACCGATGGCTATTGAACTCCTCACTTTCCTCATGCAATATATTCTCCCTGAATGCGTTACAAACGGACATCGCTAAAGACGACGACAGACTCTGTATATCGATGTGTGTCTTGTTTTTATTTATTCGTAGTTTAACTGTAAAGCAATAGACACCGTGATTGGTTTCAAAATGGGTCGTGTATAAAGCATGAAATTTCCCACAATCGGCTGCGTACTGAACAACGTCCCCTTGTTGCTAATATACGGTTTCCTATCCGCGTTACATCAGAATTAATTAGCATATTACGAATGTTAAATATGTATATGTATGGCATGTGGTGAAATATTACAAATGCAAGATAAAATATCGGAATATATTAGTGATGTTTTTATTTGTTCAACAAGAAATATGTATGAATTGACTTCATGAGAAATGCAGGTGTATACTTATTAATGAGATTAAATTACACTGATCTGAGATTACGTAACAATAAACAGATAATTTTATAGATTTCAAATTACACAACTACTTCAGTGCACAGCTTTTTGATTGCACTTACAATTAGTGAATTGAAATTTTATGTTGCTAACAGAACAGTCAACAGACACATCAAACTTTTGCACATATTATTAACTTCAACTTAAAGAGTTCTGATTTTTAAGATATTTTATTATAAATGTATTGTAACGTTATTCAAGATTTTCTACTCATGTTGAATTATTTTCCTTGTTAAATACATCAAAACATCAAATTGCATTTTTCAGTAATATCAGTTTGCGTATTGAATTCATTAATTTAATTAGTTTGTTGGCTTTGCACTGTTTGGTTCATCTGTAATAGCTACAATTTTGACGGACTCGCTTTAAGTGCAATTAGAAGTTAATGTTAAATAATTCTTAGTAGTTGTATTTTATACATCTTTCCAATACACTTTATTCCTGAAATAGATAAATAAATAAAAATTAATTTAATAACTTGAAAAATGATTTTAGGTAACACAATCTTGTCGACGTAGTAATGGGACTGTTTTGTTGAAAGTTACCTCCAAATGCAGCTTGCAACACACACCAACATCACACGGGAAAGTCTTAATTCGTCCTATTGTTCTTAGCCCTTTTGGCAGAAGGCATAGGAAATTCGAGTTGGCGTATTCGTTTGTTCTAAAAATTATGGAAAAGATCAATGAGAATTACATAAACAGAATTCATCTAACAAAGCTGCTTCTCCATTCACTTTGCCAACCAAACCGATAAGGCTCTTTACAACCTTATGAAAATGATCGAAGGGACCTTTGCAAATCAAGAAATAACACTATCTGCACCGATGCACTGCTTTTGATGAAGTCATTTAAATAATAAAAGTTATGCAGCAAACAGTCATTCACTCTGGACGCATTTTATATTAGAAAGGGGTAGAATTATGCCGTAGCTAAGCAGCAGAGACAAGCATTTGTATGTTAGCAAGCTACTACAAAATACATCTCTCAACACAGGAAAAGATTAGGTGTCAATCCAACCAAAACAGTAGTTATTCTGTTTACCAAAGGAAAAAGTATTATTTACATTCACTGTACATTTCAATGGAGCCGAATATCTAAAAATCATCCTTCATTAAAAGCTAAACTAATATAACAATTTAGACAGTTTTCCAAAAAGCCACAATGACATTCTGAGTATGCAAAAAATCATATATAATAATAATATATAAATACGCTCCTACGTCAGCTATGCTACTCTAGTTTTGTGGCCAAAAAATAACGAAAAAACAGCACCAATCAAGTTGCAAAAACTGTAATGAGTTATCTGTCTAAGTACATCAGAAGCGATGGGCATCTGCCTCAATGAAAATATTGTCGAGTGTCTCGAGTCCTCTATATGTGCTAATCAAGAGAATTACCGTTCTCAGTGCACACTAACTAAGGTTATCTTATCGATTTAAATGGAATGATAACTAGACATCTAAATATTCTGGGAGACTTTCAAAAATACTATGAAAGTGAATGACCATTGAAGGTACTATTTTCAAACTTCTGGCGAACCAAAATCTGAAAATCACTTGTCTGGTATCCTACTGATAAATCAAAGATGGACAAAGAGGTAGCAGTTACGTTCCAAACACTAAACTCTCAAAATCATTGGAAACATCGTCAACAATACTTCGGCGGAAATGCACGTGATAGATATCTGCGTCCGAAAAATGCTGTTGTTCTAAAAGGTTTTATCTCACTCAAAGCGGCGTTCACCCTCAAAGCAGTATGATTTGAGTATGAACACGGTGAATTAGAGTTACGTAGCTGGAATGGAAATAATCTACTCCATAAATATACAATACAGAAAGCCAATATGTATTTCGTTGGACCGGAATGTTTATTTAGCAGTCACAAATGAATTCAATAAAGAAATCAAACAATGAAAACTAAAAACTTTTCTCCAAAGAATAATATATGGACAAATACAAATAAAGAAGTTTAATTAAGTATACTACAGGCCTTCTGACTGGCCACTTTCCTCTAATGTATCATCTCAAAGAAAAGTAAAATTAATTAAAATGTATGCCGATCTTGGGAACTGAAACTACTGAACACATACTTTATGAGTACTAAACTCCATCTAACATAACATACGATGAAGTGGACGTAAGAATGTGTGATTAAAAGGCTACTAATAGAACTCGGTAATCAAACAGATCGCTAAATCGCAGTGAGGAAAAACGCTTAAAACATGAATAACGCGTCTACAATACAATGTATGACAGCACAATACATCTCATCGTGAAGTTATTCAATAACTTTAACAAGTATCAAGCATGAATCTTATGATGAAAAAAGTAGGACTAATGAATCTTTTTCTTGAGATTAGTGAATCCATCCTTTGCGAATACAAGAGAGTCTAGTGTCTATATAGTGATTTTTTGCAATTCTATGGATTAGTGAGGTAATACATGTGCTCAGATAAAACATGTAAATAGAACTCACTTCTTCACGTGCCAAATTGTAGAAAAACGTATTTGTGGAATTTTTACCGATAAAAATAATTCTTTGAGAATAATAGGTGGTTACTCTATTGTCTATGTTACAACAGTTCAAAAACAATGTTCTATAGCCAAACTCTAATATTAAAAGTACATACCTAGATGAGTCAAGAAAACTGCAAGTTCCTTCGCAATAGATCATTACTAAACTCATACTTACTAATATTAAGAATATCGCATTTGGCACAATTTTGTCATTGGTGTTTTGTATTTCAAATGGAATTAATAAATAATAACATATTAGTAATTATACGGATTATTTCCTCCGTGTTTACGAGCATATTACAGTAACCTACATACATATTCAACGAAATATGTATATATATATGTCAAAAAACTAATTAATTAGACAAACATTGCTTAGTACTGTAACAACAAAATCTAATACTGTTAATTAATATGTACTAACTGTAAGTAAAATACGATATACAGAGAAAAACCTGTTCACCGTGAAAAGTGGCATCTGCACTACAATAGAAGCATTAGAAAAAAAGCAGTTTAAAAATCATGGTTTCATATTGTAACGTACTTCCTGTTATAACGGAATATAATGGTGAAAGTAATCGAAAGTTATTATGAGGGAAGTTAACGCCTAAACGCTGTACGATTTACATTTTGTTTACTCATACTGATCTACAACAAGCTGTACCATAATACATGCCCAACGAAGTAAAAATATGGGTTAATTGTGGCTGCACACATGCGTAACGCATCTAACACTCGTATTTACACAAGCAACGTGCTCTTGTTGATCTTTTTCGACATCGTGACTATCTTCTTCAACTGCTCTAATTTGTAGACAATTGCGCAATTCCTATGTAACAAGCACTACATTTTAACTTCAAGCGCTGTACATACAGACAAAGCCAAAATACAATTCACCAACACGTAGTTATTTGGTTTTATACTAATTTATCGCAATTAATAACTTCCTACGCGAGTACCACATGCTAGTATTAGCAATTAAAGTATTAGTATTGGCAATTAAAACATGGTCGCGATGGAATTATCGCATCATTAAAAATATGTACCTACATATAATTCAAAGGTTTTATAATAGTGTTAATTTTTTATCGTAATTTCACTTTTAGAGAACAACAAAAGAAATTAAACTAGTTAATGATGCATTATTATGTGAGTAAAAACTACGAAATTGGTAACAGGACTAGAGTTTTCTAATCACAACAGAAACATATGTTTTCTTACTGTTACAGGCTATATGAATTGTAGTTGTTTACTCGGATTATTACGTTTGTTTTGCAAGAAAGAAAATCCGAACTATTACTATTATTGAATATTTAAAGTTTTAACAGAGAATTTAACGATTTAAAGATTTTTTTACCATTTTTCAAAAACTGCTGCTTTTGCCGAAACTTGGTACAAGCTCAACCTCATCAATACCCACAATCTTTCTGCGTTCAGAAAAAATGTTCAAAATGTCCACCAAAAAGCAACATAAAATTTGTACATAACGTGTTGTGATATCTTTAAATAATGGATAATTGATCAATTACCCTATGTTGTGGGTGTTTAGTTGCACTCTAATCTATCAACTCTCGCGATCTAATAATTTTGTTTAAATGACTTTGTGACGGCATCAAATAATGACGTGTTAATCACTTTGCCCTCAAAAGCGAATAGTAAGTCGATCCGGATTTAAATTCTCAGAGAAAAATGTCATCGTCTCTCCGAAGAATTGAAACCCGGCTCCTATCGTTTCGCCACAACGTTATTCAGCCACCTAACCACTGCGGCTATCGACCCGCTATACTATGAATATATACTATAATATAATGTTTTGTGATGTATTTTTCCATGATATCGCAACTACAAAAATTTAAATTTTCACTATAACATATCGTCCATCGTACAGTAATAGAATTCATTAGAATCTGCAACTATAAAAAATTTTTACTATTTATATAAAAAATTGGTTTGTGTTACTTTTAGTAAGGGTAGGTAATACTTACAATATATTTGTTCCATAAACAAAAATCGTGATGACTATTATCAGAACCTTTTTACTACAAATTTATCGTATTCTCTACTACGTTTTGCTCAGCGTAGAAAACCTTTTAAACAATTATTATTAAGTAGTTGTCTTGCAATACAACAATTAGATTGTTTAATTTTCATATCATTGAAAACCTTTTGACATTTTTTATATTAAAATAAATAATTAATAAATTAGCATTATTATTATTATTATTATTTATTATTAAATTAATCATAGTCTGAATTAGTGCTTCTGTTGTATGAATACAATTTATAAACATTGTATTCCTTAAATGACACAAAGCAGAGTAACTGTTGCAGTAATTTTCTGGATCATATGTGAATTTTTCGGTAACTATTGTAATATGCGAATTAAAAAACATATGCACGACAAACTTTCATTGTTAAAAATTACTCAAAATATTATTTAGGTTGGTACTACACAAAAATATCTGAATTTTTTCTTTGGAAAGATTGATTATTAATACTACTAAAAACATTGGTCTAATGGTAAAATAATCAACAGATAATCATCGAATTTGATTCTTTTTTCGATGTTCGATATATTCTAGATGCACCAACCACTATTGGAATATAAGTAACAGCGCTACACTATTTATGGCAAGCCAAAGTGTAGATAATAAACCATTTGATTTCTCTAATTTCAATTTTAATTTGACGGCATTGAAATTCTAAACCTTGTATTAAAAGAAATAAAATGCAGTAACTTACTCTCAAAATAATTATAGACATTGTATGAAAAACATCAGTGGAGAGAGATAGATTGAATCTGAAAACAAATTGAAAAAGCGTAACTAACAATGCAAAAAATTATTTTTTAATATAAACAATAATACAGCCCATGAGGATACCAAATCAATGAATAGACTCTATATTTTTGTTGTAGGATTATCGTTATACTATACTAGTGCTAGTGTGAATATTTCAAAATAAATGCTTTATTCAGATCAAATTACAATGCACATTAATAGCTACCGTAAAACGTTACCTAATTTTAACGGGTCGATGGCCGCAGTGGTTAGGCGGCTGACTATTGTTGTGAGAGAACGATAGGTGCCGGGGTTCAATTCTCTGGAGGGACGGTGACATTTTTTCAGAGAGTTTAATCCCGGATCGACTTGCCATTCGCTGTTGGGAGCAAAGTGATTAACAGCGCGGCATCATAAAAGGCGATATGATGCTGTCACAAAGCCATTTAAACACAACTTACACACACTAAAACTACACCGCAAGAGTTGCAGTGATAGCCAGACAAGTAATACAGCTTACGGAGTCACTGCAACTAAGCACCCACCACACATTAAAAAAAATTACAGTAGATACTATTCATGTCTAGTTATTGTAACTATTGTTATTAAGTATTTATTAAATACTGTTTCTGATAAAACAAATAGTTTTAACAAAAGATTCCTTTACATCGCTACTCTCATTCGTTTGTCAAAATTACATTTACCATTATTGTACTGTTACAAATCAAATTCAGTTTCGTTAATTTTCTCCATAACTGTACATGTTAACTACGTAACTTTCTGTAATATCTAAGTGTGTCACATTAATTCGGAGCACTTACACATACCAAATGGTACATACTAACAGATACAATGTTCTTTTCTTGTTTTAATTAATCATTTTACAAGTGAATGAAACCTTTGACTTCGTGATCGTGTTGGGTAATGTCTTAAACTATTTACGGGTTCATCTAAATTGATTTAAGAACGGGGATTTGTGTCGTAATATCTGTTTAATATCCGCTGCCTTGTAGTATGGTGGCCCTGGTCTATTCGAGAGCAAAAGGAACTCAGTAAATGAATGCATGATGCTTAATTAAATTTGTAGTAGTCGTGACGGACGGCTATTTTACGCAATATTCAACGCTATCATCTTTTTAATAAAGCCGATTTAGTGAGATAAAAACTATAACGGATCTTTAGAGTGGAAAAAATACTGAACTTGTGTAGAATATATTAAATACACAACACACAAAACCGGATGCGAATGTATAATTCATTGTATATAAATTAATCTTGTCTTCAATTTGAAGAATCAATTTCTTCATCTCTTACAAGTCTAATTACCTTCGTAAATGTGTTTACCTGTTTGTCAAATTAATTTATAATAACAAATCGGGTATTAACATACATATATAATTACAACGATCTGTCATAATTTTTGCCTAAAGCACATAATCAGCCGTCTAAAAATGTAATATCTTGTTGTCAGTATCGAGGCATAGTATCGTTTATACAGCAACACAATTTTCACGAAAATTGACACTTTGTGAGTTTTTAGACTGACATTGTGAAAAACCAAGGGTGAGCTTTTTAGATATCCAATCGCACATCCTTGGAGAATTTAGTCCTCCTAAACGTAATGCCACCGTTACCAATTTATGGGAATATTAATGAAAGTGTGAGAAAACACTTTGAGTAACTTCTTGTCTGTCAGAGGCGGACTATATAACAACGTTAATAGTTTTTATGTAGCCACTACCTATTCCAAGATACCGCCCATTACATACATTCATTTCTTGCTGAAAATATTATCATCACATGTGTTGTATATATGAAAAACAAGAGCTGTATAATGCTCTAAGAAACATCTTTGCCAGACCTCAAGGGTACCTTACCTTCAAAACAGTAGTAGCTGCCCCGCCTGAACCGATAATTGTTGAACCAAAATTTGAATATCGTATATATGACGAAGATTATTATTATAAAAATAAAAACTGCGTGCCAGCAAAGTTGTAATGTCATCGATTTAAAAATGGAAAACCATTATTCGTTGGAAAATATATAACATTGATATAGAATGGTAAAATCGATTGCGGAACTTTATAAATAGCAAGTGATTGTTGAAGAAGATGGTAGCAATAGAGTCTAGCATCTAAATTTATAAGGAAAAATGTGCGAAGAATGATGAATATTCTTTGTCTAAGCCAAGTCATTGGTTAATATACTATTTCAAGCATGCACATAAAATTGTTTCACGTACAATCACAACATTTATTACATGATTCAATTAAGTTAACACCAATAAATTGCATTTGACAGGCATAGAATTATTTAATCTAATCAAGTTAACGCTCAGATTATTGGCAATAACAACACGACGTTTATAATACAGATTAAAGTGAATTTAGTTTGGAAATAGATTACATGCAAACTTTGGCGGTGACAGCCATTGTTCAATCTCTGTCTTCCATGACACATACTTGTACTATTTTGTCCCCAATTGCGGTAAGTGGGCACCTAATGTCTCACCTGCTCCTTATGTTAGAAGGAATAACAAAATAAATTGGACCACAGGTATAAAAATACCTTTGAGACCTATTAACGTATATAGTTAACATTTTAAAGAATTGTCTCCGGATGTTTCTTATGAACCATAATATAACTCTGTATGAAAACAAGCTTAATATGCAGGTCCTTGGTCAAATACTTTGTAATATTGTACACAACTAATTATAAAAAATATTTTGAATTAGAATTCAACTGCAAAAGAATTGTAAAATTACAGTAAGTGGAAATCTACAAGTATTAATTATTAAAGTATTTACATATATGCTACTTGCTAAGCGTCTGTATCAAATGCGACAATTATCGTTTAGAAAGCTTAGTTTCATAGACATAAGTTTTTGGGCAATCTGTGGGCTCTGTATGCTCTACTGTCGAATAAACTGTCCATATCTGCGACTTATTCATATATGATCAATTCTAAATATAGGTTTATTACATTTATTCGCATGCCTTTCGGTCGTCATCATAATCACAGAGTTATTTTCCATTCATGTAATTATATGCAAAATATGAGTATTCATAAACAAGATTTTACAACGCCTACAAGTCCAAGGCTGGACTCATATTCAACAAAGGACAAATATGCGTTATCAATGTTCTTTTTCTATCATACTTTCTTCTAAGCAATAAAACATCAGATTTGAGCAGCAGTGGTATATCACACAATTCCTGCAATTTTACAATATTATGAAAAGAGAATGAATAATATATTTGCCTTGTTGGAACTAAATAAAGCAATGCCATACGTTAAACTTCCATGTGACTAAACATATACATAAATGGTATAATGTAATTATTTCACAACTCAAGCATCGTCTACTAACTGTTATGATTTAACTAAGATCTATCGATCAATGTTTTATTTGAAAAACTTCTTAGGTTTTCCAATTTACAATGTTTAGCGATATGCTCACATGTTTTGGCTTTCTAAGCTTATATATACTTGTGTTAACGTTTTACCCACCATACAGAGCTAATTTGCTGAATAAAGCTTCCTAGACGTTGCTTGTCATATCTCCTTATTATATAGTTACTTATACCGACATTTTGTCTTTGCTTGTTTACTTTCTGATACTTACATCACAGCACTTACACCGGAATATTAATAAAGGTTATTTCATACCTTCCCGATCTAATTCAATTGAGTTGAACTTTGGAAATTGATTAGGAGGATTTATCCGCAATGTACCATTTTTTTCCAAATAAATCCGAATTTTACATCGCAAAACTTTTATTTATAATAATTAATAATAATTAATAATTAAAAGTATTTAATTAGTGTCCAGGATTCACTGCAACACATGTATTTATCCTTTCTCTAGCATTCTATTTAAAATTTTGAATATGCTGTATAAGTTCACGTTCTTGCTTAAAGTTATAAATTATGACTCATAATACACCTTGTATCGGTTGTTTGTTTGGGGTTACATTCTTATGGTAAAAATAAATTGTTTTCTCAATAATCTCAAACTCTAGAATGTGATAATCGTCTGCAGATTTTTTTTATGCTTCTTTTACGTAGTATATTCCCAGTATTGATCAAATTAGTCCAAAATCTGGTCAATGTTTAATCTTATGAGAACTTTCTTACAGATTTTCGAAGAAACATTTCTTAGTTAGAGTACCAGAACTGTCAAATTTGAAATCAGCAACAAAACCAAGAAAAATTTCTGGAAGCTTTTTTCTTAAATTGCATTTATTTATTTGTGTGTGATGGATGCTTAGTTGCAGTGACTTCGTAAGTTGTATTGCTTGTCTGAGTATCACTGCAACTCTCCCAATGTAGTTTTTACGAGTGTATAATTGTGTTGAAATGGCTTTGTGACAGTATTAAACCCTCTTTTATAATGCCACGCTGTTAATCACTTTGTTCCCAACAGCGAATGGTAAGTCGACCGGATTTCAATTGTCCGAGAAAAATGTCACCGTCTCTGCGGAGACTTGAAATCCGACTTGTTCTCGTTTTGCCACAACGATAGTCAGATAATCACTGCGGCTATCGACCCGTTAATTTAATAACTCAGTATGAGTATTTTACAAGGTCTATAGACGGCAATAACATTACAGAAATCTTTCTCTCATTAAAGTGTACCTAATGCTGCGGCTCGAGTTATTGCCCATAGTAATATTCGAAAATTATACATATGAATAGATGAAGAGCATTGGCATCAATATTGACGGAACTCATTCTATACGCCTTCATTATACAAACATTTCTTCACAGCATATGGATTTCAAAATACTAATATTTTATACGCATCTACTGCCACAAAAGAAGAGAGCAATATACATATTATTGCTTTTAGAGCCATAAAGCGCCAGACAATTTGCATGACTGTCGAATTGATGCTGTTATTGCTGTATATGGAGTAATGTAACTACAATTTACGGTTTATATACGTAGGTTGATCCCCTTGGCAGCGGAAAGTAATACACATAAGTAGTACACGTTTGCAGGTATCTAAGTAACTTTCCATCCATAACAATAGATACAAGGAAATCTGGTTTATAACACATAAGGCATAATAGTTACTTATATCACAAGGAACGTAAGTGCTGTTTTGTGGTCCTGCACCGAGGCAACCAAGGTACATAAACCGTAAATTGAGGTTACGTCCCGCCAAGTAAAAATAACCAAGTTTCATAGGCAATACTAAGTTTTTACGGTCTTGGACGTGTTACAACTCACAGCCCCGACCACGAAACGGTACTTACGTTGGTAACCATATACTAATTATTTATCATATAAATAATTATGAATGTGAGTTTACAGATCAAGACGCAACCGAAGTATACAACATTCTGATGATCATGAATAGAATATTTTTTATTACTAATCACAGAAGACGATAGAAAAATAAAGGATTTCCAAAAGAATTTAGTATTTGCTTACATCATGTGTTGTATTTTGATCATTGGGCGCGTCCAATAAAAGTCCGCACTCATAAACTGTTGCCGAGCACTGTGCTATCATCATAGCATAATGCTTCGTAACAGTTTTCTTCTGCTACACACACTCATTATGTGTTAAAAAGAGAATTTTCTTACTTACATCCTCAGCACGTACCATTTCACTTAAATCGCGCTGTCAAAAGCAACAGCAAAAGTATTTAAGACATAAATTTAGATTGAGCGAAAATTAATATCGGAGAGGAAATAAAGACACGATCTAACCACTAAATCTTAAAAAAATCAGGCTATACTGATTTTTAATTTACGTTTAATAATCTTTAAAAATATACGGGAGGATATTACTTTTTAGGTAGCTATAGCTGCAGGTGGCAAAATATCTATGAACAGAAGTGTACATAACTTACTTGACAGGTTCATTTAGCTGATGTGAGAATCGTCACCCAATTTTGACGCTACTATAAATATGACTGCATGTCGAAAAATAAAAAACAAAACCCATGTCGTCTCTTTACCTCTTCATCGTGCGACTTATCCGAGGCATGAACAATAGAGGATCGAGCCCACAATACCGTAATAAGAAACGTTGATTAGTCGAACGCTGCTGCTATGCATTCATTTCATGAACCGCCATAAATCTTCCACTTTACGAGCAATAAAGGGGATATTTTTCGAGCTATGGACTTGACGACCTTATTTTAATCGATAAAGGTCGGTTGCGTCGGTAAAGTGTGCCTGCTGCACCGCTCCCGCAACCATTGCATTGTTTACTTGGTGGAGACGAAGTACGGAGGTGTATGGCTGTGGTGAACAAACGATAGTAGTTTGTCGACGTCGTTTTGTTTAGCAGAATGGTTTTTTTTCTGCCGTCTGTCTTAGCGGAGTGAGGAGAGGTTCAATAACCTACAGATGGGATTTCTATTGTTACAAATCGCTTGCAAATTGATCGCGAAATTCGAAAAAAAAACAATTGCTGAGGCAATTACCGTAGTCATGAGAATAAATGCATTATAACAATAAATACATTATTATTACACTTAATAATAATTAATTTGGTAAAGATATGCAGATACTAATCTAATTAGAATACTTGAATTAAATAGGGCATAAAATAATCACATCATTTTCATATTTTCGTCTTTATCTAATTTACATAGAATTTAAAGCAGCATTAGAATTTCAGGTTGGTAATAACCAAGCCCTTTGCAAAATAATAAAATAGCAACATTTTGGAAAAACCTGTGCCTAGTAAAATATATCATCTTATTGATTTCACAGTTCTTTCCAAATATGAATGTTGTTGTAGACTAGGTTAGAAATAAATTTAACGAATATTAGTATTACCTGACTTCAGTAAAGCACTCCCCGCTATAAATCACAATATTTTTGCACTGCTATAAAGAATGCATAGATACGTTCTCTCAATAAAGATGTTGTGCAGAAGTCTATTCTCATCCGTATTGTTCTATCAGGCGTCAAGTGGTCGACAAATGTGCACGGGTGTTTAGAGATGTCAGTTTTACGTTCGCAACAGAGACGTCATCTTTGTCATTTCGTAATAGCTCAAATAAATGTCAGCAAAACTTGTTTATTCGCAGCAGAAGAACAGTTAATTTTACATATACAGAGTGATACAGAAATTATTTGCAAGGTCAAAATGTAAATCTGATTTAACAAAGGTGGAACAAAACTAACACTAATATTTTTGGACTTCATTCGAGAACCAGAAGGTCATAGATTGAGTTAGAAAACTTTAAAAGCGTTTCTGAAAACATTTTATATCGTTAGTTAGTTGCCTGTTGTAGAGAAAGTTCTCGTCTTTTAAGAAACATAGTTTGCAGGCATGAATCGTATTCGTAAAATATACACTACTGGCCTCGCGAACATCCATTATTAACTTATCTGTCACATCCACAAACAAAATTTAATTTGAATCTATGGATTGGTTTGATTGTTAATAAAGTAGTTGGTTTTTGTTTTACTATGGATCGTTTACGGGAGTAAGATATATCAACTTTAGGGTGGAAGTTTTAAAAGAATTCCCAGATAAGGTTAATTTAGAAGATTGCCAGACCATTCACTTTCAATCAAATGAAAGCCGCTGCTCATAATTATTATGAGTTTGGTACGATTATGAAAAAATTTTTTGAAGGCCGTTAAATAGGAACGAATGATCCAATAAATTGTCCGGCCCGCTCTGCACTTTTTTCTGATCACAGTTTAGATTAAATGTAGTTAAATACATGTTTTATTAGACTATAAATAGAATCAAATTAAATTTTCAGTCACAATGCTCCATAAGATTATAAAGTGCCCCATAATGAGAAAAATGCAACTCCATTTCTATTTTTAACTAACTAAGTTTTACCGTTAACAATAATAATGGCATTTTCGTTGTCACTTTCAGTAGGTTCTTCCTGTAATAAAATTTGAACAAAATTGATACAATAACCATTATCGTATTCACGTTGTTTCTTATGAACTTTGTACAGATTTAGTGTCAACATTTCATCGCTTTTCATCATTATGCAAAAATTAATTGTTATATATCTGCTAGCATTTCCAATTAATTTCTATTAATAGTTTTCTTTCCCGTTTTAATATTATAAATAATTGCCACAAATATCCTCTACAATGAGCGCATTCAGTACAATTGTCAGGTAAAAGATTTAAGTCAAAGTAATTTGTTTTTTTTGTTTGCAAAATATTTCTCTTATATTTGAAAATGAGGCCTTATTTTCGAAATACGATGTTTTTTTTTTAATAAAAATAGTCATTTTTAACTGGTCAAGTGTTAGTACACCTACCTCGAAAAGGAATTTGTTTAGATACACTTTATCAATATGACATTATTTAGTCCACGTGCCCCCCGTCCCTCCCTCCATACTCTTCGAAAAAGCTAGTTCCACCTTTCATTACGGCACATTTACACGGTAAATTAGATAACGACTTGATTACTGGTTCTCGTCCGGTTATGGTATTTCCATTATACTACTCTTTAGAGTATCGAACGCGTGTTATGTTATCTACGAAGGTAGAATAGTATTGTAAAATCTGAAAACGTGTTGTGTATTAATGCTGGAACCCAACCCGATTGACAACTACAAAATACATACACACAGTGACTGTAATACCTATCACTTACGTTCAAAGATTTTTATAGAAAAAATCTAGCAGTGGTTTACTGTTTTTTTGATTAATTAGATGCAATTATAGGTGAGAATTTGCAAGGGATGTAATATTTATTTTCTAATATTATTACATTTCAAAAATTGCAAAATAATTTAATAAAACTGGGAGGACAGTGATCATTCCACATATATTTCCTAATTTCAATATTATGATATAATCTGAATCAAAAAGAAATATTGACTTAGAATATTTCTAGCATTAATGCCTATTAATTGTTATACGTGATTAACAACACTATGCAAGATTATACAGCCTTGATCATAAGTATTGAGCACTCAGGTTAACGTGGAGTTTTTTGAAGAATATTAAATTGAAATAAATTAAAACAACTTGCACAGGTTTATAGTGTTTATTATTAAGAAAAAAAATCAATATCTAGTTGGCCCACCCTTTGCTTTAATTACAGCAGTAATTCTTTTGGGTGGAGAGCTCACAAGTTTCTTACATTCTTCGGGTCTTCTGGACATAGCGTTCCATTCTAGGCGCAGGCGATCCTTTAACTGGTTTTTTTTTTAATTGATTGTGTAACGCCTGACTTTTCACTTTAATAAATCCCTTAGACGTTCGATTAGTGTTCAGATCCAGCGATTGATCAGGCCAGTCTAGGAATTGTAACTTGTAATTTTTAACTTGTAATTTTTGTGACAGGTTGTGTTATCCTGTTGGAACTTAACACCGTCCATGTTTGTATCGCCAACAGTTAAGGAGAAAGAGAGGCTGGCAAAATACTTCGTGAACAACTGGGTTTATTTACTATTATAGTTATCGCACACGTGCAAAATTTGTAGGATGCTCAATACTTATGGCCAAGGCTGTATATTTCTGACACCAACATTCATATTTATATGTATTTATTAATATAGTTGATGTTAAATATTCTAGACACTAAAAAGTTGCATGAAAATTCAGACAACGCGAGACTTAAAAACAGTAAGTTTCTTTAAAAAAGTTCTGAACAGCCGTATTTAGAATTATATCTCTTTAAACGAATGTAGGCTTTCACGGCCACTGTTCCATAAAGATGTATCTTTCGGGTGTTACCGTGGTCGTTGTAACAAACTTGACGGTTCGTTTATCGTATTGTCAGCTTCTTCTAAGCTAGTCTAAAAAATGATGTTGATGTCTTCTGCTCCTCGTTATATACCCAGTCCCTGCTCCGCTCCAGTGATACGTACCCGGTCCAGTCCGTTGAACCGTGTCCGTTATCGTCCTCTGATCCGTATCCGATGCTTCTCCTCGATTTGTGTTAGATGGCCGCGGAAGCGTCTTCGATTGTCCTTGCTGCTCTGGGATTTCCATCGCCAACTTCCATACCTTACTCAAGCTGTATCCGCCTTCTCGGTTGAAGTTGTTCGAGTTCTTTATTATTTCCAGAGATTCTCTCACTATCTCTAGGTAGTGGTGATTGCTTCTGGCTAGTATCTTCACGTCATTGTAGTCGATTACGTGACTGCTTCCGGTGTGGTAGTGTTCAGCTACTGCAGATTTTCCAGACTTCCAGAGTGTTCGACTTCTCTGTGATGCTCTATGACGTGAAGATAGTAGCCAGTTGTTACAACGACCACGGCAACACCCGAAAGATACATGTTTATTATATATTTCTTTACTATATATACCTTAAAAAAATAATTTTCTTTAAACGTGGCTTCCTCTAACTTCTCTATAAAACTGTATTATACTTGCTCATTTGCTGAAAATGGCAGTTTGGTGCAATGCTTAAATTCGATTTCTTTCTGTGAAAATTTGTTTTTGTCAACTTACAATGATGTTCAGTTTTTCAATAAAGGAAGTAGATAGGTACATAGTTTGGTTTTGTCTCTTCCTACTGTCTTAATAGTTTCAAACAAGTCACGCGTAGAAGTAAATTATTTAAGGTGGTCAGTTGCTGCGACACATTTCTAACAAATTTTCAAGGATAAATCAGATGTTATTTCATTACCTTACCAATGCCCTTAAAATGCCCTCAACTCTGCAACTTAATTTTGATTTTTAAGCAACATTCAGCTCAATCCATTTAATATTGAAACAGAAACCCCATTCATATTTAAAAATGTGTCACCCCGTTTGAGAGTAGTTTTATTTTACAGAGTTTTTTAGTTGCCTTTCACGATTCATTTGTAATTCACTAATTCTCAAATGACTTTAACAACTGTCAAATTTGTGTCAATTGTAATTCCCTTTTATCAAAACTGTTTCACTATTTGTCAAATTATTTTCTCTATTTTTATGCAAATAAAATAATAGAAAGCAATCGAACTCACGTATATTTATTAGAACCAACGAAACATCTTGTGTAAAATAGACAATAAGCAATGAAAATCTTAAACATTCAAGTTCAATTTACGAAAGAATTTTGATTCTTCGTAAACAATGCCCTCCATATGTTGTATGTAGTGAAGGCAGTATTCGTGAGTGATATTTTCTGATACTCTGTGGATGGATTGATCCGCTGATCCGCATTTCTTGGTTGTGATCTCTTGATGTAATTTTTCCATTGACTAAACAATTCCTCAATTGGATTCAAGAATGGGCTATACGCCGGAATAAAAACAGCATGGTGGCCATGAGCTTGAATAAGATTTAGTACTTCAGCGTTTTTGTGAAAGCGGAGATTGTCCATTATAAGATAAGCTCCTACAATATTATCATCACGAACATGATTAATCAAATTTAACAGATACTTTGAAAAATGTTTCACGTTGTATGGTCTATCCTGTATTTGAAATAAATATAACGAATTAAAATTCATTCCAGCTACAATTGAATAATTTCGTCCTCTAACTTGGGCTTTACGTAAACATGCTGGAGTATTTTTGGCAGATCTACCAGAGGACACTCATTTATACCAAAGTCTCTCTCAGTTTGTTGTATTCAAATGCATAATCAAAACGATTTTGTATTATAGCTGATGTATTTCTTCTTTCTGGTACGCACGTCACTCGTTTCATAGAATAATGGAATTCTTTTAAAGCTCTATGAATTGTTGATGTAGATATTTGCATGTCGAGCCATTGGCGAAGACTCTTTGCTTGTAAATCACGAAGTGTAAGAGTACAATCCTCGTCAATCCAATCACATATTCGTTCCTTTTGAGCTTCATTACGCGTTTGCTTTCTGTGACGCGGAGGTTGTTTATGTATCTGGCCCGTTTGCACATTTTTTGCATAAATTTTACGCACTGTATTCGGTTTTACATTAAACTGTATTCCCACATCAATAGAAGATTTTCTCTGATTCATGGAGTTAATAATTAATGCTCGCACTTCGTTACTAATTTTCGCATTTCGCCTTCTCACACGCTCCATGTTTCAGTAATGACAGTTCATGAAATTATTTTGACAAAAGATGAAACTCATTTGACAAATGTGAAGATCATTTGAATAATGGTGAAATACAAATGACAAATGGTGAAAGACAAATAAAAGAGTGAATGTCATTTGATAAATAATGAATCACAAATGACAAATCGTGAAAGGCAACCGAAAAACCCTGTATCGTGCTCGACTTGCAATAATAGTAACAACATGCTACAACATTCTGCATGTTCCCGATTTTTATTTTATATTTACCAACCAGAAATGATTCTTTATATGTAATAATATTCTACATACGTAGAGACACATATGTACATACGTATATGTATATATAACTAATTATTGGAAAATAAGATCGCTTTGAGATTTGTACTACGTTTATTTTTTTTACTTAAGTATACCGCTAAAAAGAGAATAAACAGTAGAGTGTATTTTCAATTCATTAATTGCATAATGGAAGCATTCACAATACGAAACCTTAAAAATATACATTTTCTTTATTCCCGCATTTACACATCTAACTTTTTACATTTTGAGTATGCCTGGTTTGTTTTACATCTCCTTGAACTGCCGTTCTGAGTCAGTGACTCCTTTTCTTATTGCTGCGTCTTCGCTCCTCTTTGTCTCACACCCGCTCCCGTTACGAAAATGAAAAGAAAAGGAACAGACACTTCTTCTTATATTTCTTCTCTCTGCTTCTTCTTCGTCTTCTACTACTACTACTACTACCACTACCACTACTTCGCCTCTTCGTTTCTTCTTCGTACGATATCACCTATCTCTGATCCCTCTTCTTCACTACCTCCGCTAGCTTACAGCAAGCTTACGGCTGCGGAATAGGCCGCATGGTACTTCAGGCGATATAGCCGCTCCAGAGATGGATACAATAATATAGAAAACTAACGACGCAACACCAACTGGACGCGACTACTTGTATTATAAATACATACGTATACGTGCAGTTGAACAAGATAGTATCTGTAGGTACCATAGTGAGAATAGTATTATGTCAAGTCGAGATTGAAGATTTCGTATTTAACTTTATAATTTCGTATTGAGTAATACAGTTTGTAGAGAGTAAAATAAGTACGCGTTGTAATCTTAAACTCGTTTTCTATATATTTATTTAATAAGCTATTTCTATTTAGTTTAAAAATATCCAAAATAGTAATAATAAGAACTACAAACTACTACTAATGTAAAGTTTTTAATAAGTCAAAACCATTTGTACGAACACTGTCTGCGAATTATTTTTTATCCCTGGAATAATAAGGGCATTATGTCCACACGGAAATCACCCAAAGATAATTTACAATTAACAACGTACCCTTGGAATAACTATCAGCGATTGAAAAAATGTACTCTACAACAATAAATCCAAATTTAACCTGAAGGAATTGGTTTTTCTTTTAGGTGTGGTGGGTGCTTAGTTGCATAGACTCCGTAAGCTGTTGAATATGAAGAGAGTTTATAAAGCAATCGAATGGCGATAAAATATTTCATTCTGTAATAGATCAAGGCTTTTTACGATGCAAGTCAACAATGTAACTCCAAGTACCTGAGTGGATTCCCTTCCACAGACAGCGAGTCAGAGGTATTGTTGGCAAAACTTGCTTCATATGACGATGTGAGAAACGCATTAAACCCTGCGAAGCACCCAGTTTCAAAGGTTCTGGCCGCGACTTACCTTAATGATTGTTGCATGTAACTTATTTCTAGTAAAATCGAAATTCACGACAAAAATGATAACGCCACCATGCATTCGAGTCTCTCTATATTAATAAGAGGAGGGCGTATAACCAGGTATACTAATGACACTGAACCCATCAGACTTCAACCTATATTCATAAAAATAATATATTCAACTTTTCTTCAAGCTCAATTAAATAAGTCCAAGCAAGAAAATTTATTTATCAAGCGCTGTACGTTTGCAGGCATTACTTGCATGTTTCTTTGTTTATCTTGCGCCTCTGTGATGATCTCCAATAACTATCTTATTTATTACGTAATTTTTAATTTATACTTCAGTTTGTATCTAATGTATCGGGGCACAATTTGGACATTGAAGTGGACCCCTTTTTCTTGTGAATGTTTAATCGCCAACATAAATCTCTAAAGATTGCATTTTCATAGTAGTTATACTAGCATCGCATTATACACCAGCTAAAATATGTGTGCATAGGGAACCGGAAAATTTCCCAAAAACAATTCAGCGACGGAAAATTCCCTGACTACAATTCATCGACAAACAATTCACCGGATGGAAAATTTTCCCCTTCAATAACAAATTTCCTTTTCCACTTTATCTCGGCTTTGAAATAACGATACAACTATTATTAACTGCAGAATGCATATTTAGGTTTTTTTTTGTTTTTTTATAAATCGAATGCAATGAAGTTTTTTTGTCCTTTTTTTGTCGAGGATTTTAGATGTCATATATATATCTTGATTTTTTTCTACCAAAAATTTAAATACATGTCATCTCACTATCAATATCTATTCAAATATAGTCATGAAAACATTAAAATCAACGAACAGGGCTTTTGTTTTAGTTGTAGTCTTCCTCCAGTGACTCCGTTTGTTAAGCTGTATCGCTTATCTGGCTATCAAGGTTTTAAACTGCAACTCTCGCGGTGTAGTTTTTGTGTGTTTCAAAACTATGTTGTGTTCAATTGTCTCCGAAACGTCACAAGGCTAAAATACTTGTTTTATTAAAAAACTAAACCCGAATTCTGTGTTAATCACAGTAATTTCATTACATCAATATACGACAAATCAGCGTCAGCAACTGATTTTTTCACTTCAATTCAACTATATATATATATATATTTTTTAATGTGGTTTAGTTGCAGTGACTCCGTAAGCTGTATCTTTTGTGACAATCATGAACTATATACTTAAAGAGGTCAACGAACAGGCCCATTTTTCCTTTGGATTTATGTACCAATACGTTTCGTTGTACTCTTCCTCCAGAACGTCAAAACGTACCTTTTAATAATGTTAATAACAAGTTACAATTCACTTATGAAGTAGAACAAAATCAATCCCTACCTTTTCTTGATACATCCACCATTAAGCTGAGATGGTACAGAAAACCATCAAATTCAAACAGATTACTAAATTTCAACTCACAAAATATAAAATTAATCTCATACTAAAAATAACACACCCTCAATTTAATCTTTTATGATGCCGCGCTGTTAATCACTTTGCTCCCAGTAGCGAATGGCAAGTCGATCCGGGATTAAACTCTCTGGAAAAAGGTCACCGTCCCTCCAGAGAATTGAACCCCGGCCCCTATCGTCCTCTCACAACGATAGTCAACCGCCTAACCACTGCGGCCATCGACCCGTTTGATATAATAGTAATAATAACAACAATCGAAAAGGGTTTTTTTCTTATGTACAAGGGTTACTACTTTTTATTGTCTTTAATAAATAAGGTTGTGGGCTATACCACGCAAGGAATCGAAAAGACTCAAAAGAATACCAATCTCTTTAAATAAAATTATAAGCCACGTATTGCACCTACAGCAGTGACATCATCTTAAGATCAGCATTAGATCATAATTCTAAGATTTTGACTAGAATATAGGTTTTGCTTAGGTATTTTTTATAATATAAAAACCGTGTAATTAGAAATTAAGATCAGTCGGGGAATTTTCCATTTGTTGAATTGTTTGTCTGGAAATTTAACCTTCAGGAAATTGTTTGTCGGTGAATTGTTTTCGGGGAATTTTCCTAGATCCGTGTGCATATGTACATTAAAAGAATGCATTACGAAAACAAATGAATTTTACTATATTATCATCCCAAAGTTTAATACATCATCGCTCATTTATTAACGACATAAATCCTTCCATTTCGCCATATTTGGCAGACTAAATGTTAGGAACTTTGCTGAAAAATTAAATAGCTAGCCTATATTTAAAACGGGATTGCTTACATGCTACCAACATTTATACAACCAATTCTATTTTTATGTTGCTTCCTATTTGCTTTCATACGTAATGGTACAGTTTGCGATTATTTTATCACAAATGCGTGCTCTTTAGAAATATTCTTCAACTATAATTTTTGTGTTCGTCTTTATTGTCATTTTGTTGGATGATGTACATACGTGAGCGACCTGAAATGTTTCCAGAATCGACAAGAAATACACAGTAGAAGATAGAACAGTCTTTGCTTTCTTCGGAGATGATTCGTCCGGAAAAGTCCACTGCTTCGACTGTTCCTTGGTCTCCGCTATGTAGTGGTGGATCCCAAGGTTCGAAATCCATCATCCACGGTTACGAAACGCATGAAGAAATCGCTCGGATTGCGTTGAATCCTGACCAGACACTCCTCCGAAACGGTCACCCGATTTCTTTTTTGCTCCGGTGTGAGCAAACGCGGTACCCATCTCGCCGAAAGCTTTTTCATGCCTAAAATTTCATGTAGGATACGATCAACGTGATCCTCTGAGATACCTATTGTCTCTGCTATCTCTTTCAGCTTCAATCTGCAATCGGCTAACACGACATCATGAATCTTGTCGACCATTTCATCGTTAGTAGCGGTCTTTGGGCGTCCACTGCGGAGTTTGTAACTTGTGCTTGTGCGGCCACGTTTGAACTCGCTCACTCAGAAGCTGATCCACCATGAACCTCTAGCAAAATATTTCGAATTTCAGTGGCCGTTTTCCCAGCCGTACAGAAGTATTTTATCACAGAACGAAATTCGATTTTATCCATTTTTGCAAAATCGCCTGACTTGCTACACAAAACACACTGTTAAACAACAACAATTGACAGTAGACGTCAGGAATTTTGACAGTTGTTATAAAAAAGATTGCCCTTGCCGACCAATGAATCTACTACGTGCGCCCATTGCCCATTTAATTTTCAAAATTTTATGAAGAAACATGTTTTTTTTTACATTTTATTAGAATTCATCAGAGATATATAGTTAGATATACAATGAAAATATTATCATGGTAACCTGTGAAACTACATTTCCACTAAATTGCCAAATCTACCTACTAATATAAGCCGTCTGTGGAAATAAGTAACGAAATACTAAACACGTGCGCTTGTCATACATACGTAAATGAACAAGGTCATTATAATTACATCTAAGCTGTTTAGACAGCTCTTTAAATTTCAAGCGTCATGTATAAACCACATTTTCTATCCAAAATAGTAGTGTGTACACATTTTCACTTTTTTGCCTATTATCATCATTAGAAAAATATTAAGTTTCAGGTTTCATCGTTTTAGGTAATACATAAAAGAATTTCTGTGCAACGCTAACTATTTACATTTATGAATAGGATACCGCTATGCATCTTTGACATTTTCACCGTAAAATTGTTTGTTAACCAATCTATTTCCTAATATACTAAGCGTATTTACCGAACAGACGATTTTTCAACCTACTGTATATTTACTTAACTGTTTCCGCATTTACTTAAATATTAAAAAGAAGCTACTTCAGTTTAAGTGTTGTAATTTTAGGATAGTCCCGCTGTCATAAATGCATATTTTCATTTTTACATTATACGAATACCTCCTTAACAAGACGTAAGTACATGTTCAGCTCTTATAAATTTATAAATAAAAATTCAAGATGTATAATCAATTTGGAACACAATAGTAACAACACTGTAAACTTGGTTAACATAGTATTTGCTAATTATTCTAGCGATATTATGTCGGGCTGGTGGCTTAGTGGGTTGCACACTTGACTAGTAAGTACAACCCCGTTTCCTTTCTGAGTTTGATTTTCCAAATTCCACGGCATTTTTAATCATAATAGCGATATTGTAATTTAATGTTGGGGGATGTATGGACAACAGTTTCTATTGATTTTAAAACATTTTTAATCATATGAGTTGTTTCGAATATGTAGGACAAATCATTAAACTCATCAAATAAGTAAAATGAAACCATCTATATATTATTATAATTATTATTATATGTTATTATTATTGATGGGATGATAGCCGTAGTGGTTAGGCGGCTGACTATCGTCGTGGCGGAACGATAGGAGCCGGGTTTCAATTCTCTCGAGAGACGGAAAGTTTGGAAAGTTGAAAATCCTGCTTGATTTACCATTCGCTGTGAAGAGCAAAGTGAGCGGTATGATGCTGTCACAAAGCCATTAGAACACAATTAGACGAGAGAGTTGCAGTGATAGCCAGACAAACGATACAACTTACGGCGTCAGTGCAACTAAGCACCACAAGATAAAAAAAATGGCAGACCAAAATATATAGCATAAAGCTATACTAGATCACAATAATAGCAAAATACAGAATATAACTACTTTCATATTGGTTGTATGTTACGGAATTAAAGAATGAAAATATCTCATGAAACATTACCACAAGATATTGAGGTTACTTTACAGTTATTTAAATTCGATTTAAAATTATACCCTCGGGAGAAAAGATCTTACAAAACGAAAATTTGATAATAACAATTCGCTTCATCAACGTTAGAACGTAGCCTTAGGATAATATTGAATCTGTCTTCACACGAAACCAAAATTAATTTGCGAGGTTGTATATAATAGTTTTAAGCGTCGCTTGAGGCAAATCTAATCGACTTATTCTTCGGTATGGATCTCGGAATACAATTTGTGTACAGATAAGTGGAAAAATAGCCGCAGATGTAATTCCACATAAGAGGAGAAGAATACATTAATATAAATAGTCAAAAGGTGTAATCTGTCAAATCTCGTCTACTTTTATAGTTAATTTAAATAATAATAATCCAATAAAATCGGGTTATGCTTTTCTAGATAAACATGTGACATACTTTGATAATAAAAGATGTTAAACAAATAATAATTATAAACCATTCACAGAAAATCATATGTTTCTTTTTTGGTATTATAGAATCTTTAAGAACTCAAAATTAACCCAAAGTTATAATTTAAAAACATAAACCATATTTACCAAGCAATATTAGAATTATAAGTTGTAATTCCAACTAATTCTATCGCAGGTTTTTAATTGTTGTCACTTCCGATTTTCGTACCCTCTAACTTCTTCGGTAAAAAATTTGCAAATCAGGTTTTACTAGTGTCTTTTAGTTCATGTAAGTAACAGATCAGTTGTTGTTTTTGATATGAAGTGGCACAATGCTATGCAGTAACTATTACATTGGTTTAGGGTTCTGGAAATTGTAATATAAAAGAAAGCCAGATCGCTGTAAGACGAACTTATGACAAACAAACTTTTCATAAAAGCACAACAACCTGTCAATCAATCCGAAAATTATCAAACATGGGAATAAGGTAAGAACATCCGGACAACAGTTGGAGAATAACCGAACGAATTATTTTCTGAAAAGGCATATAGCAACAAGGCCAAAAGCTTACTGAGTGTAAATTAGTGTGATGCAAGCAACTAAGATAATAACTGGGCACTGCTATCAGAAAATCCACATGTGCAATGAAAGGAAAATAAAAACTCAGTGCTTCATATACAGTAGTGTAAATATGTATGTTTTAGACCAAAGACAAAAAATGCTTTTAGGCTCTGAAACTATATCTAATATTACGCTCACATGTAATGTTGATTCTCTTATCAACTGTTAAAATTTCCAGGAATATTTAGAACACGCCAATATTTCGACTTACGCAGAATTAGTTTAGTAGAAGATACAGTGTATATTGTACATGTGCAATTTATATATAATTTTCGTGCAGTTTTCGTATCTGCCTAGAATTCAAATCTTATATTTCTCCAGAACAGCAGTTAATAAAAACATTTCGTGAAACAGGCTCCGTTGAAGACAAGCGAAAGAATGGACAAATTCCCAAAATTAAGGATACCCACAACAGATATTTAAAAATACCCACAGTTTTTGCGAAATCGCCGAAAATCTTCGAAAGAATTAGCGATTGATTTTACAACTGCGTCGTGGGTGTCACTGACTGCTTAGGGTGCCAGGAGACATTTGATTAAACAAGGACTTAAGGGATGTGTTGCTAATCGTAAACCACTATTTCGTCGTGGTAATACACAAATACGTTTACGGTATGTAAGAAAACACTAAAATTGGACTGCTAGAACATGTGGAACCAAAATTCTAAGTTATCGACAGAAAACATCAGTATGTGTATCGGAGAAAGGGAGAAGCATACAACCCCGAATGTTTACAATCAACAATAAAACACGGTGATGAGTCTGTCTTAATGTGGGGTTGCCTTTCGGCAAATGGACCGGTGAATTTAATAATAATTCATGAAAAACTAACCGGAGAACATGATCGTAACATTCTAAGGGAGCATGTGATACCTTCTGGACGGCGCTTAATTTGGCACAATTTTATGTTTCAACATGAAAATGATCCGAAACATACTTTACGATTTGTTAAAACTTATTTGCAAGAACTTACCGAAGAAGGAGTCTTGGAAGTAATGATATGGCCGCTGCAAAGTCCCGACTTAGATATCAGATAACACGCGTAGGAGTATCTTGACCGGAAGAAAAACGAAAAGCATCAAAAAGTGTCTAGAAATGCATTAGAGTACTACAAGACGAGTGGGAAAATATTTCAAATGAACTTATCACGAAATTATACCAATGAATACAAAAAAGAATTTTTGCTGTATGGAAAGCTAAGGGAGACCATATAAAATATTAATTATTATTGCAATTTTTTTTTTCCCAAACGCCAATTAATTAAACATATTTTTATATAAAAATATGCCGTCCCGCAGTGGAGTCAAACCACCATGTAGGGCTATCGCGGCTCTACCGCAAACCGTTGCGACCACCGGGGGCTTCGACTACACAAGTAAACTTCACAAATATATGCGAACGAGATGTTATAATGACCTAGGATAGGCAACATTTTTGACACCGAAGTGTATTATTTTCTTGGCGATGTAAATACGCCATAATTTACATACGCCAAGAAAATAATACACTTCGGTGTCAAAAATTAATTATTATTGTTGGATATCTTTGATTAACTTTGTCCTTATGTTGTATAATGTTCGTAATTTCATTAAATATTGTAATGCTAGCCAGCACTTAAATTTATTTGACTTAAATTTCGTAATTCATGTGCTGCTACAAATTATAAATTAGGGCACAAACTAACAAAATTAAAAATGCGATGCTCGTAGAAGTGAGGAGATCATTAAAGCAATATTGTGATTCTTGTACGAGACAGTATTATTTGAGGAATAATTAAAATGATATATACTTGTCTTGTATTTTCCAATTTCTATAATGTTGAAATTTTGTTTACATAGAATTAGCTGCATGGCCTACATCCAATTCTATGTAAATTTTCAACTAATCATTAAAAATGTCATTACGTTTAAAACAGGCTTTGTCTGTAAACATAATTAAACAATTAATCCGAATTTTAGTTAATTCCGTGTAACTAACGTGTTACCTAACAATGCAAATTAACCTGACTTTGTAAAACCAGACCTAAATCAAATTTCTAAATTTCATATCTCGAAAATAATTGATCACCGAGCGTAAGTTTATTAAAATTTTGCCAATGTTGTCTTCTATTGTATAATTATGCCTCTTTTTCTTAACAAACACAATATTAGCTATACATACAGTGAAACATGCAATTAAAAACAGTTTTACGAGCAAAAGAAATTTAAAGTAAAGAGGTTTGAGAACTTGTGCCTACAACAAGATTCGTTGTACGGTAATGATGTTAAAATGTTGATAAAATACTGCAACAATACTGGGCAATATATGTATCGCCACCGGTGGCTTGGAAGATGTTAATACAGTTTTGAAATAATGTTTGTACTTTAAGATGCTCTCTATATAAAATCAGATTGCAAGACGGAACGGAGTTTTTCACTTGACATTCACCGTAACAAAATTATGTACAGTTTCGGTATATACTTACAGTATAATTACAAATAGTGGATCTACCTCAATTGTATACTGATATAATACAATTTACCTAAACTTACTTACAACTTACTACATATTATTGTTTGGGCAATTCGGTTTTCTACGTGTATTTACTTATAGTGCAGTATCTCAGATTGTCACACCTGTTTTCATCAGAGCTAGAAAAACAGGTATATGTATATGTTTGCTACCTATACGCGTACCTCCGATAAAAATACACCCTCGTTCAAAACTTTAATCACACTATGCAGAATTATAATAAAATTACTGTAACTCTGCAAAAACCGCTTATTCTGTTATGAATCGTAAGAATACCTAAATTTAAGGAAAACTGTAATATTATACAGATAAGAAATTCCCAAAACATACCTTTAATAACCAAACTCTGTAAATGAGGTGATCAATTTTATGACTGCAACAAATACTAAGATAAGAAAAATAGATGGTAAACGTAACGATGGTATTTGCAAGGATGGATACCTCAATTGTGTCCCTATTTTCAACTCAGTTTCGCTATAGCAGTCGAAATAACAATATTATTTATTGTGTACGTGTTGAATTCGATATAAATTTGCTTCAATAGGACATAAATACTTGCTTTACATAACCCCAAACCTTTTGACGATTAACTACTCCAGTAATAGCAGCAGAGTTTAATATTCAACATGAAATGTAATTAGTGTCTCTACAATAAAACCTTGATTAGCAGAAGTAGGCCCAAAAGATTGTATAGCTGAATACTGATTTATAAGTGAAAGCGTCTTCAATGGGCTGAAAATTACCAATATTGGACCGTGGACGATTGAGAAAAGGTGCTATGGTCGGAGGAATTAGAATTCGAGATATTTGGAACAAACAAAGTAACTAAACGAAAAGATTAGATGATCCTAAATTAATGGGGTTAGCAGCCAGTGGTAAAATCTCAGAGAGAAATAAGACTCATTAATCTTGACCTTAAGCTTTTGAATTTTATTAAATTCTTCATCAGAAGGTTATGATAGAGTAAGAAGCTAGCATTAGAACAATGTAATCCTTAATCCAAAACATTAAAAAGTTTAACAGTCGTACCAAAAACTCGATAATCACAATTTAAAACAATTATGAATTTAAAACAATTAAAAATGTGGTAAAATTTCGAAAGAAGCGCGGGAGTTCAAGTATGTACTTGATCTCCCGCATGAATAGCCTTCTGATGAAGAATTTAATAAAACTCGAAGGTTATCGTCAAGATTAATGAGTCTTGCTCCTGTCTGAGATTTTACCATTGACTGCTAAACCCATTAGTTGAGGATCATCTAATCTTTGCGGTTAGTTAACGTTGTGACAGCCATTACTTCCCTTCTAACGAAACAATGAGTGTTTGTACGTCAAAGCGTGTTATGCAAACTAGAGTGCTGAACATCAAAACCATGATTTGTCAGGCTTAAATAATGTTATGCAAACATAAAGTATGGTTAGACGTTGAAGATTAACTTGGTCGCGCTCTATAAGACGTTGAGGAGGAAATGTAATTTTGGGGAGTTGTTTTGGTGGCGGACACATTGGTTAATTAATTAAAATCAACATAACATTAACGAAAGAGGTATATTTACAAATTTTACAAGATCATGTCATCCCTCCAGAAAGTCGGTTAATAGATTTGCGTACCAATAAGGTAACGATCCGAAACACACAGCAAAGATTGTGTGACTACGACCCTGTAAAGTTGATATGGGAGCATCTAGAGCAGGAGGTAGACAAATTTTGGCCAACCAATAAAGAAAACCTTTGGTTAATATTACAAAATGCTTGGAACCAAACCAACGTCTTGGATAAGCTAATTAAGAAAATGCCTCGAATATGTAGGTACAGCAGTAATTAGTGCAAGAGGTAGTTATATTGATCAAACAAAACTTAAATAAGTTCTATACAGCATTTTCATTGATTATCATTACAATATGTGGTGAACGGTATGATTAACATTAAATTAAGTAAAGAATTTTCTTTCGGTTTTTGAAGTGCGTTTAAATTTATATGCGGTACGATTCAACTTTTTGTGCGATAGTGTATATCCGCCAAAAGAAATATACAGAATGAATGATACGGAGTCAGTTTACTTTATGCAATACTAGCGTTGCCAAAACGAGTCGATAGTGGCAGTGGTTAGGCAGCTGCCCGGTGTTGTGAAAGAATGTTTCCCCGACCAATTTACCATTCGCTATAGAGAGCAAAGTGATCAACAGTGCAGCGTTATAAACGACGAAATTTTTTTTTAATGTGTGGTGGGTGCTTAGTTGCAGTGACTCCGTAAGCTGTATTATTTGTCTGGCTATCACTGCAACTCTTGCGGTGTAGTTTAGTCCAAATGGCTTTGTGACAGCATCATATTGCCTTTTATGATGCCGCGCTGTTAATCACTTTGCTTAACAGTCGATCCGGGATTAAACTCTCTGAAAAAATGTCACCGTCTGGATAATCCTCTCACAACGATAGTCAGCCGCCTAAAATCGACCCGTTTAATTTTTAATTTAATAATGTTAATAATGAGACCATTAACGGGTTAGGCGGCTGACTATCGTTGTGAGAGGACGATAGGTGCCGGGGTTCAATTCTCTGGAGGGACGGTGACATTTTTTCAGAGAGTTTAATCCCGGATCGACTTGCCATTCGCTGTTGGGAACAAAGTGATTTACAGCGCGGCATCATAAAAGGCGATATGATGCTGTCACAAAGCCATTTGAACACAACCTACACACACCAAAATACACCGCAAGAGTTGCAGTGATAGCCAGACAAGTAATACAGCTTACGGAGTCAATGCAACTAAGCACCCACCACACATGAAATTTAAAAAAATTGATCATATTTAACAGCAGCGGTAGTCAGACAAGTAATACAGCTTAAAAACCCGAAGTAACTAACACCCATTATTGGACATTGCCGCATTATTTTCTTAAAAAACCAACAACGGGAGTTGATTTTGTGTTTCAGGCATCAATGACGATAAAACAAATACATACATTACCACTAAAAGAATGTCGGTATAGCGCATTAGGTATATGTGAACAGCCACATTTCAGCTCTTGTTCTCTTCGTGGAACGTAGTAAATTAACAAACATATATGTGGCAGGACACAAGAAAATTTAAATAAATTCTTGTAAAACGTGTTCATTACTCAATCACTTCGATAACTGCGATCTTATATACGTGTCAGTTATAGAAATTCTGTGAGAACAAAGAAGATAAAGAACATAAACAACATATCGTTACCCTATAAGATTGCGAACAAGATAGATCAATGTTTGAACTTTCGATTGCCCTGATGCTTGTCTGTATACTATAGAGAAGTAAGTGTACACTTCAATTTTAATCGAAAAAGAGAGTCGTTGATGGATATGCATATTGTTATCGATACCAAAAACTAATGCAATCACGATATCATTGTTTATATGAGCGTACGTTGTTGCATTGTCGTCATTACAGCATAATCACAACAATAATATTATTCAGAACTCTCATTCGAAACAGCTGTCGTTTTTGGTTTAATAAATGTGTATACATACAGGTATTGTTTATTCTATTTATAAAAACCAATAGTTGCAAAATACATATATCTGGTGTTTTGTAAAATATACTCGTAGTACCAACATATCAAATTTATATCTATTGTATAAGATTAACAGGGTAACAAAAAGATTTGGACATTTATTTGAAAATTCAAAGAAGTATTCATTAAAAAGAGCAACAACAAAACAGTTCAAAAGTAATTTCACGATTATTATTGATTACCATGTTCTCCGAGATATTGCTCACCAATTATGAGTATGTGCTTACGTACATACAAGACTAACGCTTAAAAAGCATTCATAGGTGAAGTATCCAATTACGCAGGAAATTAGAGAAGCCATAGTTAGACAGTATTTATAAATATGTATGTACATGTAAGATTAGAAATGTCTACGACTTATTAAATAATAACAATCCTATACGTGAAACATCGGTTTGAGCCTATCTTGTTTATAAATTGTCCTCGCTACAAGCGATAATTTGCTATTGACTAGAAAACATTCATGTTTGTACGATATGACAAGAAAAAATTGAACTTTGCATTCAGATAGTAGGCCTCTTGTAAACATTTGAACATAAGCAAATGTATGTATATACTACAACAAAACTACTATCAATGTAAAGTTATCCACGCGTGTATTATGTCGATTTTATCTTCATTTTTATGTAGATACCTTTAGAAAAGCTGTTTTTATGTTTCCTAATTTTAATTATAACATTCTATTTAACTCCCATAGATAATACGGAGTCGATAAAATATAATAACATCAATCCTGATAAAAAACCGGTTATAAACCTACAAAACATAGCTTGTTAAAAAATAATCAAAAACATTAAATTCAATTAATACGCCACTATAACGCTGCATGTTTAAGTTGTAGACGGACTAAATAGTGTCTGTTAACCAATAAGATCTGATATCAAGAAGAATATATGTATATGTAAAACAACTAAAAGCGATATCCAGTAGTGTCTATCAGTTAACTGAGGAAGTTGGCAACTGTGTTATACACGACGCCTAAATGTCGAGACGATTCAGTACTGCTGATTTCGTATTGGCGATGCTGTAGCCAGGGGCGCAGGTAAAGGGGTAAAATTAACATAATTATAGACAATTATCGGAATAGCTAGTTTAATACGATAACGCCATTTTTCATTTATACACCTGGTAACCTATTACTTATTCCAGTAGTACCTTATGTAAAAAGTAAAAAATATAAGCAAAAGGTCAGTTATTTCAAATAAATTAATCAAGGCAATTTTTTAATATATTTTATTTTAAGGAATTTAAAACTTTCGCATAAGCTGTTTAATTTATCTGTGGGAATTATCTAACAAATTCACTTTTCCATTCCATCATTTTGGAGCGTAGCTTGCAACTGTGACTCGCTTCACTATTTTTGAAACTAATAAAAATATTGAGCACATTGTTTATTTTAAAGAGCGTGTGTATACATAAATGTAGAGAACTTGCCAAGCTTCGGGTTCAGATTATTACTGAACTGACTGATGTTGATAATTTCACGGTAGATGCCATTGCTATTACCAACTTTCCTCAAACTTCTTCCTCTTCAATTTATTTTTAAAAATGATAAAGATCCATGGCATTAATTAGCCACTAACATTGTAGTAGGTTACAAACTAAAATGAAGATTTATATTACAGTTAACTTATCACTGTGTGTACGTGCTTAAAGTAATCTTTTTGATTTCGATAGGATTGATGTATGATACTAAACAAATTATTTTAGCACTATCGTATTTTTTAAGTCTGAGAATAGTCCGATAAATTTACTTATTCTGTCCGCGCACAGCAGTCTGTTATGATAACGTTTTGCTCTTGTACTTATGTTACAATGCAATATAAAATGCTGATCATCATGAACACAATAAAACAATAAACGTACCACATTTTACAAAATGCCTGGTCAACGTCAGCGGTGGACTTGACTAGCCGAATACATTCGAACCAGCTTTGCTCGCCGCTCAAGCATTCTGCCTAAATATCTCCACTTTAATTACCAATAAAGCTGGAAATATCGTACGGTTGGTCGGAGCATGGAAATATTTCCAATCATGGTAGGTGTATCTTCTGCAAAATAATCTGCTGCTTTCTTTTTTACTTCTATAATATGGCACTGCGACGTTTCGTGAAAAGAACGATATATCACATTAGACATCTGCTTCCTTGAAAGCGTCATTAATAATCACACTCGAATACATTTAACTTGCCTGCCTGTTTTCACTCCTATATACTGGAAGAGCTCGTTAAGTCTAAGGATTAAATTCCTTATTTACTTTGTGTTTCTCCGACTGATCCGCACCTACAGCTGACTTACCTAATTCAACATCGCCAAGTTTCAAATTGAAAGGCTCAATGTTTTACAGAACCATTGTAACGGCCCCTTAGTTTGTGTCAAATGCACACATCCACCATGATATTAAATTACACAACATCTTGGCGAGCTAGGTCCAAACAGATATCCTCCTCTTGTAAGAACTCGGCGTCTTCTCAAAGTTCGACAATATCCGACAAGATTGAGAAACCGTTTTTGGAAGATAAATTTTACATTTTTACAACCTCTCAAGACTAGACTATCCGCACATTAAAGAGTTAAAAAGGCTAAATGGCATGCTATCGAAAGAAAAGAAAAGTAACTCACAGCTATCTTCAAGGACTCACACCAACAAACCCGAGTACTCTGGGTACGGAGGAACTGCAAGAAAGCTATGCATGACGGTAGAAATGGAAACATGATTAAATAATTCCCTGGTAGTTCACTAATAGCAGTAGCACACATATGTACAACCATATGTGACGACTCTGGTATTTTCCAAATCTATGAAGTATTGGATATTCACCAAAACTGGGAAAGTTTGTACAACGAATAGTATCGTATCAACCTATTAGCCTACGTTGTGTAATATTAAAAGCCAACCACACACCACCACAACCACTTTTAGCAGAACACAACAAAATACCCGAACACTATATTTTTTGTCGTACACCAAATAACTAGCACTTTTTAAAGATGCACATGTGTTCCTAGACATCGGGCAAGTATTCGACAAGATCTAGCATGAGAGATTACTAAGTAAACTAAAACCAGATTTATCCGATATATATTTGGATCATACACAACGAAACTGTCATCACATTCATCACAACAAAAAGTAACTGAACTTTACCCAGTAAAGTATGATATCCAAGGAGAGTCCTTGGGTCTGGTGTTGCATATCGGTCATATCAATGATACAAACATGGCTTTAAGTGCGATCGCTCATTACACCTCCAAAAAACTACAGAAAAGTCATAACAGAATACAGACCTTAATATTAGTCGATGAAGTGTATGAACTGGAACAGTTTTCCATGCGTCTTGAAGACGTTTCCAAAGCTATTCTTTCAACCGTGGATAATATTCCCTTGTCCTTCTATCCACCTCGTCCCAGAATACTCAATGGGATTGAGGTCTGGCGACTGTAGGGGCCAAATCATATTAAAAAGTATTCCATCCTCTTCTTTTTGCTAGACATTGTTTCTACGAAGTATAGCGAAGTGCTTTGGATTATTATCTTCGTGTAAATAAAACTTTTTTCCAATTAATCGCAATCCGTATGCAATTGCATATTCTTTCAGAACGATTTGGTATCACTCTTTTGTTAAAATTCCGTTCATTCGGTGCAGATCTCCAACACCGTCGAAGAAAAATGCTTCCCAAACAAGTACAGAACCACCTCCATGTTTTACAGTTGGCACAACGCAAGCGTCATTCATTCTTTCACCCTGTCTGTGTCGAGCGTAAACACGCTTTTCGAATTGCGTTGTTCCTGTTGTCTTGTATTGTGCCATTATACCTTGGATAGCTTGACAAATTAATTTCAGTTTTTTTTGCAATTTGCCGCAACGAATAATTTTTCTTATGTAAAGATATCATTAAACTACCGTGTGTAATAATTCTTCTATGTTAACTGAGTGTTTCATATCCTAAATATCTAACTACTTCATTCTTAGAATAATTACTCAAATATTGCAGTATTATAAAGCAGCTTTACATATTTCTTTATTTAACATTACCACAGTTAACAACGTATAAGGAATAACACAAATGTGATATTACCTCACTTCTGTCTCTTTGTTTTTTATATAATTGACTCTGATAATCTTCCTCAAAGAAAATATTTCTAGTCTACAATCGATCCGGGAACATACGATGTATGTATGTAAATATAGAGAAAAATTATATAACCAAATTTTTCCGTATATTTATACACCATATAATACAAGTAATTAAATAAAATATTAGTTTAAGTCATTTTGGAAATTATAATACGCCACTGTTCAGATTTCCTTTTTTGAGTTTGTTATTATTGTTAGCACGATGCTGCTGATGAACAGAGGTCCCGCAGAAGCGTATCACAGTGGACTGCCCTGGCCGTAATCTCATCGACAACTCCTTCCAAGTGGCATGAGAGAAGGTGTGGGAGGTAAGGGACGCGAGCTGTAATAGGAAAACGTAGTTCTTTGTTGAACCAGGCTCTCTCATACCAGGCAAATCGGTGAGCATCGTTTGTTTTCTTTGCATTTTGCGTTTCACTTTACTACGAGTGCCTACACTACTACTACGCTCACTACTACTATACTACTACTCACTACACTACTACGGTCTATTACGAAAGAAAAAGACAGAGCTACTACGTCATCTAAATGCATGTTATATCTTACGTAATACTGTGTATGTAGATTTTTTTCATCTTGAATAAGGCGTCTATTTCATATAAGATGCCACCGCGTTGAGAACATAGCCGTAGCATCTTGTTATTGTGCTATATGCTATGAAAATCGTTGTTGTTATGAAGGTTTCAATTCTTTAAAAGAAAATACACATAAATTTAGTGATCAACTGTTGTCTATTCCAAAATCTCACGTGGTACAGTTAAATTAGAATTTCTTATTCTCCAAAAACGACTACTAATATAAATTTCCTAATTTTATAAAATCTACTAAGTTGCATCACTGCTTAGATCATCTTAAGGCAGGTGTCACAAAGTCTGTTGTACTAGTAGCCAAAATTATTATTGAAAGTCTTTTCGAAACATCTATACAAAAATATATTAAATTGCTCATCAATAAGTTCTGCAATTTCCTTAATATTGCATTCCTTCCAGAAAATCTTGCAATTATCCGATTAATTTACTACCTAACAAATGTACAGTCTCTTTCTAAAGTAATGTCTCCCCCTGCTGATGGATTGATATCAATAATACTTTCCGCTTAGCGTATTATATTCATCGGACATCTTCGGCAAGAAAGAGGCCGTAGGGGATACATTACAGATCGAACGTGTATATAACCTGTGTAATTATAATTTTAAATCTCGATATGTGCATTTACCTGCTAGCGGTAGAATATACGACTTCATTAAACCCTACTTTTATACCTGTGATGGTCAGTTTTCCTAAATATATAATATATAACGTGTACTTTCAGTTATTGTTAGTCTTTCAGACTGTTATTAGAGACAATTTTTAATGCACGTTATAACAACATACTTATTTGAATATTAAAATAATACTTATTTTATTGAAGCATACACGTTTATTGATGGACAAATCTCACAAGAAATCCGTCCCAACAAGGATCTCTTTCAAAGTAAAAACAAATAACTGATATACGGCGTTATTAGTGAGAACGGCCTATTAAAAGTATTATACAAACGAAACGGGATTTTGAAACCAAATTTTGTGGTCGGATATGGTTGAATATGAAGTATTACGTGAAAATATTTTTGTATAAAAATATTGAATTTGAATTCCTGTTAACCGGAAGTGGGCATCAACTTCGATATTTTAAATAGCATGCTATAAATGTAATTATAAATTCAGCTTGTAAGATACATTTTACACATATTTCATGTATCCCATGCTATACCTAAATATAATACCATTCCTTTTGAGTTATTCGCAATTAAATAAAAAAGTGACAGATACCGATCTTACTTTATAGTGATATTACGTCACGTAGGAGTAAAAGAGACAAATGAAATTTTGCATACACACAGCTGATATCGTGTAGTTATACAGAGTTTGAAGTTCTTCTCTACTCTACACAGTGTTTAAAAACAGTTGCTTACAAACACCTTCAAAATTCGGAAAGTCGCTTTTTTTTTAATGCAACGGTATATATTTCCTTAGATATTCTGATTTTACAAAAGATTACTTTTAATCTATATTAGGTGTTCCTATATCTAAAATGGAAGGTGAATAAGTTCTAACGATTTAATTAGCCTCCGTATCTAAAATGCTCAGATACGTGAATTTACGGAAGCAAGGGGCTTAGCTTATTTTTTTTACATACTTACTTACTACTTATTTTGACGTCTGTCATTTTGGTTAGTCGTTCTCGCATAACAGAGAAATATATCTGCACCGGTAAAATAATGATCATGCCCAATACGAGAATGTATTTTACAACAATAAGAATAGTATATTAAAGTATGAGTGGACAATAGGGTCATTAAAACGTGCCCGATTTTTCAAGCACGACAGTGAAGCCGGAGTGCTTGAAATATAGCAAGTGAAGGATTTACTCTTTCATATAATATCAATTGCACATTTCACGTTCCTTTAAAGTAAGAGTTATTTCATTAAAATTATTATAAAATATCTCATTACAGTTTTTGACACATTTATTAATAAGTTTTTATTTGTAAAAGATTGTTTTGACAGATCAATTAGTTGACATTTATACTTCACTTATTTTTGAATTGTTGAAGTTGCCCCTAGTAACTTTAAAACACGCGCATGTTTTAATGGTCGATTTACGCACGCGTTTGCATGTTTTAAACAAGCAAAATGGTTTACTAATAGAAAAAATTATTATATTTGTTACAAAACATATTATAATCTTAGTATTTCTTGTAATTTTTATTTTACCTGTGATAACATACATATTGTTGTAGCTTCTGTACAATACGTTTCTCTCAGTGCAAAAAATTTAGATTATCTAAGAATTTTCCCAAAAAATTAATAATACAAATATAGCAATATACGGAGTTCACGATACTTTTGCAATAATTTTGCCCACGAAGATTTTCCCAAACATTATGAACACTCTCTTGAAGATTGGCGAGCGCTCATCCATTTGCCGAGTCTACAAGATTTTTCTAATATGGAATTAACATATGTATATCTATTAAAGAAAGTGTTATTTTGTCTAGTGTATTATGTTTCCCTACTATAATCAACAGTAAGTTCAATTGTTTATTAAAATTTCACATTAGGTTCCACCACCTTAAACAGAGAAGAAACCGATTTGATCCGATTTATTTAATCCACTTATAATTAAATACAGAAAATGTTTGAAAATTTAAATTAACCAATATGTAAATCTAATATTTAGGTATATATTCAATGATTTTGAAGATTAAGCACTACTATGTTATAAAATTATATTTTATAATGACAACTACACAACTAGGCATTAATGTAAGCAGGTTTATTGTCTAACTGCGTTATCATCTATCTACTCTATTTAAAACCATAATTACAAAATATTGCATTTTGTAATTAGAAATAGATTAACGATGTACCAGACTCTTCGAAACGACACTATTAAAGGGATAATAATGGATTTTCAATATATCAGTTATTTGTTTTCTATAAAAAAAGATCTTTGTTGGGACGGATTTCTTGTAAGATTTATCAATAAAGGTGTATACCTCAATAAAATGAATATTATTTTAATATTCTAATACGTATGTTGTTGTAATATACATTAAAATTTGTCAATAACTAAAATTATACGTTATATATGACATATTTAGGAAAACTGACCATCACAGGTATACAAGTAGGGTTTAATAAAGTCCTATATTTTACCACTGGCAGGTAAATACTCATATCGAGATTTAAAATTATAATTACACAGGTAATATACATGTTCGAACTGTATCGTATCCCCTGTGGCCTCTTTCTTAGCCGAAGATATCCGATGAATACAATACGCTAAGTGGAAGGTATTATTGATATGAACCCGATGGCTGGGGGAGACATTACTTTTGAAAGAGACTGTACAGTCGAACTTCTATATTAAAAACACCCTTTTAGCGAATTTTTCTATTTAACGATTTGTTTACGTGCACATTGAATTTCAGAATACAACTGCTTATATTTTAACTTTTACTTAATCAACAAAATTTTTTATTGCGATAAAAATATTTCTCAAAATTTGATATAATGCGATTCTATTTCGAAAATTCTTGGAAGCCGTTGATTCCTTTATTCATTACAATACATCCTTTCAAATCTCGTTGGTTAGTAGGTACATTTGTTTCAGTTCTGTGTGTAATTTTTATCTTCGTACGTCCATGAGTAAACGAAAATGTTTAAGTATCGCGGAAAAAGTTAGTGTTAAAAGATGTTAACGAGGAGGTTAAGAAAGAAGATATCACGATTAAATACGGCATATCTGCTAACAGTTTATCGAAAATTAAAAAAAACCACGACTCAAAAACCAAGGCGTTTGATTTCGATAGAAAGCGGATTAAACTTAGCTTTTGAAAAGTTGTGGATCAAGCCGTCTTAAAATAAATAAAAAATATATCAATATCAGGGCCATTAAAGACAAAGTTGTAGAATATGCAAAATTGATGGGATATTCGGAATTCCAAGCAAGCACCGGATGGCTGGACAAATTTAAGAAGAGACAATGTATAATAGAAGAGACGATTTCCAGAGAAAGTGTCAATGTTAGTGAAACAGATTGTAATCACTGGAGAAAAAGAAAAAGACGTCTTTAATGCAGACGAAACCAGACCGTTTTTCAACTGCTTACCAGAGAAAACATTACTATTCAAAGATGACAAATGCTCTGGGAAGAAAAACAGCAAACAACGAATCACACATATGGTTGGCGCAAATATGACTAGCACGGAAAAAACTACATCTTTTGATGATTGCTAAGAGTAAAAATCGAAGATACTTTAAAGGTGTGAAATCGTTGGAAGTAGATTACAACTTAAGTAAAACAACATGGATGACAAGTGAAATTTTTGAACAGTGTTTGATAAGCCTAGACAAATCAATAACAAAGCAACATAAAAAATAGCGCTAATTGTTCATAACCTCCCTGAACATCTTCACAGTTTTCAACCTAAGATGAAAACTATAAAGCTGAAATTATTTTCCGCCAAATATGACGGTGAAGCTGCTGCAGACCAAAGCATTATAAAGAAATATAAAATTTCATTATTGTACGAGAGTCTTGAACAACATTATACTTAGAGAAGTTGAAAAATCTAGCGCGCAGACAAAATTTCCATCAATTAGAAAACAATTAGAAAATGCTAGACTCTCTTCAATTTCCATTTACTGGGGTGAGGAGATCAAACTGCATTTATCCGAAATAAAAAAAAATCAAAACAAAACTTCGAAAATCATATTTCTAAAAATATAGAACTTCAAGATTATCTCAAAGTAGACTTTATATGAAAAAATTAAGTTACGTACTCGTATTTTAAATAATATATTTAAGATTTTCTATTACGTACATATGTGTATAGTATACCTATGTGTATTTTTATATTAATGCACTTGTTGTCAAAAATTGTTGTTATTTCTATATGGCCAAGTTTCTTTTTAACGATTTTTTTGTCGCGATTTGCGAGTTATGCTCCACATGGTGAAGCATAACTATAATTTTTACTCCACAGATAGCATTTAACATGAACATAAGCTACAAAACTCTGTGTATGGAACTTCACGCTTTACTCATTGTCAGTTGCACTCAAGCCAGTGTTGTCGTCCCTACTACTATGATAATCAATCTATTACTTTGAGAACCATTTTATGACTCTATTGCTTTGATAGCTAAATCTATTGTTATTCACATTTTCTATTTATTGCAATGTATTGTTTTTAAATGTTTGTTTAGGAGATGTGGTCGTCAAAGGAAGAATTTACATTACCACGGTGGTCGTCAAAGAAAGAACTTACTTTACCGCATTCGCCTGACGGAGCAAACAGGATGTTTTCGCAATTAACTTTAATCAAAACGGAAACTCCTAATAAATTATCACATTTAATAAAATTAATTAACATTATTATCAATATGTACAAAAAATATATATTGCGACATATATTGTATATCTGAAGCACTTCAAAAAAGCAATCTGCCGTTTTATTGCACCATAACATTATGGTTTCGAAATGCCTTCGCCTCCTTATTCTGTCTCCTACTTGCAACAGGAGCTGGAGCATTTTACACGTACTTAAAAAAATCACTTGTTAAACAATTACCTGTAAATTGTAAACACTAACGAATGTAAGCATTTATACAAAAGGCAATTCACAAAAAATGAAATGATAGGTCTCAGATTTTCTAAAAAAAGAAAATTATCACATTCAAATTTTTGGAGATTTCAACGGTAAGAGACCAACGATAAAGAAGAGAAAAGAACTGTTACCACTCAGCAAGTTAAAGTTTATAGGTAATTACAACATTAATACAATGTGGTATTGTTTCCTTATCTACTACTATAAATTTTTCATTTTGACATCTAACTAAATTATTCATATCCCAGCTCTCTTCATATAATATGAAGAAGATATGCGGAACGCAGTCGAAAAAAACATACATATTGATTTCCTTGAAATAAACCTTAATAAAATAGCAACGATTCATTTTGCTACAGCCAATGTGTTTACAAAAATAAACAGACAAGACTTCTCTTTAATACTGTGAACACAAGATAAATATTCACACCCTTACATAAAGCCGCCTTGTATTAATATTAAACTATCTCGTTTGTAAAGTTTTAATATTATAGGAACAATTCAGTCGCTGTAAAACCATTACCGCAGCAGAATGCCAAAAACCAAAGAGTTGGGCATTGATTTAAAAAATAAAATTTGGATGCAAAAAAAATGGTCAAAACTTTGCTGTGAAACAAAATACTATGGCAAGTATTGTGCAAATATTTAAAAAAACGCATACAATTCAAAATAGAAATGGTAGAGGACTAAAGAAGAAAACTACCGCAAGATTAGACTCAATAATAGTTAGAGAAGTGCAAAAAATTGTCGAATATCTGCTCCAGAAATAGAAGCTGACATAAATACCTTATTTCAAGTTGAAATTGCAAGCCAAACCGTGCGCCGACGTATAAAAGACACTGGATTTAAGTACTTATCTTTTAATTCCTGATTTATTTACACTTAGAGGTCAATAAAACAATAAATAATTAAATGCCAATTTATTTTAAATAAAATAAAGGTCAAAAAATACATATATTAACTGGATTTAAGGGAAGTATTGCGCTCAGAAAGCCTTTTATATCACAAAAGAATAAAAAAGAAGACTTCACTGGGATTGGGGAAAGCCAGGAGAACGATATAAGACGGAATGTTTTCGCATTACAGTAAAATATGGTGCAGGTAAAATACACCCCTAATTGAAATGTTCAAGTTAGTCCTTTAATGTTCTAATTAATAAGTTTTTTATTTATGAAAATGTAGGAAAACTGTTGTATGTCATGGAATGGAGTTGGAAAATTAAGTTTCATTGACGGCATAATGAATAAAAAAATGAATAAAAATATATTACAAACCAACTTCGTCCTTAGTGCTGATATGATGGAACTCACCAATTCGTATACATTTCAGCACGACGGAGATCCGAAGCACACGGCCAAATTGATCATCAACTGGCTTCAAGAAAATCATATACGAGTTCTGGATTGGCCGGCTCGGTCACCGGACCTTAATCCGATTTAGCAGTTGTGCAAAAGGAAGTTGCTAAGCAAAAACCGAGTAATAATTCAAATTTGAAAGAACGCAGGCGCCTTCATTTAAGGCCGCATTTATGCATATAAAAAACAATTACAATAAATACGTTACGCACGCGCGGGCAGATACGCGTTACGTGAAAATTTTTTGCTTGAAGTTTCAAATAGTACTTTAGAATTTTAACAAATCTTCAAAAAGTATTAAGAGAGTGTTAGTTTACTCCGACAAAGCCAATGCAATTTTTTGCTTTTGTTATAAATTGTTTTGCTCTTCTGATATACCTATGCTCTTACTAGTAAAAATGGATACAGTGATTGGATCCACTCTTCAATTAATTTAAAACGTCATGAAACATCTACTTCTCATTTAAAATCTTATTCAAATTGGTTTGATTTGCGCCGCCGTTTAAAATTAAATTTGACAATTGACTCCGAACAGCAAAAATTATTTAATTTAGAAAAAAAAACGATGGCATGCGATTATTGAAAGACAATTGTTCAGTAGTTGGCGAGACCATGTTTAGCGTTTCGGAACTATTCTAGCAAGTTATATGAATACAATAACGGTAATTTTCTGAAAGCAGTTGAAATGATTGGTCAGTTTGATCCGGTAATGAGAAAACACTTAACAAATGTAAAAAAATCACTTGAACTGAAACCACACATGCGTCATTACATTAGCCCTGATTTTCAAAATGAAATTATTAATCTCCTAGGTGATGCTGTTACAAAAAACATAAGAAATGAACTTGAGAATGCTAAATATTATGCAATTATTATGGGTAGTACTCCTGATCGAAGTCATACAGAGCAGTTAACTTTTATTGTAAGGTTCCTTGATTGCTCAAAGGGTGTGGCAAATATAAAAGAAAGGTTTTTAGGATTTTTCCCTTCGACAACAACAACAGGTGAAGGAATTTTCGAGTGTTTGACTGATACTATCTTACCTAAATTTAATTTAAATATTAAGGATATGAGTGGCCAAGGATACGACAATGGCTCTAATATGCGTGACGCAAATGCTGGGGTACAGAACCGTATTATTACCGTTAATCCTAGAGCTACGTTCGTTCCTTGTGCTACTCATACATACTTTAAATTTAGTAGTAAACGATGCTGCAAAATCAGTCAATGAAGGTTTAACGTTCTTTACTATATAATTTTTTTCGTCATCTCTGTATAAATAGAATATACAAAAATCAAATGTCAGTTCTCTTTATTTATCCTGTCTCAGGAACTCGTTGGGAAAGTAGAATAAAAGCTATCAGAACTCTCTTTTTCCATTATCCGAAGTATATGATAGTCTAATGAAATTATCTGCAGATCAGTCTAGGGATACTAATTTAAGACACACTGCTGATTCTTTGGCTACAAAAATTAAATCTTTTAAATTCGTTTGTTCCTTAACAATATGGCATTGTCTTTTGGAAAAGATAAACGTTGTCAGTAAACTCATTTAGAACACGTCTACAACCATAAAAGAAGTCTCTTAACGCTTTACAAAATTTGATACAATTTGTTTCCACTCAGAGAACAGTTGAAAATTTTGATATTTTAATGGAAAAGGCAAAAACTATTAGCAATGAAATTGATGAAGACACAACTTCCAACCAGTTTCTACAAACAGGATTAGAAGAAAACATCTTTTTGTATATGAGCGGGACAGATAAACTGTAAAGATCATTTTAAATATTTTTTTTATTTTGCTATTCTTGATTGTACAAAAAATTCTATCGAACAACGATTTAACCATATGAAAGAGCCATGCTATTGTTTTAAATTTTTTACTATAGATATTCGAAATATTGATCAAAAAATAGTTTTAAAAAGCTGTTTCGATTTATATAATAGGTATATTTAACGGACGAAAACGACAAAGACATTAACGGTGCAGAGCTGTTCAAAGAAATAAATACTTTTAAATCACTGGTAAGTGAAGACACAACCCCTATGGAAATTCTAAATTATTTTGTAGCAAATAATTTATATTCTGCTTTTTCGGACTTATGTAGATGTAGCTCTCAAAATTCTTGTTACTCTCCTTGTATCTGTCGCTACTGGAGACAGGTCGTTTTCTAAATTAAAAGTTATAAACTATTTACGGAGGGCAATGTCTTAGAGTCGTTTGTCAAATCTAGCTATAATTATTATAGTATAATATAATAATTATTTATGTGATGTTATCAATGAATTTGCAACTAGAAAAGCTATTTGTATTTTTAATATTAAACAAATTCCAAATTTTTAACGCAAAACGAATTGAAAGAAAGCAGGCATGATAATAAAATTTTTGGAAATTATAATTATAAAAACTATAATTTGACTTACCAACTTAAATGACGCTATGGTACAATTATATAACACTCTATTAATTTTCACGCTATTTTAAGTTAATTAAAACAAATTTTAACTTTATCATCCTTACACCTTCACCATCATCTTAACCACATCGCACCTAAAATCTAACTGCTTTTTGCATTCGTGTATACCAACAACGTTATAGGGTGACGCATCACCAAAAAAGTTTGAAATCGTTTTTGTGATATACTGGAACTCGATTAAATGTAAACATCAAAAATACAGTTTTAACAAGTTTAAATGACCAGAATACAACTCTATTATTAAATTTTTTAATGGAATAACCAGTCTTATTTTATTTTTGAAAATTCCATAAAAGTGAAGACACATTTATTACTTAATATGTAATACGCTTGAAGGGCATACCTCACACCTCGATATAAATAATTTGCAGGGATTAAACTCAAAATTAGAATTACGGATCCATTTAGCCACATATTGTAGTGTTTATTTAATGTAAAAACGAATTAAAAATTTTTGGATATAACACTGTTTTCAAGCAATTAAACAAACGCAATATTTTTAGAAATGTTTTGTACAAATAATAATTTGCCCTACCTTAGATCCCTCTTTGGTATGATTAATTTTCACACAGTGTTAAGTTAATTAAGAAAATGTTTATTTTTATCACTTTTAAAATTTATATTAAGTTAAATAAATATCGAAAGCATCTTCGCCACATCCCGTCTAAAATCCAACTGCTTTGTGCATAGGTTTAAACTAATAATGTTACGGGCGACGTATTAGCAGAAAAAAGTGTAGTCGTTTTTGTGACATACTGGAACTCGATTTAATGTAAACAGAAATACAGTTTCAACGAGTTTAAATGAGGAGAATTTAACTCTATTATTAAAAAATTCAAATATGAATATAAGTTCCCTAAGGCCCTAAGTTGTAAAATTGTTTAACATGAGAAATAATTTAATATTTTACATTATAGTTCATTCAAAGAGCTTGTTAGTTTCTTGTTACGCTATGTTACAAAAGAATCAAAATATATGTTTTTTGCTTTTACTTGCTTGACTTTATTCAAATACTCTTTTTCTTAAAATTGCGAGCAGAAAACTGGCGTGTGAATAATTTTGCTACATAGTGTATATACATTTTTTTATGTGTGGTGGATTCTTAGTTGCAGTGACCTTAATAACACTGAAATTTCTTCATATTTGCGTATAAAGTTAGGGCGATACTGTATTTCTTACAAAATATGTAGCATCTTTTATGTATCATGAAGTGTGTTCATAACAACATAAAGTATATTACTAACTTAAAAAACAATTAAAAAAGTACCAGGTATATTTAAAATACCATAAATTCCATTTAAAATACCATAAAATACAAAAAGTGCCATTCGACTGTAATGTATTGATACTAAATTCATGCAATACCATCACGTTTATAATATCAACTTAAAAACCTCTGAAGTCCTTACGTTCAGATTTTAGTGTTCTTTTAGTACACACGTGAGTAAAAAAAATAATAAAAGAAATGCTTACATAAATTAACCATTCTTTCCACATTTACAGAGTTTATAAGAATTTTCATAAAAATTAAACACGATATCGAAGGACCGCGATAAAGAAACCCGTTGTGCTAATCTAATCATAAATTCTTTTCGATCAGCCTGCACTTCATTCAACTGCTGGAATACATTTATATATATTTTTTGTAAAAACATAAAAATATTGGAAAGCCTTTATTTTAATCATTCATTTATAGATATTTTCCTTGACACTAATAATAATAATAAATAAACAAATAAAATATTAATCAATTTAATAGTTGCGAAGTACTCCAACATACACACATACATACATCTAAAATGCAATACATAGAAATACAAAAGAATAATCAAAAATGGAAAAACAATAGAATAATATGGTAGCATCAGGTGACAGGAATATTTACTATAAAACGCAAAAAAGCTCAGTTAAATCAGAAAACTTGCAAACAATTCTAGCTCTAAACAAATATAGCATTATCAAAACCTTCATGCGATTTAAAAGATACTAAAATATAAAACTAAAATCGAAACGTGAATCCAGCTAGAGAGAAATTATCTCTGAGACAACACCATGGAATACACAATTAAACAAATGAATTCAAGTAAGCACGTTGCATAAACAATCATTTCATAACTTCGTAACAATCATCTATCATCTGTCGTCTCTGAACTATACGTAATAACTATTTGTAGTTCGCAATTTAATAATAAGACTCTAGCGCAAATAAATTATTGTATTTAACACAAAATTGCCGTACACATACATATACATAAGTATATGTTAGAAAAACGTAGCCGTGACGTTCACTAGCAGTGCAATCAGTAATCAAGTGCATCAAGTAATCTCTGATATATCGCATATCTTATAGATTTAGCAGGTATCTTCTCGCAAAAATTTCGCACAATAGCCACACAGGTAAGAGCAGTTGGTCATAGGTACTTATGTCTGGGTTTCGAATCTTGTCGGTAGCACTTGTCGCACGTCTCGCTAGATCGGTACCTCGGTTGAGCTACCATTCGTTGTTGGGGCATAATGAAGGACGCATTATTTACGGCGAGGTAATATTGTAACCAAGCGATGGAAACACATTTTTATGCACACTTTACACAGAAATAAGTAAGAGATACACTTTAGGAAACTGCTGTCGCTGTACTCACCACAGAAAAAAGAAACATCATTAGTTCACAATCTTTTTTATTTTTCACCGTGGATCCATTTTCCTAACGTTCCCGCCATTTCTTTAATACCCCCAAAAGCAAACCATTTAGTTATAAAACTGTTGAAAATACGCTTCTGTCTCGGCGATAGCCTCCTCTTTTGAGCTAGGCTGAGGCAAAGAAAAGAATCGCAAAGAGACAACTCAGGTGTACGATAACTATTCTGGATGAAAGAGCTTTTTGTCTTCTGAGAATTTTGCTTAAAGAGAAAGTCCAATCATCTACTTCGACATTGACAGCCGTATCCCCTTGTTGCCCGCCGTGAGCAACTTAATTAATCGAGTAAAATTGATAATTGATAAAATTGATTGATTGCTGTTCTGTACGATGCGTCTACAGCCTCTGTTACTTTGTGCATTCTTTTTCAGCGATCAATGAGAGTCATGCACTGGACATTTTCAATAATTTCCTCAATAACCCCGCGTTCTGGACAGCGTGGCTGCTCCTCATGAAAAGCAATTACACACCCAAAATTTGTTAAACCCCTACCTCACGATTATTATACATGGTAAAGAGTCCCCATAGACAGCATTTAACTTCACTTTTATTTCTTCGTATGTTTTCTCATCCAAAGATAAAAAGCGAATTACGAATCGATATTGCTCTTTTTCCATTTTACCAAAAAACATAAAACACGTGTGATATAAAATTTAGTATGGCATTGTTTGAGAGATGACAATACACAATGTTAATGTCAATTTTCCTCAGCAATGCCATCTATCTTCAAAAATCGGTAGGTGCTTATTGAACCACCCTCGTATCTACAATTGTATTATAGATAGATATAAATAAGATAGACATTGGTTCCATTCAGCAGAAGCCAAGGGAGCTGCTACTGCAGTCTGCGATAATTGGTCGAAATTAAAATTTCTACCAATCACGGCAGAATGTAGTCGCTCTCAACTGTTGGCTTCTTCTTCGATTAACCGGCAATGATCTAATAAATTTTATTAACAATAATAAATCAATAAAATGATGTTAATTATTCGTCATTTAAGGCAAATCATTGCTGAGTATAATATTTTCGATAAAGCTGCATTTATTCATTCTATATCGTACAAGCAATTTCAAAAGTTTTACGAGAAGTACCGTTACTGCTGTAATAGTATACTAAATACCTACAATTGTTGTTTCATATGTATAATTTTATTGTACTAGGTATCATTTAATTTGTTTTTAACAACAATGTTAAGAGCCATTAGCCACGCGTAAGATAGTGCGTACAATTCCCGGTTCAAATGTTGCGGTGGTACTTATGACATGTCTCGCTAGATCGCTACTTCGGTTGTGTTAACATTCGCTCATAGAATATAATTAACAACGCAATATTACTTACGGTGAGGCAGTATTGCAACACAATCCACAGAAGTTCATTTACACACACAATTTACACAGCAAGAGCCACAAAAAAAAACAGTCGGAGAAAAACATTTATTTGCTAGGTAACCATTGTTTGAAGCTCAGGGAAAACCCGAACACGAGAGATATACCTAATACCCTTTTAATACCAGTCTGCAAATTTTTCAGTTATAATTTATCCTCCACAAGTTACAAGCCACATAAATAAAACAAAACAACCTACAGAAACTTTAGAGATAATTTCAATATAATAGTGCAAGAGGCTTGACCAACAGTCACACTAATATTAACACTGTTATAGAAAATATGTATAAGATGAAATACGACAACAGTAGCCACTGATAAATGCTTATGTAAGTACACAAAATTAATAAATGTAAATCTACACAAAAAAATGTACATATGTAGGTATAGTTATTTTGTAAAAATCAAGTGTGGTTATATCGTTTATATGCTGTTATTGTTAGAATAATTCAGTACGACTAAAATACCTTTCAATATCTTAATAATATCATAATGCAGCAATATTGAATAATTCTTCCGTTAGAAAAATCATATATCTTTATTTTTCCTATATTGTAAAAGAATAAATAGAAGAATACACAAAATATATTTTAAACTTAATGTATGAATTATGTATTATCAGTATACAGTTTTTCAACACAGCGCAGTTGCATGGTAGCCATACAAGCGATACAGCTTACGGCGTCACTGCAACTAAGTACACTACTATATATAAAAACAAATAAATAACTGGTATAAGCATAATAGCCGCTGTAGGGTCAAAATTACTAAGAATGGTCCGAAGTTTTAAGAAATAATATAGTATATTGTAGTACATGCGTTGGTTTTTACAGAAGACACATAATTTACATAATTTTTGTTGAAGCCTCTGAGGATGCATTTTGATTTTTGAGGGTATACTGACTTAACAATTTTCATAAAATTTTGCAGGCGGTTCAGTGGACGTCTACAACAACCATGGACAACAGTGGAATAAACGTGAATGTGCTTAAGCACCAAGTAGGACGAAAATCTTGCACAGTAGCAACTTCTCATGTTGAAGTGTTAATCAAGAACAAAGTACTTAAGTATATCAAGACGCATTTCTGAGGCTATTAATAGAAGTAATAGTACTATATGAACGTCTGCAAAATTGAACATCTTCGAGAATGCAAAGAATATGTAGTTTATAGATTGCACACAACACCAATTGTACGTTTCATAAGTATTCATCTATGTAAATAAAAATTACATTTGTATATCTTTTTATTGAAAATTTGTAGGTGAATTTGTTGTTACCAGAGGACTGGTTTCGCATGCATTTATGTTCTTTAAAGAGTAATTATCACACAGGTGTAAAAAAGGAATTAAATCATCAAATAGAACAGCCACAACATTGTGCACAATTAACGAGATATGTAGGCAAAAAGAATCCGTTCATTCTAAAAGAAATATAGATTTTTTCTTGAATAAAGATATTAATGAACTATAAAACTGATATTAGAAAAAAAGAAAACTAAAGAGGCTTAGCTCCGCCATGAAAAATAAGAAATATTACACTATACAAAAACCACGTAATTGGACTCCTATTCGGCAAAAAATAAATTAACAAAGCTATTTGAAGAATGGCTTTACTACACATTGACTGATGGATGAACAGATTTATTATTTTAATAACTCAACGCTTTAATTCACAGTATTGTTAATGTAAGAAATTTTCTAACTAATCTGTTTAAATGCAAACGGATTAACATACCACTATGGATTTTTCTTGATTACCATCGAACACTTTTCCAAAATATAATTTGAAAAATATTATCAAGATACCCGACTTGAAATAGTCCCGAGATTTACAAGATGAGTAACCCGAGAATTTTGCGACATAATATAATATTTACAGTTTATTTTAAAATTTCAATCGACATTTTGGCAGGGTCATACATACACTCACCGGCACGAAATAGCCGCCATAGATTGTTTTACGGGATATTTTCCAGTCTTGCTGAGAAACCTGCCGAAATTCTTTAAGGGTGGTATAAATTCAGGACAACATAGTCTTGCACTTTACAGCTGTCAATCAGACCCTGAGAGTAACATATAAATCAGTTCGTGCTTTCGTAAATATTCCGGCCCACACCATTATTGAGCCATCCGCCCATCCATGAGAGCTGACCGTTTCACTAAAAGTACACGATGCATAACGCTCTCCTGATCGTTGCCACACTTTACCATGTCCATCTGGGCCTCTAAGACCAAACCATAATTTGTCATTAAACAACAAATTATGCAAATTATATCCGGCAACTCAGTGTGGCTTGGTACGCTATGGTCCTGTAGCCGATTTCCGTGCAATCAGATTTGCTTCTTCTAATGATCCTTTCACGTAACATTGAGTACCTGTTGCAGCTGATTTCTATGACTGACAGCGGTTCCATGACGGTTTCTTAAACTTCTTAAGACTCGGAAACAGTCGTCTTGAGCGGTAGTCCTTCTTTGGAGACCTGTTCCAGGTCGTCAAGTATAGAACCCAGTCTCCAGGAATTGTGTGGGAACCCGCTCTACAGTACTTTGAGATATCCCGTACCTGTTAGTTACGTAAATCTGATTCCTTTCATCCTCAAACAGTGAAATAATTGCAGCCACTGCTTCAGTAGGAACTGAGATGTTTACAAGCAAAGAACGCGGTGAAAAATAAACAACTTAACGTTTGTAACAAAAAACAAAACAAAGCATTTCAAGAGAATGTCAAACACATTACTATTACAATATGACATAAAATACAACATATCCAAAGTTGTACATTCCTCAGTTCTTAACATAGGAAACCAAGAACCAGAAAGTTATTAGAATTATTTTCATTTCATTTAATCAGCAATAAGTGATTAGTGCGTAATATTAGTTAAAATTTTCTCAATTCTAATCCTATTAGACAAATTTGTGCTTCAAAAAATGATGTGTCCGTTTTTCGTATCGATGAGTGTATTGACATGACACATGATTTCATCAATTTTGTAATTTATTATAATCAAGATTAAATTATTTGATGAAATATATGTTTAAAAAATGACATAATAAAAATATTTCCATATGATGCTTTTTGGGGTCCATTCTACAAAACATGGAAAAGCAGAATGTCAATTATTACATTAACAGTGCTAATACATTCAAGCAAAAGAAATTCAATTTATAAATAACAAATATTTATAACAGAAAAATTAAGACAAAGAGAGATTCATTACACGTATACACTTGCAATAGCAATTAACTTCATACAATTCAATAATTAATGGGAATAGCTCAATGCGTATAAACCAAACAGAATTGGTTATTCAGTCAATCCAACGCAAAACACAAAACAGTGTCATTTAACTTTACAAGATATATTAAATTTTGAATTTGAGTATCTTTATATAAAATATTATGCAGCATGAGTGTAGTCTGAGGAGCAACTTAACTTACTAGGACACTAATTTACATTATCATATGTTTTACTTTTTAATATGGTTAGCACAAACTTCAACGTGGTTACTGCAAAATACCCTCTAGGTACTACGTCATCATTTGATGCAAAATCCGAAAGCAAATAAAACGGGAAGTTATTTATTTAATTTTCCTATAGACATAAAGGAAACACCAAAGAGGAATGAGAAAAAATATTTCCAACATCTAGGTACGCAACGACAGCCCTTAAAAGGTGTTCTACTTTAACTCCTCAAAATACTTTTTAAACAGATTTCTCAATAACATAAAAGCTTGTTGAATCCTGCAATTGTAAAAAATATTATATGGTGTTGCTAACAGAATGTTGAGGAATTTCGCTTAGATAGCAACTTAAATAACTTTAGAAGTCTCATTATAACCATCTACGATAATTCTAATTTATATCTAAATTATATTTATATCCAAAAAGAACAACGTTAATTAATAAATAGATTCACCTACTTTACTTGCCATTTGGTCACATAAGATTGTATGACGCATGGATCACATCACATTCATCCCTATTTATGGTGACTCTCACATATATATGTTCATAACACTCACTATTCAATTGTCTAATAACTTTTCCAATTCACGCGACGAGTTAAACTAAACTGGTAAAATATGTATTTCCAATAAATACATTTTTCTTTATGATTATGATACATAACATAAGTCCCCGAAATTACACCATCGTTTTTTAATAATACTGGCCACATCCAATTTTACATCGTAAACTTGCCCTGTCTCTGTCTTATAGGACAAAAAAACAATCTGCTAAGTGTTTTTTGCGAACATCTATAAAAATTTAAGTGTAGTTTTATGAACACGTAGGTACATACAGTTAGTCACAAAATGATTCGGACTAATAGAATAATGCTTAGTACTTGTACTTAAATTGCCTAGAAATCGTTTAATTGTATAAATATATAGTGTGTTAAGATGAAATTATTTTTAATTGCTATTACTACATAATTTATAAACAGAATATTCTGAAAAGAAATATAAAACTACAATTCAGTAGAACATAAAGTTAACAAAAGTATTACTGTGTACTCTACTCTAACAAATTCACAAAATGATTCGCTTTTATTCTTCGTATGACCTCCTTTAGCATCAATGACATACATATTTCAAACAATTTTTCATCGATTTAACTAATTTTTATGTAGCATTTTGATCAATGGTGTTTCATTCTTCTATCAAAACTTTCTTCAATTCTATTTTATTAGTTATACAACGTTTTTTTACATTTATCTTTAATATCGCCCAAAGGTGCTCAACAGGATTTAAATCCGGCGATTGTGCTGGAGTATCTAAGACTTTGGGGCAGTTGTATAACAACCAAGATTTAACCCTAAACTCTTTATATTTAGGGTCATTGTCTTGGTAATAAACAAATGTATTATCAACCCCTAGTTTTTCTTAAGTTATTTTTTAAAATATCCAAATAAATAAATTGACCCATACTGCTATCGATAAAAACAAGTTCCCTGATGCCGCCATCATCTTTTATATTATCTTTTTTACTATTTTAGTTTTACCTAATTTGTTATTATTAATTATTTAGACCTTTGATGCAAATTTACTTTATGTTGATTATTCAAATATCGTTTCGTGGGAGTATCTAGGATAATTCTTAGATAATCTAAATTTTTACTGATATTGTTCTTCGCCATTGTTCTACGAACATACCGGTTGCTAAAACTTTTTATATCTTACAAATTCTTAGAAATTTTGTATGTTTTGAAAAAGTAACTGTATACATACAATTATTAAATTATTACAAAAAATTAGAGAAAAGTAATTAGATATTTAAGTTTCATTGAAATTGGAGAAAGTATCGGTACATGTATAAATTGTCGGTAGCATCGTACAGAATATCTAAATTTATTTCCATTAAAAAATCGGAAGTTTTTAAACACCCTGATATTTATTCCAAATGTTGTGTAATATTTTTGTATGTAAAATTTCATTGGTCTCTTTTATCCTACGGACGTAACATCAATAAAGTAAGATCGGATCTGTCACTTTTTTCTTTAATTGCGAATCCAACTGCAAAATTTTAAAATTTATCGTTGAAGCTTTTATAATTATTTTATAGCATGCTATTTAAAAAATCGGTTGAAATGTCAGTATATCCATAGTAATAGTAGTAGTTGGTAGTAACTATGGAATACTTAAAACTAGGTGGACAAATCAAAAATGTACCGTGCAAAGTTTCACGACGAGCTATATGCACTCTTACATTTCACTTTAAATAATAAAATAAGAAGCAGTTAATTTCTATTGTATTAATTACACCGTTTTGCATTTCTTAACAACTAAAATTATGTATTATGTCGTTTAAGGCAATTTACATACCATAAAATGGCAGACCCTTATAAATAATAATTTTATAGCGACAGATAAATACATCAAAGCGATTAGGTTTGAAAACATAGAACTAGTGTTAATAGCTTAATGCTGCTGTAACATCGTTATCTCAGATTTCGATAGATAGAAAGAAGCAGGACACGGCATTATTAAAGCTAACCAAATAATTCATTAAACATAACACCTTGGCAACATGACATACTCTCTAATTTGCATTGCAAATTCAAGATTTGAAATTACCGCAAAGTTAATTTCCCGCCATCTATCGCCGCGTGGTCTAAGTTATAACATGACGCTACCTACAGCTACAGCGCCATTTTGTCCACAAACCTGCTGCAGTTTGGGGAAACGCGTTGCTTTATTTGAAATTTTTTAAATGGTTCATTTGCATAAGCACAGATGCAAAAATCTCATCCAAAGAAAAGAGATGATTTTAACAAACACTATTGTAGAATCTACTTTCAATTTACTCGCTGCAGATAATCAGCAGAGAATAAAAAACTATGTTGGTAAGCAATGTTTTTGTTTTCAACAACGTTTAAATCACTTCACAAAACATCAAATAATAATTTAAAATTGATCTTTTTTCCAGGAAGAAGTACATATTCAAATAATAGCTACGATAATTTTTTATTTGGAAAAAGTATTAAGGATTTGCGTGACTTATTGAAGGAAGTGTTGACACTATTTGAGAAGAATTTGAAATAATCACAACAAAAGTATGTATTTATTTATCTATTTGTAACATTGTAACTATTGTAAATGCATGATTTGGCATTACATTTTTATTTATTGATATATATATAGGCATAAATTTTGAGAATAAAAAGTCTAACTATACTATTAGAATAGTACAGAATTCTCATTTAAATTTCGTATTGTATCATGATAATGCTAATTAAATGCCAATTGAAAAAATAAAATTATGTTGTAATAATGTATTTGACAGATAAAGATTTTACAAAATAACATTAAATTCTACAATATATCAAACTTCAATGTAACAAACATTTGATTCTGATGAAAATATTACGAATAGCTTGCATTTATTGTGTTAAAGATTACATAAAAAGTAATACAAACTGTAACTTCGTTGTAAATACATGCGAAAGTCTGCAATTATACTATATGTATTATTTATTCTAATTATAATGTAATTAATTCAGAAGATACATTGCATTTGTTTGCCTACCATATATTTCCTTGTACGATACATTCAGTTTTCTTTGTCTAATTATTACTACATGTAAATTTATTTATTTTTATTAGAGAACAAATGCAAAATATAAATAATATTATGGATTGATTGAATTCACATTTGTTCATTATCAGAGAGCATTTATTGCAACAAAATTTGTCATATATTTTGTATGTAATTTAGATCACTTGGTAAATAGTAACATAGTACTTTACATTTCTACTTATAATATGGAGATTTAATTGTAATTATCACTGCCCAATGGAAGAACAGACAACACTCGACGGTCATTACTATTTCTTTGTTCAGCATTTCTTCTTCGTACCTGTTTTATAACACATTTACATTGCCTCCAATCAAAGACACTACCTGTTGTACACATTAATTCCTGTCTACATTGGCAAATGCAAGTATTTGGATTCCATAATTTTGTGCTATTTTCTTTAGCGCACTTTTTTTCTTCATCACTATTGCGACAACTACATTTACATTTTTCTTTTTCATAGATTTGCACCGGAGAACAGTCCTGTAACATAAAATGGTAAAAGAAAACAGTGACAAATATTATGTCTTTATACATACAGTTTCCTTAACTTTACAATCACATTTGCAAGACTTATGCTTCTCAACTGCTACAAGTTGTTTTCCATCATATTTGAAGTTATTACCGCCCTTATAAGAACTTCTATAAATCTGAAATAATATACATACATTCTATATATTATGAATGAAACTATATTTACTATTTCATTCTTTTTCATCAATTAAAAAGAATCACCTGAAAGTTAACAGTCTCAGATTCTATTGGCTGGCATTCAAGTAAATCATGATTACAACATCCACCACACCTTTCAATCCTAGTACATGATGGTATATAAAGAACTGTTGGATCTTTCTTTTCAATTAAGCTGACTGTTCGTAATTCAGGTTTGCATTTAGCCTCAACTGCGAGCATAACTCCAGCTTTTTCCTTCTCCAAATCTATCTGAAATAATAAATATATTGTTAAATATCGAAGTTACAGAAATGTTTTTGATATTTTCATTCTTTCTAGAGACGATATGGAAACCATGACAGATGACAGCAAATTAAAAGACGCAAAAACATTCACTAGTTTCTACATGGATATCATGGAAAATCATATTGATACGATTTCATTTTACTTATCTGAATCAGCTACCTTGGATTGGTTTGGTAAAACTATAAAAGGTGAAAAAAACATAGGAACCTTCTTAAAAAATAATGCAGCTCATGTTAAGCATCTAATGAATGATCCCATACCTGTTAATGAAATAGGACATCGTGATACTCACATAATCAAATATCCGAAAGAACAGAAGAAAAGATCTTTAACATTAACAAATTCCCCTGGTACTACATCACAAGAAAAAACCCCTCCAAATGATGCTGGTTCTAGCCATATTTTAGAACAGGGACAAGGAGATGGTTTACATAATTGTGAAATTCTCACATCTCCACCAAAACGATGCCGAATGGATGACATAATAATTTGTACAGAACCAATTTACTTGCCTATTAAATATGTTAGCATGGAAGGACATGTTGAGTTTCATAAACGTAGTACAAAAAAGTTTCAACGTGAAAGTAAGTGGCAAAGACCATGTAAATTAGAGGTAGCATATTCTACAAGTAACCATAATGATACTACAATACATTTAATAATATACAGTTGTGATATGAAGTGCAGGCGGAACCTTTTAAAGGAATTTGAAACAAGTGCAACGAGTGAATAGCAGTATTTTCAGCTTCCAACGTCTAAGAGTGGATGAATTTTGTGTTTGAGTTATTTATTGATTGTTGTATCTTTCTTTGTGTTCTATACTTTGTGCAATTTGAATTTGCTGTTTTGAAGTTATATGTAAATATGTTGAAGTTGTACCTGGTTTAGTGCAAATTCGTATAGTTTCTTCTTAATTCAGTGAAGGAAATGTTAGATAGGCTAGAATTCTACCATGTCTATATTTCAAATGTACTGTTGTGGTTTGTTATTTTTAGATATGTACAGAAATGTATTTATATTTGCATAGCAGAAAGAAATTGCTGAAAAGTATTAGCTTTTGCATTAAAAGAATTGAATAAAGCTTTAATTTTTATGTAAGTACCAATATATGTGAAGAATGTCGTATGTGTTATACATATGTATATACAGTAATGGAAAAGAGTTATATTGTTCCAAAAAGTCTGATGTTTCAGTTATATCTTTTTTGTTGCAAACTTTTAAATATTAAGAATTGTCCTGTATAACGCAGGACGCAACTCTAGAATTTAGATCAAAAGTGCTTAGTTTGATAGTTACATGCAAATGAAAATTCACAAGAACTTCAATATTTTTGTACCTATGAAGAGAATTCGAAATTGCTTATTTTGAGGAAATGAAAAGAAAATATTTTTTTCAAGTTCCATTTAAATCCCAGCTGTTTAAAATCGTTTTATGAAAATATAAAATTATACAGGCTCTGCAATGAAAAAATATATAACTTCAGCACAGAACAACATTTTATACCACTCGGTATATTCAAATTGACTTAATTACCAAATCTCTAAATCCACAGATACTTAAACGGTTTTCTACACTTGTACTCATCACTGTATATATACATATACAAAATTTAGTTTTAGCGTGCTCAGGATATTTCAAATAAATGTAAATCTTATTTGTATAAATAAGGAACATCGAGTTTAAATATGTTTATAAATTTGCAACATTTTTAAAATTACTATATAAAAACTTTAGCTTGGCTATAGTCAAGTGATTTTAACTTTATTATTTAATATTGATACACTATTATATGTCTACATTTTATGTTTTTCAATAATGGAATAAGACTGAAGATTATATTAATTGTTAAAGATTAATATGTCCGAAATGGATTTATATTTCTTTGTTCAGTCTCAAAATATCGAGCATAGGAATTTTTCTTGTATCAGTTAAAAACTAAACCAAAATTTATTGCTTCACATACTTATACATAGTTCAGAGTTTATTTGTTGCGGGCAGTAGAAAAATGTTTGCTTGGTGGAAACATATAGGTAATAATATCTTTTTTCAGAAATATCCAAGCCAATATGAAACATTCAGAAATTTTAGTTTAAATGACACTTAATCAAAATAATTTCTGAAAGTCTTAACCTATTCCATGAACATTTATTTACATTTATGTAAACATTTTATTTTATTACTAATCTCATATTTTTATACATTTTTTGTTTTTTATATATGTATATAAAAATATGTAAATATACAACTGTCTTTTGGTTTGTAATATAATCTATGTGATTTCCACGTGACAAATGTATTGTAGTCACTCCAAAGGAAGAATAGAAAAATGGAACGTTGACATAAGCTTTACATCATTTGTGCAGAACTATAGTTATCTTAATTTCAATTGACGATCTTTTATGCAAATCATGTATAAACTTAATACACGTCTAAATTGAGATTAGGATCGCTGTAAATAATACGTGTTTATTGTGTTTTTTACATTTATATAAGATTTATATTTTATATACAAATAGAAATAAATATTGAAGTTAGAAAAAAAAAGAGAAAACTAAGCATTTTACTTATAAGATACATACTTACTTTGAAGGAAATCCTCTTCATAATCATCTACATAATGTAGCAGCAAGTCGTTAATTGAATAGTCTTTACTATTGATTTCTCTAATTAAATTTATGGGGATCTGCAAGCAAATTAAAAAAAATAGAATATATGGTATGTACACAAATTATAAAATTTATATGGCGAAAAAGACAAATTTGTAGCAAAGGAGGGATATTAGAAGTGGAAGGGATTACAAATCAGTTCATTTCTACAAAGGTAAAACTTAAATGAAAATATAGAATTTCTACTGGTAACGGACGTAGAATTCAACCTCAAACAAAATAATGCCGATAACAATGATCGTTTAGAGAAAAATACGACGTTGAGATTATATATTTACAGAATGGCAATTAAGCTGACATTTTCTATTCACATTGTAATATATGTAATTATTATTATTCTCGGACTTAGTCCTACTGAGTGGCACCGTTGAATGAAAGAACACAGAGATGCTATCGAATTTGCGTACCTAAGGATGAGTACTTCATCATCCTTACAAGTTACACAAGTATTTGCAGAAAACAGTACCTGATCATCTGTTTTAATTTTCCTTACCAGCAGGAATCAAAATCCGATTTCGGTGGGCTACAGCGGTGCCATATCTAAATAATTCTATAAATCGTTTGCTCGATTTTATTTTAATATAATTTGAAAATTGGGCTTGATACACATATTTCTGCAAATGTTTTACATCTACATATACAATTTCGTCTATTAATATTCGATATTAACTTCACACTCTCTTTTCCCGTTTAGCTTGATACGGGAAAAGAGATTACAGCATTAATTGTTAGATTTAATTACCGAAATTTGCTATGAGCATTCAAAATACGTCTACACATGTGTGTGTGAAGCGCGATTTTAAAATAGGTTTTAAATAAATTATAAAAACAATATTATGAAAAAAGTTAACTGTGACAACATCGCCAGCTGAATCTTTTTTTTTCAGTTTATGATGATAGATGGCGCTATAATCGATGAAACTTTTTTTTCTGTTTCGGATATTGCGAACCTATGGATATGGTATTACAATAGATTGGTAGTAAAGAATAAATTTTATTATAAATAATCAAAATAAAATATTTCTCAAATTTTCAATTACTGAAACAATAACATAAAGATTAACCCTCGCCCTAAACAATTTTTAAATTTTGCAAGCATTTTAAAGTAGATAGTACTAAGTACAGATAACTCACATAGCTCATCCCATGCAAATACGTAAAATCATACAGGTTGTATGCATGGCAGGCGTTAGCTACATATTCTACATATACCGGGTGTCTCAGTGAGACTGTTCATTCAAGTTTATGGGGTTCTGGCCAAAACATAAACTTGAAATAGTAAGAATTTTATATAGTCGATTATGTTTTGTTGTGATTGTTATCCATTTTAACTCTGTATACCAATAATGTAAAGGCATTTAACAGATACTTATTAACTCACAAGCAACGACAAGCAAACGACGAAGTGTGATTTTGACGTTAGACATTGACAATAAATCTTTAAGAACGCTTATTTTCCATGGCACACTGAATAAATATCGATGAGTTATGTGTGCATTTATCAAAAAATCTGATTATCTCCTAAACTATCAATTTTAGGTATTGGACAGATGGGACATAAAAGATGTAAAATTGGACGTCAAACACGACTATAACTAATAAAATATGGGAGTGCCATTTGAAACAATTAAATTATGGTGCTTCAAAATTTCAGAGAGTTAACGTGCCATAGTAAAGTAACCACGCAATGTAGACATCCGTTCTCGGTGCTAAAATATACTCCAACATGTTGTTGTAGTATACCTATTATAAATTCTAACTTGATATCCCAACAATCGTTCTCTGATCTTTTGAATAAATATCCTCTATAGCAAATTTATTTTAGAAAAAGTCGAATAACTACGAAACGTCCGAATCGAATTAAAAAACTAAAGCTTAAAAATAGGGAAATCCAAATATTATGTAAAAATATACAGGGTGTTCCATTAAAAATAACAAAGTAGATTTCGACTTCCGGCACAACCGGAAGCGCTAGAAATCTAATAATATTTTCATTAAAGAGAATAAAATCGACCACCCATATAAAATTTTGAATGTTCAAAATTATATTTTGGCCAGAACCCCATAAACTTCTAATGAACGGTCTCGCCGAGACACCCTGTATGAGCCGGTTCCAGACAGGAATTCATTGAAAGTGAAATGCCTTGATGGATGTCGTATGCTCTCGAGCTATCTGTACATACTTATCTGTGGTAGTACTCTAACTAAATTATATACTATTTCAGTTTGTATGTTTTGTTTATTTCAAAAATACAAAGAAAACTAAACTTACTGTAAACAAATAGAAAGGATTACATTATTCAATGCTACTATTACAAAATATATTGGCATGTTCTTGACAGACAAAGATGTTGCAGGATTCACATTTCTTGCTTGAATTTCGATCCTGTTTATAGTTACATTGTTTACACCTTCCTCGCATCAATTCACTCGTTGAAGTAGTTTCTTTTTTACGCTTTCTTGACGAAGTGCCTCTGTTAACCCATAGCCTAATTCCTTCAAAATAATCGCCTTTTGTGCAACTTTCTGGAATTATAATTTGGATGCACCAGGCTATACAACACATACGCATTCATACCGGTCAAATCTAGCATATTATAAAATAGGCATACTGGCCACCTCTTTCTTTCTCTTGCACGTATATCTCCCAATCCCCTAGATATACCAAACACCAATACATAAAATAAAGGGACGTTCTGACCGCCAATAATACTTATGTTCACAATCAGTATAAGTTTATTTGTGAGAGTAACAATAACGGGTCAAACTGACCCACTCATCACATATGTAATTGATTAAAAAAATTAAAAGTGATACACTGTAGAATGTAGGAGGATTTGATGTAATATAAAGGCAATATGTTTAACAGTTTCAACGATATATCTATTAACAGCACAAAAATGGGTCACTTTGACCCATAGGTAATAGGAAGGTTAAATTTGCTGTCAAATGAAAATATTTTGTATAATTTGTTTTAAAAATACCATTTATTATGCCGAAAATAATGTAATAATTCCAAATTCAGTGGATACCATGTTCGAAATATACTTGATACTTCTTTTCGGGATTTGGTTTTCTATAGTTTCACAAATTCCATGGAAAATGCGGAAAGTCCACAGCTGCAGGCATAGTAATAACTAATACCAAGCTATTGTGGGATATTAAGACATCAATTTTATTATTATTAAAAAATTATAAAAATGCAGTATTCTAATTCACTAAACACTTTAACCCACTGAACACCAAACAAGTTTTAACTAAAACACCGACGCGTTTCAACAACAATGCTGTCATTATCAAGGCGATAATAAAACTAAATTAAAATAAAATCTACAAAAACAGGCAACCTAAATGTTATGCACGGTCAATCCGATACGCATCATTAATTTCCGATTAACGAAAACAATGACGAATACGGTATAGGTCCCTTGTCACCGTTCATTACACATGACTTATTTTTATATATTTCTAAACTTTCGAAAACATTTAGAAACTTACAATTGTTTATTTGTCTAATTAATTTAACATTCGTATGTTCGATGTTGTGATCTGTTTCAAAAATGTGTTGGGCAACGCTCGATTTCTCAATTCTATTAAATCTAAGATGAGCCATATGCTCTTTGAATCTAGTTGAGACTGCTCTCTGGTTTGCCCAATATATTTTTGATTACAATCTTTACAATTGATTTCGTAAATACCTGACTTTTTCTAGAGGTTGTATTTTATCTTTAGGGTTACCGATGAGACTTCGTAAACTAGTCCCAGAACTGTAAACTATTCTGAGATCTAGCTCTTTGAAGATTTTACTCAAACCTTTAGTGATAAAGGGAGCGTAAGGGAGGGTCACAACGGGTGAAGCTTTAACATCCGAAACTAACTCGAAAAGTCGTAGATTCTTTCACAGTTTTCTTATAATTAAACTTCCTAATTAACTTATAGATATGCTGAGGCTGGAAACCATTATACTTGGCCGCATATTTTATAATTTTAAGCTCTTTCTCATACCTCGCCTTGTTCAAGGGAAAAGTGAGAAGTCTGTGGACCAAAAAATTCAGACTTGCCATTTTGTGTTGAACACAATGATGGGAATCTGAAGGAATATAGCATGTTGGTTTCCTTTCTATACACGTCAAACTAATCTATTGTTATTTCTAATTACTAAAGTATCTAGAAAGGGTAGCTGACCGTTTTCTTCTCTTTCAAAGTGAACTTTATGGTTTCGAACCGATTATTTAATCTATTGAGAAAATCGTCAATATTACATTTTTTAGTGTCAAATATAGCGAAAATATCATCCACATACCTCAACCAAACCCTAGGAAAGTATTCGCTCTCAGATTCTAAGTCCTTTTCAAAACGGCTCATGAAAAGGTTAGCCAAAAACGGCGACAAGGAGTTACCCATTGCCTTCCTTTCAGCTGTTCATAAAAACTCCCGTTGAATTGAAAAATGTTCTGTTTCATACAGATGTCAGTTAAGCGAATATATTCCTGGACACATTGTTGACTCAAACTATTTTGAAGCAACAAGTCCTCGAGGTATGTCAAAGTAGGGTCAAGTATTCTAATTGCCAAGATCATCTAGTAAAAGCGTGAAGTAAATTTATCTTGGGAAAGCTAATATCCCGAGAAAAATTGTACTAATTCAACTGCTTTTGAGCTGCTTATCATAACCAATTCAACAAAGTTCTGAAATATTTTTATTAATCTACGCTTCTAGGTATAGGTATGTAACTCAGCAACTAACTATATTATGATTATTAAGTATACGACTAACACATAATGTTCGCCTGAATTTTTAAAGCCGCATATAATAAATAAGTACCATTTACTGCATACATACAAATATACCTATTGCAATAACTCTCGTATTCCATGTTATATAAATAACACAAAGAATACAAATATATTGCAATAATTCTCGTATTCGATGTTGTATCTTTATTAAAGTATTTCAAGTTTAGCATAGTTGCTCTACGGTAGTTTGCCACTTTATAGCGCCAAAACAATCACATTTAAGCAACAACAAAGGAAAATAATTATAAAACTAGAATTACAAAAATGTCATATATAAGTATACTAACACTTTTTTATATCATTATTTCCTAAAAATGTTAATTGCTATCCATTGCCTTGATCGAAAACCCTCTCAAAGCTATAAAGATGACCTTACCAAAATGAAATAAATTAGTTAATATAAAAAAGCCAGAATAACATGTTTGATTCGTGTAATTAAATATTGTTTGCGATCTTTAAGGTTTAATATGAAGTTGCATCTTTTAAATCATGTAACTTCGTGACGCATATTGACAAAGTAAAATTAGAATTATTAATTGTGTTTAATAAAAAAAGATAAAATTGCTTTAAAACCATTCACTATCCACTATAAAGTCAATTTGGGTTGAAATCAAATTTAAATTCAAAATTATAGCAAAATATAAAATCTGAAATAAACTAAGAACATAAGTAGAATTAAGAAAGTATACCATGTAAAATAGATTTATAATTGCTTTGAACGAAAACAATCTAATATCAAATTGGATCAATTGTTTTTTCTAATTTTCGTAGCGAAAGGAAATACAATTTTCCAATAAACAAAAAAGGAATTGTCTCAATTAAAACATATACGTACATACCTATATTACTGTTATAATATACAATCTCCTAATTATTATTTGTATTAATAAACAGTACAAATCCGCGGTCATCCAGCCCCGTTGTTGTTAAAGTCTAAGTTTGTTCTATACTGTTTTGCACTGCTACTGTTTTCCAAAATAAGATTAAAAAGTAACTGATAAACGAGAACGAATCTATTTTTTATTAGCTCGGCCTCTCTTTTTCGAAATACGAAAAATTATTCGATATTTTACAACCTTTACCTTCTATTGGAATTTTGAAATTTTGAATTTGTACCAGATTGTGCTAGTTGCTCTGAGCAGTATAGAACTTTGAAACAATATAGAACAACCTAAAATGAGCGCCGGAGACAAGAACTTTCTTTTTTTCAATTATTTTACGAATTCTCCATGACAAAAGGATAGTACTTGGAACAGTAATCAGAATACCGGCCTACAGAGATGTACTTACACATATTGTGATTTGTACAGTTTATATACTTAAAAATATATAGTTTGTACTATAGATATAACGATACAAATGATGCAGATACAATGTTCATCGAATTTTGTTGCCATTAATAGAGGTGTGCCCTTAGGTTTGATCTTGGGATCTACTCTATTTCTTTTAGGAGTATATGTTTGTGATTTTTAGTTTGCATTAATGATAAGAATAAACAACATTTCCTTTTTAAAAATACTCATGTTTTGTCTGAACGACTACCCGTCTTATATTGATCATTGCTCTCTTAAACTATTTCACTATAGTAGCATTGTGTCAAACTATATGCAGGGTGCCTTGTCGCAGGTCTTCCAAGAGCCTTTTTCCAGAGCACTGCACCGAAACTTACTCCTTTTTGCCAAGTCTACTTGTCACCACATAGTACCAACAGTCTTCTACTCTAACTAAAGCAGACAGAAAATATTCAATGATAGTCTATATGATTATGTGTCAATCTCATAGATTAATACTTTGAAATTAGATCGATTTTAAAACGATATGCTTCATTCTGAAAAGTATTTTCAAAAGCGAAGTTCGTGTTCACGATTACCAGACTTAATAATCCTTAAAATAAATATTATGGTTATGAGATTCTGCATAATTATTTAAACAATTACTTTGAACATCTTTTTCTTGTAAACGAGGAAATGTACCGATATCAATACAAACTCATATATACAGTAGTAAAATGTACATTTGATTGAGTACCTAATACTAGTTGCTGGAAATCTACTGCAATTTATTTCCTGAAAATAAGAAAGAATTCTTCAACATATGCATCAATATTACTAAATTGTCAGCAAATTGAAAAGATATACAGGTACCTCATAACATTTGTTCTTAAACCAATTTCTGTCTTTGCTATAACTGAAATAAAATTTTTGCCTTTTTAGGAAATCTCGAATTTCAAGAAAATTAAATATTTGAGCCTATGCAATTGACTTGCATCAATAACTTTATCCGAGTTCTTTTCTTGATGTAAGAAACTGGTATAACTCAGAGTAACGGATTATATAGGTACATACATTATGTAAGCATTATACTTTTCAACATGTAGTGCACATTTAAATATATTTTTATTACTGTGGTTTCCCGTATGAGTAATGATAAATACCCATTACAAAATAATCTAAATCGCAAACTTTATATTCTCTGTATCTAACAGTGTCGAACAAAGTATTGATTCTCTTAGTACTTTAACTTTAGATACGGTGTATTAAAAAGAGTATAATCATCTGAACGGATACCTATTAAACTTGGTAAGGTAAGAACGCTTCCATGTAGTAATTTTGTGCTCCTCTTTCTTTCACGTTTTATGACTAACTAGCAATAGCACAACAGTGACAAGTTATAACGAAAAAATAAGTGTATCTGGTCAATTAAAGGTATGAATTAGTACTTCAATCCACTAAAGTAACAACAGAGATAAATTGAATTATTTACTATTAACTAAGATTTTCAAACAACTTCTAAAAATTAATTTTAAGGTAAAGGACTTATTCAGAATTCAAGTAATCTTAAATGTGCAATAATTATACGTTACGCGATTAATTCTATGATTTATACCAGCATACGTAAGTAAATTGGAAAATGAATCAGGTAAGATATAAATAAAACTTGTAACTACGATAATAATATCCGCTGGATTGTAATGTATCTCACATTAAATTATGTATATGATTCATTGTTTGTACTTGCAATAAGTATACAATTGATCGTCTTTTGTTTATAAATAATGCATTAAGGTGATTTTTATTAAATTTATTATTATATTTTTAAAATAAACTAAAGATTAAAGTTCGTTGCCTTTCATGAATGAATTTAGAAAAGTTAACTATTTTATAAGTTATTTATAAAATACAGTTAATCAAAGCATGTCTCCTTTAATTTTCCTTGCTAAACGTATCCAACACATAGTATAGAACAGCAAACAATAAGAAGGAATTACATAAAAATATGTATGTATAATAACTTAGCTAGCTCAAAATTTGGAATTACACTACCAGTTTACTTCAGATTAGTAAACACATTTACGTTGCAGCTTAAGTATTGTTTTCTATTGTGTTAGATACATCTATTAGCAAACATTTTCGTTTTCAAGTCATCAGAAATTTTGATAATGATCATTATTAATGATTTTAGGATTTCCTCAAGGTTCTTAGTTCTTATATCGTATTATCTATTGGATATATACGCGTGTATAATTAACTTATATGCTAGAAGATTTGACGAAAATAAAAAATTTAACTCTTATTTTTATGGAATTTCCATATCCCGAAAGCATCTTTAACCTTATCTCTACGTTATGTATTATGTTTACCAACATTTTAACAATGATATATGAAGTATGTATTATGTAACACAGTGCAGTATTTATATACTTTTTTGAACTTTGTGCAACAAAAAATCGTATTTGTATACTTATCTTCAATTATTAGTGTGAATTATATAACAAGTTAACCGCAAAAAAGATCGTGTCGACCATCAAGGTAACAAAGTCGTTACACTCTACAAGATATTTAAAATACCTTTTAAGTGTGCATCATGGTACATTCAATGAACAGCATCCAACGAACTCGTTTTTAACTTGCAAATTAACTGCGCGATTTTAAAAATGTAGTGTATATAATTATTTGTGGGAGTTGCCTATATTTGACCATCAACAAAGACGAGAAGGTCAGAAACTGTTTTTATTTAGAAACAATTTCGCTGCACGTATTTTTGCTTGTATTACAGAACATAGTTATAACGTATAATTGCAGGTATATTTGGTTTTAATTCGTTACTATGTGCAACTTTATAAACAACATTACATATATGTATACTCATTAAATTATATATGCTAGGGAAAGTGGAAGTAAGAGATTATCTTCAAATATGAAAATTTCAGGGAATTTTTTTCTATTAACAATATAACCCAATGACAATATATAGAAGCAATTAATTTTGTATTACTCGACGATTAGCAACTGTCTAGCCATTTTCTGGAAATGTAGAGTATTAAATAATTGATTTATATCTGTGTAATGTTAGTGCTAGTGTAATTTATAACAAGTTCAAATTCTGGCTTTTAGTGCTTATAAGAAACGGAATAGTCCCTTATCTTAAGAACACATTACCATAACATTCATTCTAACCTGGGAATAACATGAAAATTAAAAAATTAGCTTATGATGAGACAATTCTGTTACGTTTACTATAATTAACCAGCACGAATTTCTCCGATGGCCATTAGAGGTTCTGTTTACACAATTGCAGAGTTTAGAGGAGACGATAATAAAAAGAAACAGGATATGAAATACGTTCGAATTCATGACTTAATTTTAAGTTTTCTTATATACATATGATACCGTAGAACGGGGTGAATAGGATCACTTTTAGACTTTGAAACTGTGTAACGTTTTAACTAATAGGCATACAATTTTGGTATACACATAAAAACAACAGTTTACACCTGATCTATTGATTAGCAATGTCGAATTTTTTTTAAGACCAGTGGTCTACAAAAAAATTTTTTTACAATGTTTAATCATAGTCACCTTTCCTTGGGATGCATAGAATCATAGAATTTCGTTAAATATAACTTTAAAACATGTAGATCTCAATTTATTCAAATTAAAATGAAGTATGAACGTTTATTATTATAATTACAAGAAAATACTATATATTTAACCATAATTTTATTAAATTTTTGTTTATTGTATTCTTGTAAATTTATTTTAAATCTGAAGAGTCAGCGTCCATACCTTTCGGGAGATTCTAGCTTTGCTGCAATTTGTTGGATCGTAAAATCATACTCACCTCTTACACCGGGAAATGTATAAACATAACCAGAATAATCTCTGATATCTTTTTCGCGTAAGAAATTGCTTTCGTATCGCTCTTTATTTACTTTTAAAACTTGTGCTATATAAAATCTACTGAAAGACCTAGATGTACCTTCTCTTTTGACGTTAATGGAATATGACCCCAACACCTGATTCAATCCACCCCAAGTATTGATCCGATTCACCCCATTAACCAAAAACAAAATCATCAAATTACAATTAAATTTCCAAATTATTTTTGCATGAAATTTGACTAAAACTGATTTATGTGCCTTAACTAGTAACCTGTTCGAGTCACGAACACGAAGTACGTTGATTATATCTCACTAAATTTCGGAATTTCAAACAAAGTTTTGACACCCGCGAAGACAGCTACTAACAAAGTTTTCAGGTTATATACTGATTGTCAACACTAATAAACTGCTAGTGACGATGTATTATCAACTTTTTTCTTACTTGCTATTCGTCCATCGAGGTCAAATACAAAGGGTTTTATTGGTTATTTTGGCTTTGGCGATTTCTTTAAACAAACTCCGACTTTTTGATCCTATTCACCCCATTCTACTGTACCCAATATTCTCCAAAAACAGCTCCAGCTTTAATCAATAATCTATCAATTCAAACTGACAGCTAATGCCGAGCTTGCCAGAATTAATAATAATAAGGCACAAAAGGAAGTAGATATTAATTTCAATCTTACTTAATTTTACCAAATCCTTCAAGAATGAGATTCATTCTTTTATATACAATGATAGACATTGCACCAACAGAATAGGTATTCGGCGTTCGCTTAGGGATTAATCTTTTCTTATTGCTCACACAGCATGTACCTGTACACTATTAAAGAGGATAAAGGAGTCAAATACACTGACTACAGTATTAACAATTTTTTATAATATTTTGGGTTTAGAATTTTTGCAGTCAAATACCAAAGTACCTTCCCATTTAATACATTGTTTTTGCAAACATTTCCTGATTCCATTCTTCTACGTTGTTCTTAACCATCCTTATTTTTTATTTGAATTCTTCTTTTTAATATATCTATCTTATGACCGTTATGTACTTATCTATCTTTTAATTCCTGAAGTACTTCCACTTGTAGGTCAATGAAACAGCAAATTAATTAAATAACAATATATTCCAGAACATATAAAATTATGTTTTCGTAACTAAGACTTCTTCAGTGGAAGAAATTGAGATTTACTATATGTCAAAATACTAATAAGCTAATGATATAGTAAATGGCCATGCCTATCAACAAAAAAACTTAAGAAACAAAAAAATCATTGATAATCGAATTATAATTACATTCTTAAATAAATTTAATATAACTATAAAAATAAAATTGAATTGAATTGTTCGTATATCAATGTATTTTTTGTCAAGCTTTAACAATTCTTTTCAAGGACTAAGGAAAAACATGACAAAAATACCTAGTCAAGAGCTTAAAATTAATAAAATTCAGGCGTGAATTAAATTATTATAAATAACGCTCAAATTATCGATATCACTTTTAAAATTTACCGCGTTTTCATCTTTTTTGATGTATATAATTTCGTAAATTAATCTCTTTTTATCATTGTTTTTCTTTTTTTTTTTTTTAGTGTTTTGAAAATCAAAATTATGTCGTCTATCTTTAGAATGAATGCAGTTTCACCAGTTTCGTTTCTTTAAGTATTGTTTGGTTTGCTCGATATAGCATTTGTTACAATCTTTGTAATCTAATTTATAAACGACATTCTATTGATTATCTTTTTTAATGGGTGTTTTTAAATTTGTGAATAAGTGTTTATTGTTAGTAGGTATGAAAGTTATGTGAATGTCTGATTTTTTTAATTCGTGTTTTATTATCTAGCTTAAATTGTTTATGTATGGTATAGTTGTGGTATATGTTTTGTGGTATTTGATTTTGTACCTGTGTTATATATTTTATTTATTGTTTTTGATACTAATTTATTATAAAACTCTTTAGCGTAACTGTTTTTTTCAATACTAGAAATTAGTAGTTTTAGACTTTGTCTATTCTTATTCTTTTCTGCAGTGTGCTTGAAAATATTTTTCCTAGTACTCTAATGAGTGATGTACATCGGTTAACAAACTCAAATATGATCTCTCTTGTCTCTTTGACGCTTTATATTTGTCTCCTAATAGATATTTAAACTATGCCCCAATTCCTATGCGAATAGCTTGTTAAGAATGTTTAATCACTGATAATTTCCTGTAGGTACTGTCTTGTGCTGTTGTTTCCCTAGCTTTGCTCTACCTTTTCTTAATACCAACTTGCTTATGCGTGATGTGCCTTAATACAATATAAGATAAGTTTTGAGCATTATAAAACAAATTGTTTTTGGAATACCTACAGGAATCATAGCAATTGCTACGCTTACAGTAATATACACATTACCACAAATACATCTTAAGAATAATAATTCGAAATAATTTATAATATCTAAAGGTTGGATTCCCATAAAAATAAATAAATAATAAAATAACTGGTCAATTTGCAGCAGAAAAACAATTCTAAATATTTATTAGAACGCAAATTTCATAATTAAAGGCAAGTAACTGTTATATGTTGCAGTAGGAGTTAGACGTCCTACACTTTTACAAAGCGTGGTACTAGTGTACAGATTGAACAACGCAATTATGTTAACAATTCTGTCTCGTACATGTTATGGTAATATCCTTTATTGATTTACGTGAACAACAATTATTTTATGTTACTTCAATATTCGTGATTACAACACACTGCATATAATTCAAAAAAAAGTTAATTTAAGATATCCCATCCATTTCGCTAATTCAAATCGAATAAACTATCATTATATTTTCATTGGCATGAAACTGGTTTCTCCGTCGTCTAGAGATTTTTTTTGGAATAGTAGTAGATACGTTTTTACGAAAACATTTTTTTTTAATCGGAGAGGATTTTCCAAATTTTATTCACATTTAATTTATTTTTACAGTGAAGATATTAACTTCATAGAATGAATTATCTACTTTTTAATTTACAGAATTTCCGGAACTCGAATGTTTTTATATGTACATATGTACCTACATGATAAGTGACTGCATGTTATTATATGTGGTAATGTAAATTTGACTAAATTAGATTTAGCATATTTGCATTTCTTTTGCAGCATTCTAAACTGTGAGTGTATTATTAGTTGTTCAATTAGCAATCATATAGGGATTTGTAACTATGATAGTAGATTTCGTCATTTGAATCTCTAGCAGAAACGACTGAACCTTTACATTTTTTGTAGTTACAAAATTATTTGGAAGAACGTTTATCCTAAACCAATAGTTGATATGAAAATATAATACTCGACAACCTATTTGAAGATATTTAATAACAATAATTTATTTACTATATTGCCACAAGACGTATATAAATCGTCAAATTACCTATCACCAAAATTAAAACAATGAAAAAAAAAGATATCATCCATGGTGTAAAATACATAAGTTAACAATAAAGCCTTAAAAGCTTTTATTAAACTATTGTAAGTTATTATATCTTCAATATAAGTAGGTAGTTGATTACATGTATAGTAGCCTAATCTGTCAACGTAGTTGCTCTCATTGTTTAAAGACGTAGAGAGAAATCATCTTATTTCTTGTATTGTAATTATATATTTCTGCGTTTGGCGTAATATTGCCTTTATGCTATTAGTAGATCTATTCTTACAAGAGCCCTGTTAATAATTAATGAGGAACTTATGCTTGTAAGTATGGGTTTAACCTTTCAAGCATACAATATTCCAGAATTTTAGAGAAAACTGATATGTCAAAGCGATAAGTCGACAGTTGATCTCTTTAAAATATCAGAAAAAAAACTCTCTCGGTAAAGTGAGTAGATGTGTCATAATATAAACGAAATACTCGCTATAATTTTTTACCATTCTTGATGCTATATCATGTGGCTTTGTAGATTGTATATAGTGCTGTTTCTGAGCCATTTGATTACCTTCCAAATTTCATTATTAGTTCAACAATTGATAAAACTATTGTTCAAGTTAATTTGGGTATTATTTACTAGGCTTTATAGTGCTGTTTCTTTATTTTATAAGCATCCAAAAGTTGCGGAAAAGCTTTTTGGAGAACAAAAAGTTCCCTCAGATATCTACCAGAAGCTCGAATATTTGAATTCAACCAAAATTTCGGTTGTTCATCTGTAATAGTAACTTTTCAATTTGAAAAAGCATTATTGTAGTGATGTCAATGAACATAGAAAACTTTATATTAATATCAACACAACTATACACATTTTAAAAGAACGTAAAAGTATCTATCATCAACAGCAATATTTAACTAATCCAGTGCTGTATTATTTAGCTAACATTGGCTATTTTCTGATTTTTTTTAATTCTTAAACTTGTTAGTCTTTAAATCATATTTAATTTCGACATTATCCGGGAACTATTTGTAATCTGCGTCAAAGTTCTAAAATTAATAAAAGAAATTATTATTTTTTAATGATTCTATATTCACATATTGAACATAATTCACAACAACAAAATTCATTAAACCAGAGCTATTCTGCGACCTTACCAAAAGCCACATAAAGGCTCAGCTCCAACAGTAGAAGGAACAAAATCTCGTATTGACCTAACATTCCAAATCTAATCAATCAAAAAAGTCCATTACTTTTTCAGCGACTAATGCTAAGTATACCTGCTTGATCTCAACAGGAGAGATCTTCGCACCATCACGACTTTATTGACTGGCGACGGTCCTCTGAGGCATTACCTCAAGAAGATGGGTAAGGTGGACAATGATAAATGCCCATTCTGTGTGACTACATGGCAGTGGTCGGCTACCTCGAACAGGCGCACTTAGAAGCTGATGTCAGAGCCATAGTCATCAAAAAGATTCTAAACTTTTTCAAAAGTTTGGATATCAGTTGGGACTAAAGAATTAAGGGTATTCACAATGGATCTTATTGGGTAACAATGAGGAGAGGCAATCACTGCACCCACCAGTAATCTAATCTAATAAAATTATCAATTTTTTTATTAAATTAGAATCTGCATGTACATTATAATATTAGAATAATAGAACGAATATTTATTTAAAAAACTGATTATATGATATTCTATAATATAATAAAAGTTGAATTTTTTTCCGTATAAGTACATACATTAATAAGTCGGGCAAAAATTTCAGTTTTCACATGTCTTATTTTTAAATATTTACAGTTGAAACGGTCACGATAAGCACGCTTCAAGGTTTTCTAGCAACTCAACTTAAACAATTTAATTAACGATGCACCTTGCTTAAGCTTTCCAACGAAATATATGATTACAATACAGCAACAATTTCATAAAGTTTGTTAGAAATAATCGACATAAAAGTTTTAAATTGTAACAAATGCTATTATAATAGTTAATAATGCGGGACCGAAATATATTTTTACACATGTAAGTACAACAAAAATTATTCTTGCACATCAAAATTACACTAAAACGTGATCATAATCGCAAATGATATGTTAAAGTAGTTATATATGTATGTATGCCTACTTACCTGACTAGTATTGGAAGATACTGCCGGTGTTTTCAATTTAGCAGGTTTGCTGTCTAACTCATCATCGTAATCTTCATCTTGTGGGTGGTTACCATGAAAATGATTCGATCCTAAATCTACGCCGGATGAATAAACTATTTCTCCGGGGTATACTAATCTGTCTGAAGCAGGTGATAGCGGTTTCTTATCTGTACTTTCATTGAAAACGAAAAATATGCTGAATACAACTGAACATAGAGTAATCTTCAACATCTTCGACACGCGATATGTATTGTTTAATATCTGCAGCGATGTATTTTCGTTTTACCTTGTATAATAATCGACAAGTGTGTATGTATACGACCTTATCGCAACGAACGGTATTGGAGAACTGCGGACTTGTTAATGGAAGCGCGTTAAAATGAGTTTCGCCGCAAGCATTGGATAGTCCAGATATCTATAGATTATAGTTTGCTATTTCCGCGATTCAAAAAAGAGGAATATAGTATATTGTATCAATTTACCGAGATAGTCATTTGGAATAATCACGTAAAATTGTGTGTAGTGGACAGGATAGACTTACCACAAGTTCCGTTTTTGATCGGATTTTGTCTAGCAAACATCCTAATGTACGCATACGCTACCGTATAATATACATAGATTGAACTTTGTTAAAAAAGTTATAGTTACCGTAATGCCACGTAATGTATTCATCTTATGCGCACACGTAGGTTGTAAGAATTATTTAGAAATCTTTACAAAAAAAAAAACAGAAAACGACATATTTCACATTTTATTAGGATAATTTGTCTTGAGCTCGTGAAACTATTATTGTCTTTTACATGAAGTATAAAGTGTTTTAGATGTATACGAGGGCGACCTAAAATGTTTCCGGAATGGACAAGAAAAACACATTAAAAGAATGCTTTACAAAAACAAGTGAATTTTATTATATTATCATTCCAAAGTTTAATAGTTAATTGCCCAAAATTTATCTGTAAACACCACACCGACATTTATTTAGACTATTGTCAATACACCAGACAGACCAGATACTAGGGAGAATGGGGTAGCCCCGATTACTAAAGCGAAAAATTCGCTAAAAAATAAAATATCCAGTTAAAAATAAAAGTATATATATTTATGAGCTGCTTATATTACTAGATTATGCACTGTAATGTATAAAACCCGTAGTAATATATCGGTTTTTTTTGTCGCATAAAAAGTAAAAAAAGAGTTTTGATCGGTATTCCCCCATCTGCGGGGTAATCGCGATCAGGTATCTTTCCATGTTAAGTAAATAGCCTGAAAAAAATACATCTTACACAAGATTTTGTCTTTAGTAAATCAAAAAATTACCATATTATAAGACATTGAAGTCAATGTTCAAGCTTAGAATAGTTGTGGCAACTTCCAAACCCACTTCCCAAGTTCCATAAGAAGTGCACCGATACCATTCCTCTCCATCCCTTCCATAGTCTTCGCAAATAAAACAGGTCTCTTCATTATCATTTCCAGGTAGATCGTCAAGTTCATCATCGTCACATAATTTATCTTCATCTATTTCATCTTCATTTTCAATCTCTGAATCATCAAAATGCAAATTCCGTTTACCCCTTTCTCCTTTATGTTTTTGTGAGGTTTTAGTTTTTATAGCTTTATCCGTCTTCTTTTTAAGCGCTTTCTTCTTTTCATTCGGCTCTTGTTTTAGCTTTTTGGCTTGTTCTTTTATCTTTTTGGCTTCTAGCTTCTCTAAATATACTTTTTTAGGTGTTGATGTTAGAATTTCGGAGTGTTGTTTCTCTGGGCCTTTTTTAGTTTTCACATCAGTTTTCTTTTTCTTTGGCAAGGGAAGTAAATCATCCAAACTTCCCTTTGTGTTAGACTTATTACTGATATTTGATGCAGACAATGATGTAGATGGTCCACTATTCATACAAAAGGCAGAATGTATTTGATCAGCTGACGTCCTTTTGGTGGCAGCATCGCCGGTGTTTGGCGAAGTGAGTGGAGTTTCAAGGGTCTCGTCATTTTGAACCGGAATGTCAGGGACGTCTTCATTAGACATGAGTGTGTCTGCTGGAAAATAATCGACATCTGTGAAGATATCGGGATCCATAGGATAGATTCCCGTTTGCTTGAACCCGGATACTTCATTTGATATGGTTGCAGCCTTTCTATATGTATTGCCAAACAATCCAGATATGTCATACGGCGTTATTTTCAACAGAGAAGCAGACTTAATTTTTAGATCACACTCATGCCGGAAAAGAAGCGAGTAGAAGGCTACATCAAGGGGTTGCATCCGATGAGACGTATGTGGAGGGATTGATAGAATTGTAAGCCCATTATCTCTGCACATCTCATAGGATTCGATGGTTATATGGCTTGAGTGATTATCAAGCACTAATAACACTGTGTTCCAAGCTACTATGTGGATAATGAATGAAGTGCTTAAACCAAGTAATAAACAACGCCTCGTTGGACCAGCCATTGTGCGAATAATTGTAGATTGCACAATGTGGACCATCTTTTTGAAGATGGGGAGACATCCTTTTCCGGGGGAATATAAACATAGGTGGTATGTAGGTTCCCGCTGCGTTCATGGCACAAATGACAGTAATAATCTTCCCACGTTCCCAGCTGACTACTCACCCAACCCTTTTTTTCCTTTTTGTAGATATTATTTTTCCCGGATCCTGAACCGTTGTCACCCCCGTTTCATCCATATTGTATATACAGTCCGGGGGAAATTTTTCTTTGCTCATTACATCCTCAAGGTTGCCAAAGAAGTTTGCAACTTCAGCCCTGTTGAATCCGGTGATACGGTTGATGCTTGTTGCCTCTGGTTTGCGCACAGAAAGGGGGTTTCTTTTTAAAAATCCGTCCAACCAGTCTTTTCCAGCTAGGCGACTGTCTTTAGAGAATGTATTGGGACTTTTTTTTAATTCTGCATATTCATATGCAACCCGACGAACCTGTAACGGCGTTAATCCGTAAAAAAGATTGTCCATTAACTTTATTCTTGCTGTCAATAATTCTTCGTCATCTTTGGAAAATACAGTTCCTCCGCCTAATTTAGGTCTTCCTTCTATTTTCTTAAACTTTCTGTCCCTCAGTGTAGTGCATGGAATATTAAACTGCTTACTAGCAGCTCTGATTGAATTTCCCTTTTCTACAAAAGCAATGGCTTGCTTGAGTTGCTCTTCTGTCCAATTCCCTCTTTGTGTCGTCCTTTTGCAATCTCTAGGCATCTGTAATAGTGTATAAATCTTAGCTCATACGCCTTCTTTACTTCAAAAACAACTATTTCTCAAGAGGTCCTGACTTAACATTAAAAATAATGTCGGGTAGCACCGATCAGCCGATCGGGGCTACCCGGTAGGTCTGATCGCCATTACCAGACGATGCACACCAAACAATACTTAAGCCTACAACAAAAACGATTCGTGTTTTGTTCATGGAACCGACGATAAATTGTTGCCAAACGAATGCACTATGCATTAATATCGTTACTATCACTAAAAGTAATATGTGGTGGTACTTACGATGCTCAAAAATGCTCGAAAAGTTATAACAAAAACACAAGAATAACATCCCAGGGCACAACAAAACTCCTAATGGCGGCAGCCACACGAAAATTCGCGAGGTAGTTCTACGGTCTGTCGCAAAGACCGCAGAACCGTACAGACAGCGCTAATCGCTAATGCAATCCAAATACTCTCTTGATCGGGGCTACTCCATTCTCCCCTATGTATACATAGTCGAATTTTTGGATCTTGTCCGTTACGTCATTAACAGTGTAATTAAACACAGATATATACGTAAAATATTCATCACCGATATTTAATGTACATTAGACAGAAATGTGAACATGACATATGAGTCGATTCATACCAATTCATACTGACATTACTCATGACGTAACGGACAAGATCCAAAAATTCGACTGTATATGTACACATATACATATCTTTTCATCGCTCATCTATTAACGACATAAATTCTTCCATCTCGCCATATTAGGTAGGCTAAATGTTAGGACCTTTTCTGAACAAGTATTAAATTCCCTATATTAAAAACTGAATTGTTTACATGCTACCAACATTTATACGCTTACAATCAATTCTATTTTTATGATGCTTCTTATTTGCTTTCATACGTAATGGTACAGTTTGCGATTATTTTATCACAAATGCGTGCTCTTTAGAAACATTCTTTAACGATAGCTTTTGTGTTCGACTTTACTCTCATTTCGTCGGATGATCTACGAGGCCGACGTGAAATGTTTCCGGAATCTACAAGATAAACACGGTATTGGTGAGGCTTTTTATTTTTATCATTCGATGTAGTCTCCTCGAAAATCAATACACTTTTGCAAACGGTGCTCCAGTCTCTTCAAGCCGTCGGAAAAGTACAATGTTTCGAAGTCTGCAAAATAATCAACTGTAGTGACCTCCTCATTTGAGGCAAATCTCTTTTCTGCCAGCGATGTTTTCAGGTTTGGGAATAGGACAAAGTCTATGGAGGCTAGGTCCACAGATAGTCGATGAGAATCCCAAAAAATGGTCGCCCTTCCCTTCTGCAGATAGATGAGAATCCTTCGCCATCCTTTCCGACCAATGGAACGGTCTTTGTCTTCTTCGGAGCTGGTTCACCCGGAAAAGTCCACTGCTTCGACCGTCCCTTGGTCTTTGGTATGTAGTGGTGGATCCAAATCTCATCCACAGTTACTAAACGCATGAAGAAATCTCTTGAATTGCGCTGAATCCTGGCCAGACATTCCCGATGTCGTTTTTGCTCCGGTGTGAGCAAACGCGGTAGCCTTTTCATGCCCAAAATTTCGTGTAGGATACGGCCAACGCGTTCCTATGAGATACGTGTTGTCTCTGCTCTCTCTTTCATCTTCAATTGGCGATCGGCTAACACGACATCGTAAATCTTTCCATCGTTGGTAGCGGTTATTGGACATCCACTGCGTGCTTCGTCACTTGTGCTTGTGCGGCCACGTTTGAACTCGCTCACCCAGAAGCTGATGGTCGAAAATTATGAAGTACAGTCGCTTGCAATAAATCTGCGTACAAGTCCTATGCCAATTTTCATGGTTTTTCGATGTATTGAAATGTAGTTTTCAAAATGTCAACTTGACAGTATAATACATGTTTAATATAAGTTAATACATTTAATGTAACAAATATATACAGACAAGATCCAAAAATTCGACTGTAATTAACAAAATCATACTTAATAATTTTTATTAATATTTAGTAGGAGCTCCTTCTCTTGTTATAACTTCCGTTAATCTGTTTGGTATTGATTCTACTAAATTTCTTGTTAATTCTACATTTTCTCGTAATACTTCCCAAAAATTTTCTATAGTTTTCCCATTACTGGTCCTTTTTTTTGAGGATGAATATCAGGTCTATGTAATCTTTTAGTTAACAATTCCCAAATATTTTGTATTGGATTTAAATCCGGACTTCGTGATGGCCAAAGTAAGACTTCAATATTATTGTTGCCAAACCATTGCTGTATTATATGTGCTGTATGCATTGGACAATTGTCATGTTGATATATGAAATTTCCATCTGAGTAAAATATATTAACAGAAGGTAACAACATTATTGAGAATATTGAAATAATGTTGACTGTTTAAATTTGTATCAATATTCCAAATAACACCCAATCCGTAATAACTCATCCATGCCCAAACGTTTACAGAGAACCGCCCTGCCCGATGCACATGATTTAGGTATTCTTCATTGAATCTCATGTTACGAAGTCTATAGACTCTGATGCCTCCATCAAGTGTGGATTGAAATATTTTTTCGTCGGCAAATATCACTCTCTTCCAAAATTCTAAATCACGGTAAATATAGTTTAGAGCAAATATTAAACGAGCCTGTTTATGTTCTCTTGTAAGAAGACCTTTTTTGCCAGCAACACAATTTTACAATCCACTTGTCTTTAGTCTACGAGAAGCAATGGAAAAGAAACCTAGAAAATGCGTTTCAAAAACAGCTTTTCTAGCAGAATCAAATGGGTTTTCGCGTAAATAATTTATAATCTTGATTGTCATCAGAAACTCTTTTTCTGTCAGAACCATTTCTTCTTAATATGATACCTTCTTCTTCCCAACGATATTTAATTCTCGAAACAATTCATATTCGAAAAATCACCGGATGTTGTTTGTAACTGACAACAAAGAGACAGATTGACAACTATATATAAAAAAATGTTGACAAATTATAGATGACAGATTACATCCAAATCACATAGCTGTAAAAAAGTGTACGCAATTTTATTGCAAGCGAGTGTAGATCCGCCATGAACTTCTAGCAAAATATTTCGAATTTCCGTGGCCGTTTTCCCAACCATTCAGAAGTGTTTTATTACTGCACGAAATTCTATTTTTTTTCCATTTTTGCCAAGTCGTCTAACTTGCTCCACAAAACACACTCGTAATCAACAACTATTGACAGTAGATGTCATGTAGATGTATGAAATTTTGACATTTGCTATAAAAAAAGGTTGCCTTTGCCGACCAATGAATCCACTTCAACTTTCATGTGTCATCTCTTACCGATTCCGGAAACATTTCAGGTCGTGGTCGTATGTATATTTATAGTTGTAATCGCGAAAGATGATTCCTGCGTCATCAGTTAGATTTGTATGAATCAAATCAGTACTTCGGCGTCACGTTAAATACTGTAAATATCAAAATGAATATGGCAGCTATGACATTTTTCATTTTTGGGTTAAGTGTGTGTGGATTTATTGACAGGCCGTAAAAATTTAAAACAAGTTGTTGCAATTGTACCTACCGTAATGTTGGTTGCGTGAAGTTATCCACACTTTTCCAGCCACACTTCTATCGTAACGAAAGTTGGAATGAAGTAGTAATTCCAATATAACATATACGATCGTGGTTTTCTTATAAATTTTACAATACATGTTCTACAATCCACAATATATTAACCGAATTATCTCTGGTGGAAGCTATTTGATATATCTAACAACGAAATTTAATTGGCTCGTCGTTTGTGGCCTTCAAATAAAGAAAAATCGAAAAACCGCGGATGGGATAATTAAAACGTCATTTCTCTTATTCAATAAATTCGACACCGACCATAGGTCATATTTTGGCATGATGGTCTCGTAATACCATCCATCAAATTCATTTGGCTGGCCGTTTACGACCTTCAAAAGTGATATCGAAAAACCGTGGCTGGAATAATTAAAACATCGTGATGCTCTTATTAATTCGAGTGCCTCGACACCGACCATAGGTCATATTTTGGCATGATGGTCTCGTACCATACCATCCATCAAATTCATTTGGCTGGCCGTTTACGACCTTCAAAGGTAATAAAAATCGAAAAACTGTGGATGGGATAATTGAAACGTCGTGATACTCTTATTAATTCGAGTGCCTCGACACCGACCATAGGTCATATTTTGGCATCAGGTCTCGTACCATACCAACCATCGAATTCATTTGGCTTTTATGAACTTCAAATTTAATAAAAACCGTGGATGGGAAATTAAAACGTCAAGGAACTCTTATTAATTCGATGCCTCGACACCGACCATAGGTCATATTTTGGCATCATGGTCTCGTACCATTCCATCAAATTCATTTGGCTGGCCGTTTACGACCTTCAAAAGTGATAAAAATCGAAAAACCGTGGCTGGGATAATTAAAACGTCGTGATGCTCTTATTAATTCGAGTGCCTCGACACCGACCATAGAACAAATTTTGGCATCATTCTCGTACCATACCAACCATCATATTCATTTGGCTGGCCGTTTACGACCTTCAAAAGTAATAAAAATCGAAAAACCGTGGCTGGGATAATTAAAACGTCGTGATGCTTTATTAATTCGAGTGCCTCGACACCGACCATAGACCATATTTTACGCATGATGGTCTCGTACCATTTCGATTATACTCCATCAAATTCATTTGGCTGGCCGTTTACTATTTCAAAAGTGATAAAAATCGAAAAACCGTGGATGGGATTATTAAAACGTCGTTGCTCTTATTAATTCGAGGTTCGACACCGACCATAGGTCATATTTTGGCATGATGGTCTCGTACCATTTCCATCAAATTCATTTGGCTGGCCGTTTACGACCTTCAAAGGTAATAAAAATCGAAAAACTGTGGATGGGATAATTGAAACGTCGTGATACTCTTATTAATTCGAGTGCCTCGACACCGACCATATAATTTTGGCATCATGGTCTCGTACCATACCAACCATCGAATTCATTTAGCTGACTTTATGACCTTCAAAAGTTATAAAAACCGAAAAACCGTGGATGGGATAATTAAAACGTCGTGAAATCTTATTAATTCGGATGTTGCCTCGACACCGACCATAGGTCATATTTTGGCATCATGGTCTCGTACCATACCAGCCATCAAATTCATTTGGCTGGCTGTTTACGACCTTTAAAAGTAATAAAAATCGAAAAACCGTGGCTGGGATAATTAAATCGTCGTGATGCACTTATTAATTCGAGTGCCTCGACACCGACCATAGGTCATATTTTGGCATGCTGGTCTCGTACCATACCAACCATCGAATTCATTTGGCTGGCCGTTTACGACCTTCAAAAGTAATAAAAATCGAAAAACCGTGGCTGGGATAATTAAAACGTCGTGTTGCTCTTATTAATTCGAGTGCCTCGACACCGACCATAGGTCATATTTTGGCATGATGGTCTTGTACCATACCAACCATCGAGTTCATTTGGCTGGCCGTTTACGACCTTCAAAAGTAATAAAAATCGAAAAAACCGTGGCTGGGATAATTAAAACGTTGTGATGCTCTTATTAATTCGAGTGCCTTGACACCGACCATAGGTCATATTTTGGCATCATAGTGTCGTACCATTCCAACCATCAAATTCATAGGCCGTCTACGACCTTGGCTGGCCGTCTACGACCTTCAAAGGTAATAAAAATCGAAAAACCGTGGATGGGATAATTAAAACGTCGTGATACTCTTATTAATTCGAACCTCGACACCGACCATAGGTCATATGTTGGCATCATGGTCGCGCCAAAATATGACCTATGGTCGGTGTCGAGGCACTCGAATTAACAAGTGCATCACAACGTTTTAATTATCCCAGCCACGGTTTTTTCGATTTTTATTACTTTTGAAGGTCGTAAACGGCCAGCCAAATGAACTCGATGGTTGGTATGGTACAAGACCATCATGCCAAAATATGACCTATGGTCGGTGTCGAGGCACTCGAATTAATAAGAGTATCACGACGTTTTAATTATCGCATCCACGGTTTTTCGATTTTTATTACCTTTGAAGGTCGTAGACGGCCAGCCAAATGAATTTGATGGTTGGAATGGTACGACACTATGATGCCAAAATATGACCTATGGTCGGTGTCAAGGCACTCGAATTAATAAGAGCATCACAACGTTTTAATTATCCCAGCCACGGTTTTTTCGATTTTTATTACCTTTGAAGGTCGTAAACGGCCAGCCAAATGAATTCGATGGTTGGTATGGTACAAGACCATGATGCCAAAATATGACCTATGGTCGGTGTCGAGGCACTCGAATTAATAAGAGCATCACGACGTTTTAATTATCCCAGCCACGGTTTTTCGATTTTTATTACTTTTGAAGGTCGTAAACGGCCAGCCAAATGAATTTGATGGATGGTATGGTACGAGACCATCATGCCAAAATATGACCTATGGTCGGTGTCGAGGCATTCGAATTAATAAGAGCATCACGACGTTTTAATTATTCCAGCCACGGTTTTTCGATTTTTATTACTTTTGAAGGTCGTAAACGGCCAGCCAAATGAATTTGATGGTTGGTATGGTACGAGACCATCATGCCAAAATATGACCTATGGTCGGTGTCGAGGCACTCGAATTAATAAGAGCATCACGACGTTTTAATTATCCCAGCCACGGTTTTTCGATTTTTATTACTTTTGAAGGTCGTAAACGGCCAGCCAAATGAATTTGATGGATGGTATGGTACGAGACCATCATACCAAAATATGACCTATGGTCGGTGTCGAGGCACTCGAATTAATAAGAGCATCACGACGTTTTAATTATCCCAGCCACGGTTTTTCGATTTTTATTACTTTTGAAGGTCGTAAACGGCCAGCCAAATGAATTTGATGGATGGTATGGTACGAGACCATCATGCCAAAATATGACCTATGGTCGGTGTCGAGGCACTCGAATTAATAAGAGCATCACGACGTTTTAATTATTCCAGCCACGGTTTTTCGATTTTTATTACTTTTGAAGGTCGTAAACGGCCAGCCAAATGAATTTGATGGTTGGTATGGTACGAGACCATCATGCCAAAATATGACCTATGGTCGGTGTCGAGGCACTTGAATTAATAAGTGCATCACGACGTTTTAATAATCCCATCCACGGTTTTTCGATTTTTATTACTTTTGAAGGTCGTAAACGGCCAGCCAAATGAATTTGATGGATGGTATGGTACGAGACCATCATGCCAAAATATGACCTATGGTCGGTGTCGAGGCACTCGAATTAATAAGAGCATCACGACGTTTTAATTATTCCAGCCACGGTTTTTCGATTTTTATTACTTTTGAAGGTCGTAAACGGCCAGCCAAATGAATTTGATGGTTGGTATGGTACGAGACCATCATGCCAAAATATGACCTATGGTCGGTGTCGAGGCACTCGAATTAATAAGAGAATCACGACGTTTTAATTATCCCAGCCACGGTTTTTCGATTTTTATTACTTTTAAAGGTCGTAAACGGCCAGCCAAATGAATTTGATGGCTGGTATGGTACGAGACCATCATGCCAAAATATGACCTATGGTCGGTGTCGAGGCACTCGAATTAATAAGAGAATCACGACGTTTTAATTATCCCAGCCACGGTTTTTCGATTTTTATTACTTTTAAAGGTCGTAAACGGCCAGCCAAATGAATTTGATGGTTGGTATGGTACGAGACCATCATGCCAAAATATGACCTATGGTCGGTGTCGAGGCACTCGAATTAATAAGAGCATCACTACGATTTAATTATCCCAGCCACGGTTTTTCGATTTTTATTACTTTTAAAGGTCGTAAACGGCCAGCCAAATGAATTTGATGGCTGGTATGGTACGAGACCATCATGCCAAAATATGACCTATGGTCGGTGTCGAGGCACTCGAATTAATAAGAGCATCACGACGTTTTAATTATTCCAGCCACGGTTTTTCGATTTTTATTACTTTTGAAGGTCGTAAACGGCCAGCCAAATGAATTTGATGGTTGGTATGGTACGAGACCATCATGCCAAAATATGACCAATGGTCGGTGTCGAGGCACTCGAATTAATAAGAGCATCACGACGATTTAATTATCGCAGCCACGGTTTTTCGATTTTTATTACTTTTAAAGGTCGTAAACGGCCAGCCAAATGAATTTGATGGCTGGTATGGTACGAGACCATCATGCCAAAATATGACCTATGGTCGGTGTCGAGGCACTCGAATTAATAAGTGCATCACGACGTTTTAATAATCCCATCCACGGTTTTTCGATTTTTATTACTTTTGAAGGTCGTAAACGGCCAGCCAAATGAATTTGATGGATGGTATGGTACGAGACCGTCATGCCAAAATATGACCTATGGTCGGTGTCGAGGCACTCGAATTAATAAGAGCATCACGACGTTTTAATTATTCCAGCCACGGTTTTTCGATTTTTATTACTTTTGAAGGTCGTAAACGGCCAGCCAAATGAATTTGATGGTTGGTATGGTACGAGACCATCATGCCAAAATATGACCTATGGTCGGTGTCGAGGCACTCGAATTAATAAGAGAATCACGACGTTTTAATTATCCCATCCGCGGTTTTTCGATTTTTCTTTATTCTGAAGGCCACAAACGACGAGCCAATTAAATTTCGTTGTTAGATATATCAAATAGCTTCCACCAGAGAGAATTCGGTTAATATATTGTGGATTGTAGAACATGTATTGTAAAATTTATAAGAAAACCACGATCGTATATGTTATATTGGAATTACTACTTCATTCCAACTTTCGTTACGATAGAAGTGTGGCTGGAAAAGTGTGGATAACTTCACGCAACCGTAATGTTCTACTGTGTTTTACCATTATAGTTAAAAAATAAATGGCTTCAAAAAATTGTTAAACGAATACGTATATATTTGTAAGGACGAAATCAATGACAGTTTCGTCAAATGTCTACGGAGATGGATTGTCAAATGTATGTCAAATTTTTAAGTGAAGAAGCGGAAATATATAGCTTAAGCGCAGACAGTGAACTAATCTCGTCTTTGTCTTATTCAAGTAAATTACACGAGTCGTACGTCTATGCTAGGCAAAGTTTCGAAATACAAACTGTCATCCAGGCTGTCCTTGTCATACAAATAGATATTTGGATATGAAAATTATTCTTTGAATGTTGATTGAGTTATATGTAAGTGACGCAGGGATCATCTTTCGTGATTACAACATATAACGTGCCATCGAAAAAAAACATAATTGGTGTAGGCTATGAAAATGCTTTTGATCGTTGCTTTAGCCACTACCACATAATGACATTTATTATTTGACATTTTATTGTAACCAAATTTATAACCTAAAATTAAATGTCAAGGAATAAATGTCATTATGTGAAAGTGGCTAAAGTAACAATCCATTCACACAGCCTACTCTAATTACGATTTTTTTTTATGTGTCTATATTAGAAGATAGAACAAATTCAAAATTTGTAAATCTATGGACATTTCTATATTTATGCCAGAATTGACACTGGTCTGTGTCACTTGGAATAGTAATGAATTTTATTAGAGATATAAACATATAACATAAAATAGGGTTACAATATACGTAATACATACAGTAGACCCTCAATTTACGCGTTATTTTTTTACGCGGTTTCGATTATACGCGGTTTACTATTTGCGATAGACCCTCAATTTACACGGTATTTTTTACGCGGTTTCGATTATACGCGGTTTACTATTTGCGAAGTATATATGTATTTTTCAAATTACACGCTCGGCTTCACCTATACGCGGAAAATAATACAGTTCTGACACTTACCGACGCATATAAGAATTACACAATAGGTGACTGCATTGAAGTTATAAAAGAATCCTATAAGGAAATTAAATCTACTACCATCAGCGGATGTTGGAAAAACCTATTACCAAACGCTGCAATAAATGAAAATGTAACAGCCGAAATTATACGTGAAGAGGTAGAAGAAATCACTAGCTTAGGTCAACAGTTTATTGCGGATGCTGTTCAAGAACTGAAAACCACGGATATAGAAGAAAGATGAAGTAGACGAGATGATGAGTTTTTAGCTTATCGCAAGAAATTGAGGACATATTAGTTGAAAATGATCCGGTGATGGAGCGTAGTCTAAAATTTAAACGACAAATTGAAGAAGCTATAAGTCCATACAAGGAGCTTTACAACAGTTTAAAAAATAAGAGTAGGCAAACATCAATTAGGTATAAGTTACTTTAAAAGGGACTAATTGTACATACATACACTAGAAATTAGTTATTAAAATATGTCATACTTTCATAATCTATTATTGGAACCTAACCCCTATAATTCCATTAACGCAATAGTTCCATTTACGCGGTTTCGATTTGCGCGCTGTTTTCAAAGAACCTAACCCCCGTGTAAATTGAGGGTCTACTGTATATGTAAATTCAATTAGCCACTCAACAAGCATACACTAAAACTTCAATTTCTGATAGTGTTAAGTTAGTGTTAGTTTGTAACAATCAAATACATAAGTACGTTGTTACTGTTGCTAGACTAAAAAGCGTTATTTTTTAAAATATAGAAAAACAGATTTTTCCAATTTGACAACTATGGCAACTATCAAAACAACTATTTTTCACTATTTCAACACTTAAAGGCGTTATATTTTTCTAATAATTTTAACGAATCTGTTTAACACCTGTCAAAATTGAAAACATTTAATTGTTACTTTTTTAACAGGTATACCTAATTGTCATAATATTACTTATAACTGTCAAATTATTAACTATATTTAGTTTTAGATGTAACAATTATATCACAGACTAATTGCAACAAGCACAGTATTTTTAGTTTTCTGTAAATTGAAATCATATACTTTTAATTAATGCACTTGCTTTAATGTTGCGTTAACAGGTTAGATAACTATTTTTTCATAACAGGTATTTATATTTTATGGATTCTGTGAGAGATATAGCATATATTTACATCTTATCATAATCACATTTTTAAACTTTCATAGATTACCTACCACGAGAGCACGAGGATTAGGTATTAGGAGGTTAGGTTGTGCTTGTGCTGCCTATTTACATCTCTTGCTCTGACTTCTTTTTATCCTTTATTATAACTCAGAGCATATGATGTATGGTACTTTAAAGATAACGTTTCTTGAATCAAATTGTCAGCTACTACAACACCTGTATCAAGTAGTAATTTAAAATATTGAAGTTGCAGTTCTGTCAGTGCTTTATATTTGGAATCAGGTTCCTAGTTGATCACGCCTTCGACCTGTTTTGAAATATATAGCTAACAACATTTTCAATTAACGAAAAGATCATACAAAGTTAACTCACACAATATAAACCTTAAACTTTACTCTGGAACTAACAAAATATCTATCATCAAGAGCAAAATAATTTAGAAGCATAATTTGCAAAAATCAATAAGCAGAGGTTACTGTATTTTGAAATATATGGATGTCGATGAAAGAACCTCACTTGAAATCCTTATTAAAGATTGCTATCTTCAAATTTCTCCATAACTCTTTTAATAATATAGCTTTGTATTCCATAAGTGAAATCGTACAAATCCTTTATAAGGTATTTATACTGTAGAAATATTACAAATAAACCGTCAGACAATAGATTGGTTACTGTGCTATGATTTACACGCATCTGTAGCACCTTTCCCAAATGAATGTCAGTTCGAATTTAACTCAATAAGATGATTAACGAAGGAAATTTTCAAATTGGAAATGCTCTCTGAAGTAATACTTGCACAAGCTGTCGCAAACTAGAATAAGGTAGGTTTGGTTTTATTGTGATGAATTTGAACATTTTTCGCGCAGTTCTGTGAATATGAATCTTCTCTAATAAGTTAAAACGCTGGACCATATAGCTGCTTTTTCTAATATTTGTGAATGATCTTCATATACATTTTAAAGTGGAAAGATTGTGCCAATTTGCAGATGACACTTCATCTACTTTTACGGCAGTAGACTCTCCGGAACTGTCCATCAGGGGTACTGAATGTACACGTACAATGCTTCAATGGACGCAGAAAAACTGCCTAATACTGAATACAGCAAAAACGAATTTTATTGCTTTTGACTATCACAAAGAAATGAATGCTCAAGTACAGATTAGTCTGAATGATACATATCTACCTGAATGTACCACAGTAACATTTTTGGGCTGTATAGTGGACAAAAATTATCTTGGAAGAATCACATAGATCATGCTAGCAAATCGCTGTCAGGGTCAATATTTGCAAACGTTACCACTGACCCTATATTGACTTACTATAAGGCTTGTATTGAACCGCGTTTAAGGTTTGGCATAATTGTCTGCGGTCGATTCGTAAAATTTAAGAGGCTGTTTATTTTACAGAAAAAAGGACTACATGCAGTATTCAATCTTAACTCTAGGGATTCTTGCGGAGAGTACTTTATTAATAGCGGTATTTTAACGTTAGCCTGCCTATATACATATCTATTAATGTGCTATCTGTACTACGCGTGGTGCCAGCGATCTCACCATACCTGGCCATAAACCGCATTGTAAAAATTAGCGGACACCATCAAAATTCAAACGATCATAACAATATTAAAAACAACACATTAAAAGCAATTAAAAATATCTGACTTTCAGACTCAGTAAAGTTTCAAATAATTTATTTGCTAAGATAACGTTAGACAAGAATGCGAACATTGTATGTGCAAATCAGACAAAAAGAAAAACTTCAGAAGGTAAAAACACGATAGGTAGATATCAGGCTTTCTCATAAAGTTGTAATAGGTTACAGTAAATATTGCTTAGTTGGTCTGTATCATTTTTAAAGTTAATGGTGTTAGATGTTTTATTGATGTTTTATTCTGTGAACAAATGACCTGTTTCCTTACTATGATTGACCAATGCACACGCTCTTTTTCCCTTATTGCAATCGCTTTTATGCTGACTAATACGGTGTTTCAACAATTGAACAGTTTGTCCAATGTACACACCCGAACAATGTGAACATGGAACTTTGTAAATAGAATTAGACTGAAGTAACAACGAAGTTTTGTCTTTGATAGGAGGTAACACATTTTTGATTTTAAGAGAGTTGTACTGAGCTATTTTTATGCCTGTGTATGGTTTAAAGAACTGTATAATTGTGAATTTGTCAATAAAAGGCAAACGTTTGTATTTGAATTCAATATTAGGTTTTTCCATCTGTCCATCATAAAAATTGGAGCTGTAAATTAGTTTCTGAAGTAGTGGCTTGGGATAACCGTTATTTGTGAAAATATCAACAAGCAGTTTAAGATTGTTCTGAAGGAACTGATCATTAGAAATATGTGAAATTCTATTTTTCATAGCAATAACAGTGTTCAGTTTTTGGTTTTTAGGATAGTTGGAATGAAAGTCTATATACCTGCCGGAGGAAGTTGCTTTTTGGTACCAATTAAGAATAATATTTTCAAGAGTTCGAATAACTTTGGTATCCAAAAAGGGCAAACTATTATTAGTTGAATTTTTGAAGCATTATTGCCATTATCATTATTATTATTATTATTATTATTATTATTATTATTATTATTATTATTATAAAGGTCCCATAGGTCAATCGAAGAATCATAAATATTTTTCTTAATTGAAAATAAAGTTATACTATACATTGCATATGGCAGTGCAGATATATTAAAGTAATAACAATTTTTTTTAATAGATATATAGGATATATATCACTATCATCAACCCGTTGTACCATATCAAGTGAAGCATATTTGCTAAATTCAGAAAACTTGTATAATTGTATAGTTTGTTTGTGAATAGGAACAGTTGCAAATCTCTTGGGAAGACTCCAAAACTCTTGAGTCATTGTTCCCCCTTGAAACATATTATAAAAATCCGTTAAATAACATCATGCCAGTGGAATGTTGTTCGGAAATTTGCATCAATCCTCAAAACTCTCGAGCCAATTGTTTCTCTGAAAATATATTAGATATAAATATGCATGTGCGTTAAAGAACAACATGCCAGTGGAATGTTGTTCAGAAATTTGCATCAATCCTGCATGACATTCAAAATCCCTATACTTTGCAAATAATAGCGATATTAATCATCAGTATTTTTAATACCACCGACTCGAACTCCATTTGTTTGACTTTCTAAAGATATTAATATGAAAAATTACAATATTTTCTTTAATTAGTATTAGAGTATTAAATCACATTTATCTTTAATTGCTCTCATATTTCATCAAATAGAAGAATATATGTACTTACATAGTACATATATATGTATGTATAGAAAGAACTATATATGAGGTGTAAACTATTTGTAATTTATGAAAAGGATACAAAGTAGTTAATTGACTAACTGGAATTTTTGCCACGCTGTCATTTAATAATTCGGAGAATTGCGTAACAGTAAAAGTGAAAATACTGCGTTTGTCAATTAAGAACGAGCTGCAATCCAGGTATAAGTTGATGCATATTATGCTTCTATGAAATACTTACTGTATACCACGCGTAATTTACACACTATAAAATTTCCAATATACCATTACAAAACAGCATATTCGTACAACATAGATACGTGTATTTTATGTATACACGTAAATATTAAACAGAACATAATTGATATAGTTTTACTGCCAGCTATATATACGCTGACGGCATATAATATTATAGTTTCAATTAATTCAGTCATAAATAAACATATTAACAAATGCGGAAAGACGTTTTAAAATGATTTGTAATTACCTATAGATTTTACTAATAGATAAGCCACTATAATTTAAGCTATCAGAAACATTAAATATAATATGAGTAATTATTACGAAATTACTACGATAGCTTTAATAAAATCAAATATCATTACAAGCTGAACCATATAAAACATGTATTAGTCTATTATTGCCAAATAATAATAATAATAATAATAGTAGTTTATTCGATACTGCTATTAGCATAGAACACGTCAAAAGATATATATAAACACAACATAGAATATAAATAAAAATAGATAAATCCGCATAAAATGCAGGTCTAATATATACGTATATACATACAAATATAAAAATAAAAAGTATGTCATGATAAATTATAATTGTCCAGATAGGAACAACTCACTTATCGAGTACAGTGAAGCCTCATTTAAAAATGTTTTTATTTTCGTTCTAACAAAATCTTTTGTTGTATATTTTAAAGTTTCTGAAAAATGGTTATAAATTTTTATTCATTGATGAACCACTTGCTTTTGAGACTTTGACAAATGTGTCCTTGGCGGCACCAAGTGCAACTGTATTTTCCCTCTAGTGGTGCAGCTATGACTTACTTCATACCTTTTGAAAAATTCGCTGTAGTGTTTTCTTACAAAAAGCACGGATTCAAGTATATATAAAGATGGTAAGGTTAGTATTTCATATTGTTTAAAATATTTTTTACAAGAGTCTATGTACTTTAATTGAAAGATGCTCCTGATGCAGGCCTTCTGTATACGAAAGATTCTGGTTGTTATAGAGAATATATTCAACATTCTAAAAAATGAAAAACCAATACAACTTTCCAAAACAATGGTCCTCTCTATTTTGCATCCATATCCCTATAGAAATCAATTTCCAGTTATTTAGGATTATTTCCCATTTTGATAAAATTGACACACTGTCAAAGGCTTTCGATAAATCCATGAAAAGCAAGATTTTATCTTTCTTATTTAAACCGTCCAATATCTCATCAAGAATTATTGTCAGGCGAAAAAAAAAAATACGTTTTCACTAAATGTGAATGGAAAAGTCACTAATTCTTTCTTATTTTTGCACACATTCCTAGTAAAACTACTACATTTTTACAAAAATTGAGTAAAGGATTTCACGGACAAGGTATACACAACATTTTTTGGGCAATCGTGTAAAACGTTCAATTTATTTCATTTAAATTGAGACACAATAATTTTGGTACTAAATTGCTTTACGTGCGTTACCATAGAAATGAGACGAATACGATTTTAAGTCAGACAAATACTTGTCAAAACTGTAATCTATGATGTGTTTGTTGGCGAATTGACAACTTCACGGTCGGTTGCGAGGTATATTGGTATCTTTAATATACACTGCTCAAAAAAGTAGAGGATAATATGAATACATAATTATATCGTCCAAATATCCTCTAATTGTTTTGAGCAGTTTATATAATTGTTTGTGATAAATAAATCAATCATATATTTATAAATTGAACAAATGATTTTATAGAGACATTTTTTATTCTTTGAGTCATATTTTTTGTGATAATAAAATTTCTATTAATTACAAGACTGAGGTACTCAATCATCAGTATCACAGAGTATTATTTTTTCATATTCTTCAATATACTTTTTGGGAATCGCCATGATATTTTTCCGGCAAATATTAAATTTTAATATGTAAACTGTTAAATAACGTATGTACCTATATATTTTTAATCACTATACAATTTAATTTACTGACATTTTAGTTGGAAATGATACGATTGAATAGTATCGCAACGTAAAATAAAAAAAAATGAATAAGACCGACCGTCATTGGCAAAAAAAATTAGGAAAAAATTATATCAAACACGGTCAAAGAATAGGACAAGATAGAACAAACAATATAACTATGCTGCTCAAAAATATTTGGACGATGTAATTATGTATTAATATTATCCTCTAATTTTTTTGAGCAGTGTATATTAAAGATACCAATGTACCTTCAATATAGTTTTGATTAAGTATTATAATCAAAATAATTTGGAAAATATTCGTAATTAGCTTCTGACAATTTCCAAAAAGGTTCATTTATTCGTCAAGAATACTACAAGAAAATTTGTCATAAGTGCACACGATCATAAGTGCGAAGTTAGAGAGAAAGACGATCGATGCTACTGAGCGAGCCGATATACTTTGTGGTACAATAAATAATTATCTCTTCCACTTTTTCTTTTGACATTTTGCAAGCTGTGTTTTCTAAACATTTTCAACGTAAATGCAAATTGTCAGAAGTGCACCTTAACATGTTGTATTTGCTAAATTTTACGCATTTTCATCGGCTTCTGACAACCCTTTCTCTTCCACCTACCCTTCTGACAATTGTTTTCCTCTGTGCTATCATTATTTACTATTTGTACAAACAAATTCCATCCATGCACCTTTTCGGTTTTTTAGAAATGAAAATTGAAAAACAGTTTTCACCGCCACCGCACTCCCACGTCTTCCAGAGCGCTTTCTGACGATTGCACTATCTATTTGTCGTTGCTAATACTACCTTTTTCAGGTGAGACTTTCCTGCACCTTTTCATGTCGACCGACATGTAGCCAGCTCTCGGGCTAGAAGTGGACATTGGTGTGTTAATCAATCTATGGATCATGCTGTGGTAAGCCGCTAATTTATGTTGATATGGATGGTTGGATTTCAACCTGACGAAGCTACAGTGTAGCGAAACAGCTGTCGTTATTAAATACAGTGTAAATCTTAAACATTTGTTTGTTTTATTTCACTCCTAATAATAATTTTTCGTTGCTATGATATCGAAACATTAACTTTATCTACGAAACCAGTGTAGGCTAACTAGATATCAATACATTCTCATATAAAGCACATATAATTAAAACAGTATACTATGAATTGCTAATCCACTTGATATTTGGAATTTTTATACAATTATCCACTACTACTTTTTATGTTGTCATACTTTTTTATATCTGAAAGGAGGAAAAACCTAGCGTTGAATAAAAAACAATAAAAGTTATAAATTATAGCTTCTAAATTAAATAAAGTAAAAAACTTATGTTTTTTAGAAATATGTACAAGACGTCGTCCTTCTGTGAACAAGTTGCATTTTCCTAACGTGCAAGCATAATTATGTTTGCGAACCTCTCTTTTCGACTGCTGAAGTGAAGACGTGGGTATTTCCAAATTAAATTACTGTCAAATCGATAAATAGAAGCTACAGCGGAGGAAGTGTTTTGAATTTTACTCGGACTAATATAATACCAAGTAAGTATTTTATATACCTCCATTAGTTAGAGCGGGTATTTACCTACTACTACCATGACTATCGTCTAGTAAATAAGAAATATTGGTTAATGTATGTATAATAGTTGCAATTGTTTCCGTCTAATCGTAATTGTCATTTATTACAAATCAAAAACTTAATAGTTTATTTTATTCATTATTAATTGTCATGTAGTGACAAATCAAAAATAAAATGTCTACTACATTTTAAACGGAGATATCATCATTACAAAAAGCTATTATAAACAAGTGTAACAATTTGAACTGAAAGAAGTTCATAGCAAAAAGCAGAGCGAAGATAGGAAATTATACACTGGAAAAATTGTAATACACCTTGCAGATCCTTTATCGGCTACCCTCTTTACTATAACCCAGAAAAAAATCATGCATTATGCGAGGATCAAGCAGCACAGAAAGGTCAGTTTGAAAAAACTGAACCATTGGAAGTTTAGGGTAGTAAATAATTTATTCAAAGATAAAGAATAATTTTGCTTAGATGTGAGACTGTACATAACCCTGCGAAAATGCGAAATACGACACCTGCTAGTATATAAAAAAAATCGAAGAAAGGTTTATCGCAGTAAGCAGAATGGGGGATTTGCAAAAAGGATTAAACGTGTACTTTATTACCTTTTCGGTGTAAGTATGGGAGACATACAAAATGATCTATTTCACCCACAAAACACTACACACTCAATATAAAGCCGGACAGAATGGAGAGATTTGAAAAAAGGAGTGATAATGGAATGTATAAACTTTTCGATGTAAATAAAGTTAGGTTTTATGTAAACATGTAAATACTTTTTCCAAATTTTGTCAATATTACTGTTTCGCATAATTGCAAAAAAACGGAAATTTTTAACTTTAGGCCTTAATAATTTCGAATTTCAACAAATATGATTTTCAATAAAACATATTTGATTGTATAAATACGAAAGTTCACAATAAACGATTTTCCCATAAAAAAGTTAGATTATTATTCACAGAATAAAGATGTTAACATTGTAGAAAACCATTCATCGCAAACCTCTAGTGAAACAAAGTTTCGATTTGCACTGAACTGCAACTGGAGATGGTCATTGTTCGAATAGAATCCTCTATCTATGGACGAAATCAGCCCACAAAACAATTTGCGAAATCCTACAAACTAACTCAGAAATCGAAAAATTTTAAAATCAAAATTTTTCGCAAGAAAGATTGTTTTTACTTGACAGAAAATAAAGTTATATTTTAAATAAAGAGGAATGCCATCGAATTAACGACCTACGGAGTAGTGATAGCTTACAAGTTACTCAAAAACACTTTGCCTAAAATGATTACAGATGTAAATAGAGCGTGTTTAAAACCTGTCTGTCCCAAGGTTAGATCAAGACTACATATTCTGAATCTTACCATCCCTAAGTGTTTTGTCTACCTGACATTCATAAACCTGGTCGATCAGTTAGACCTATTATTTCAGCAATAGACATACCCACTGTGAAGGTTTCCAAATGTTTGGCAAATGAATTCAATATCTTATCAATACAGAAGCCTAGGCCTGCAGTTAAAAATTCTATTAAAGTTATAAAAAGTGTTAGAAATATGGAATTGCTGAAGGGTGGAATATTGATTTTGTTCAGTGTGACTTCTCTTGTTCTTATCCAATGTTTCGATATCAGTTACTTGCAGCTACGTTCAGGAATAGTTGCTTCAAAATAACTTGTCCGGGAATATGTTCCCCTAACTGAAACCTCAATGAAACAAAATATTTTTCAGTTTAACGTGAATTTTTCTGAATAACTAGAAGAAACGGCAATGATAAACTCCGTGCCACCATAAGACGTTTTGTAATGAGCTACTATCTGAAGGCGAATATTTGCTAGGGATAGGTTAAGGTATGTGGACAACATGCTTACTATTTTTAATACGAAAGAATGTAATATTGACGTTTATTTTAAATAACCGGTTCGAAAATATAATGTTTATTTACTGCAAGAGAAAAATGAATAACTAGCATTTCTAAACATGTTAGTTAAAAGAAAACATATTTTTCAATTTGACGTCTATAAGAAGAAAACCAGTACACTTCACTATATTATTTCGGATTCTCACAGGTTCTAATTCGAGTATAAATTTATTATGATTTTTCGTAAAAATCTAGAATCTTTACAACTTATTTCTCTCACTTATGCTCTCCTTTACGTTTGTGTATTCTTATCGGTAACACAGGAATAGAATAGTAACGTGGTCACAAGTTGTGATGTTTGTAATCAAAAATATATTAGATAAACAAGAAGATCAATTTGAACTAAAATTAAAGAACATTTATCTAATCTCAAGTACAATAGAATTACAAAGTCTAGCGTTGTACTGCATATGTTTAAACCATATTATAGGATCAATGAAACGATTGTAAAAATAATTAGACCTGTTAATAATGATAAAATTTTTTAACGTTTTGCACGTTTGGGAATTACAAAAGCAAGTCGAGATTAATGAGCTATGACAATAGCCCCATTCCATGTAACTCATTATAGCCAGTGAGGCACTCAGTATAAGAGATGAACGAGAAAAGTCTAAGGAAGGAAGAAATGAAAGACTAAATAGAAACGCCATTGGAGAAACTGAACGTTACTAAAAGAAAGATCAGACAAGAGCTGGAAGGTCGCAAAAGCAGCGGACTTTTCCATGGATCGCCAAAACCTGCAGAGCAAATAATGATATCATTTCGCGTTCAATATTTTACAAATCAGAACACACACCAAATTCTGCTAAACGTAATAGAATATTTTTTTTCAGAAATAATTCAATAGCTTTGAGATCTTAAGCTAAATTTGAAGATTGGTTTATAGATAGGCAATATTAATGTAAATAAGATTCCTTAACTTCATTAACTTCCCTGGTGCTTGTTAACATTATTGTTTTTTCTTACTTTACAAATAGTAGTTTTGGACCTTGGACACTAGCTGCCAAACTTTAAACTGTTTTGTCAATCCCTTACATGTGTCTAGTTTCTCTCTTTAATATATTCCATTATATTGAAGATAGTTCTGGTTTCTTCACATTATTTAAAGTTGTTAGTTAGTCCTTTCTCTTATTTCCTTTTCTTGTGGTTTCCTTATTATTTCTGGTACTATTTATTTCCACTGTTTAATTTTTATATTCTTATATATCTACATATATATTTGTTTCATATAATATAATTCATAAGATTTTTCATCTCTTCAAATCGAGCTAATCCTAATAATACTCAATTAGCTTAATTGAGTACCAATTTATATGATCTTTTGATATGATGCTACTATTTACTTACAAATATAGTATAATATTCGCTTTTTCCTTATAACTTCACCGCATATTTAAAAAACAGTAAAGTAATATGCATCTAAATTCAACATGGTTACAATGTTTGTATAGTTGTTGCTTAGTTAAAATCTTGTTCTAACAAAAAAAATTCATCATTGTGATAAGAGTATCATCCACTTTCCGTTAGCAGTTTTCGAATGTGAAGCAGTAATAAAAAAGACACAATATCGAAACAAAACAATGTGCCTTCATAGTATACCGACAATAAAACACGAACAACGTAGTAGGCAATAATAATAGTGGTTAGAGGATCGCGCATGACATCTACCTATAGTTTGATCAATGTGAAACATTCTATGATACCTGAACCATGAGTAGCGTCGCAAAGAGCAGGTGCATTACAATAATCGGAAGTGTGGTGTCCGCTGGCTCTTCGAGAAGGTGGCGGTGCCCTCTTCGGCGAAAGGGGAGGTATGCCATGGGAACGATATAGGACCGAAAACAACACATCCTCGGTGGCGCGGTTGTTGTGTTGCTATTTGCTGATCTGGTGCTTCAGTTCCTGCTACGGTGAAGAAGACGGTGATCACAGTGAAAAGAAAGATGCTAAAACAAGAGATGATATTAATGTCGATAAATTGGCAACATTAATGCACGGCGCAGGTGAGTACAAAACAAAGTTGCATCAAGATTATCCATTAGTTTGGGACATTCAAATTTAGATACAATTATAACATTACTCACCTAATTTGTTGTATGATTTCAACGGCCAAATTAAAATAAATACAAATTAACTAATGATGGAAATAGCAAAAAAAATTCAACGTTTAATTGTTGTTTTTCCTCATTTTTTTAATTTTTTGAAACGAAAAAAAGAATACTTCTTCGATTATATTTACTAAATAGAAAAAATATTTATACTACACGCAAGTAAATATACATTATATGTGACAATCTAATGATTAAACTCAGTTTGATGACAATAGTAAAAATAAAAACTTTTTTGGAAGGTACTTGAATCCATTTACCTCATAAGTAAGTACCTTATCAATGCCAGAACTTAATATATAGAAACGATAGTATAATTGTCTCTTTAGGTACTAAAAGTTGGTGAAATACATTGTGTTTCTGATATAAAACACGTACCTAATGGCCACTTCTAGTTGATATAATGATTTTCCCAATCAGAAGTGTTCCCAAAGGAATACCAAAAACAGCCGAAGTTTGTATAACATTATTACCTTAACATTGCTGCAATAATCTTAAAACCAAGTCGCCTACTTCAGGAATAAACGTTGTATTTTATATTCTGTAACAGAATTTTGCATATTTCGGATAAATCTACCGATAACTTTCACAAATTTCCATCGTGATATATTCCAAAAATGTAAAATAGTTTAGAGATACCATTGCAATAAACAAATTTCCGCCCGTGCTATACAACTTAATAACATAGATGTAGTGGCTATTAAGTAATTATTATTTATTGCTTCGTCTCAAAGGCTTGTATTGCTAAAGGATGTAAATACGATGTAAACAGTTCTGTCTATGATTTTGTTAAATGTTTAAATCGCGCTCGGATTGTAAGTTGTTTAATTCACATTGGTTTTTTAGTTTTCTTAAATTATGGTTTTATTACCAGTCAAACAATTGAATGGTATCATACCATGGATATTTTTGAGCTGATAGTGTTTCCATATAATGAAATTTCCGTTTCTTCCAGTTAAATTCTACAGCATTACAACAAGTATCTCAATCTTCAACATAATTCTTTTCTTCTCTATATAATTTTTTTTGTCCTGTTATTTTTACTTTAATATTAAAAAAAAAGTTCGACTATACGAAATTGTTGTTACAATCGTTGTTCTTCTCTATATAATTTTTTTGTGTCGTCCTTTGTATTTTTACTTTAATATTAGTTGATACTACTCACCTTTATCGTTCTTATTAATGCTTGATTGATGTTTAACTTAAAGTAATAGAAATTACTGCATTTCCATTTTCAATAGAAGAAAATTTGCCAAATAATAATATAATAGGGAATAATGAAATGCGACCAGGGAATAATGAGCCATAACGTTATCATCATTTCCTGCATTCCGCCAATAAGAACATAATGATACCAACGTTATCATAGTAACGATAAACAAGTCCGAGTATTTGGTATTTAATTAATAGTCAAACGTCAAAACCTTATCGGCGTTTCTTAAATTTGGCGTGTTAGTGTTAGTTTTATCATGGATAGTGACGCCGATGAATCTAAGTTATGTACACCCCCAGAAATTAAACTTAACGCCAATGCAATTACGCTTGGTTTATTGCCCGAAAAATCCAAACATTTTTATATTAAGGCTTACGATAATTTTATGGACTGTCAAACCTTCAAACGCCATATCGATATAGTAATCTATAATTTATACTTTCGTTTAATTGATTTGTAGTAATCTTCTGTTAGTCGTAGATAAAGTAATAGTAAAGACACGATTTGTTTTAACTATCACGACAGTTTTTTTGATCATAGTGTCAACTATCATACTCTCGTGAGAGGACTATCGTTCTCGCTCTGCAGATAGTTGAGAAATCACAACAGAGTTACCGCTATTGATCGTATAAACGTGCAGTTTTTTTGATATATGAACTATCATACGCAGTTCTGCTTCAGTATTGGAAATATTACCATTTTAGGTGCTAAGTGAATTTCTTGTGCTATATAGGTGTAGAGAAGTAATTTGGATACTGCAACATTTCTTGAAAAATACCAAAAATTTCCTTGTTTATCGGACAAAAGTCATTCAGACTACAAAAGTCGCGATAAAGGAGATTACACGGAGAAGTTACTTTTGAAAATATCTCTCTTCTTCTCTTTTCGTTTTTGCTCTTGTATTGAGGATACCATTTTCATAACAACACGAACATAGTCGTTTGCTGAGCCACATTTTTGTAAATATTTCGGTTAAATACTCTCACTCTTCTAGAGAGTACTATCACAAACTATCATGATAGTTACTATCACATTTTACTATTATCGTGTCAACCCGGCTTAACCAGCAATAATGACTGAAACGCTAAAGCTCTTGAAAAACGTAATCATTGACTTATTTCTAAAATCGACACGAGTGGTAAGATCTACATTCCTTTTTATGACTTTCCCACCCGCCAACAGATAGTATGCGCGTACGAAGAATAACCAACACCGACGTCTGAAAAAACAACGTGTGATGAAGTTATGTAACTACCGCAATTTCTTCAGAAATACTGAACTTAAATGTTACATGTAAAAAATTGTCACATTATAAGGTCAAAGGACTGTCATTGCTGCCTAGTACACGATATTGTCTGTCTCAGGTTCTCCGAGAACTCAAAATTAATTCCTTAACGCTTCGTCATAACAATGTATTGGCCAATACGGATGGTGCTACTGCAAATTTTATAAGGGAAAACAACATCAAAGTAATCTCTGGATCTAGCAATGTACGATTTCTGTTTATTTTTTAATCTTAAAAAGAATTTATGTGGTCATCGCTTTTGATCGAAAGAGGAGAGTAACTTCGCCATCTACAAATATTTTCAGTTAATTCAGAAAAACACTTGAACTTTTTTCCAAAAAATTCGTCTACAAAAATGTATGTATGATAAATAAAGAAGGATACCTAATGCTTTGAGCATCAATACAATTTAAAACTTTATCTTTACCCTCGCATATTATATATATGTATACATATGTAATATTGCATTTTATAAATTGCAAGTTATAAATTTTATAAATTGCAGTGAATAATGAAGTTATGTTTCTATTTGTTCAGCGTTCTTTATTTTTTTTTTTTTTCTTAATTATAATAAAAACTAGCCAAAAAATGACTCTCACTTAAATATTTATTCTTAATATATCCAACAGAAACAACACTGTAGACAAATGAAAACGATCACTATCAATCTAGCTTTCATGAATTTCAATGGTTGCTCGAATTAATTAGTAATCATCAACAGAATTTAATATTACGTAAACAGGTATTCACATTTATACAGATTCAACTTCGCACATATAGGTGTATGGTTTAAGTGATGAATATTCAATGCAATTTTCAATGTTTACAATCCTTGAATAGCGCAGCACGTATCCATGGATAAATAGATGTCCGATAGGAGTGATGACACTGTAACGAACCAAGCATGGAAGGAGGTCAACGAAAAATCAACTAGATCTATTCCTAGACTGCCATTGCGTACATATCCACGATAAAGCGAATGATTCACGAGTGACGTGTAAAAATTCGACTATACGAAATCGTTTTTACAGATTTATAATAAGATCGAAACGTTATCGGAAGCTGCCATATATGGTAATATACATACATATAGTTCTGAGTATTATACAATGACGACTACGAAATAACTGTTCAAAATTAGTTATAGGAAGTTTAAATTTTTTTCTGAAACAAAGAACGAAATGTACCTAAAAAACACTGCAAATAATGTATAATTGCTTATCGGATGATATATTTCACACCTTTACCTGCATAATCACAAAAAGATAAGTGTATGAGTCATTAGTACATAATAAGAATTGAATTACCCAGAAGAAGGTACCTACTTGAAGCCTAAAATCTACGAAATATCAATATGTATTACAAACTGGAAAAGAAAGCATCAAGTCAAACACAACGAAAAGGATATAGTCTTATGCATTTTACTTTAGGCTTTAAAAACTTAAGTGCAACGGTACATTATGAAAAAGATGCAAAAAATTGACGAAAGAGTACTAAAAGTTATTAAGCTATGTTGTATAGTACATAATACGTTTCTAACAGCCGTCTACACCGTCCCTAGTTAAATCAAGTTAAATTATAATTAAAATTAAAGCTTAGTTAAATCTGAATTTTAGCTGCACAGAAATCTTAACAAAAGATTTAATTAATATTGATTTATATTTTAATCTTTTGTTAAGAACTCCGTGCAACTAAAATTCCGATTTAACTAAGATTTAGTTTTAATTATAGTTTAACTTGGTTTAACTAGGGACACCGCTTGAGAATTGGCTGATGGTAAGCCGCCGGCACCTAGGCGCTAGCCCATATCCTACAAATTTCTTAGCCACACCGCACATAACAAGTTATGTGCCTTGAAACAGTCACCCACTACCTCACTGCCCGCACGAGACCGACACATCGCGGAGAGGACCGGCGAGCCGGTGGGCTCCTCTCCCCCGTGCTACCCATGTTAGACAAGTTCCCTTGTCAACGTTGGACGGGTCACCGCTGGAGACGCTTTAGCGACTCCTACCTCACATCTAACCCCACGGGGCCTAGGCCTCCTTGCGGATGGCGACTATCGGCCAAGCGTGGGAAACGGAATCTGGCCGTGAGGTACAACCAGCCCGCCCGTGAATTAAGCCTGAACTACGGATACGGCCGGGCCGAAGCCCTACCCCAAAATGCCAACCGCGCCAACTCTTTCGCCCCTCCGGCGATCAAGTATCCGCGGCAGCTACAGTGAAACCGTAGGGTCCCAGAGTCACCGAGTTGTTTTAGGATAAAACCGACGGTTTCCCCAACCAGAAAACCAGCGGGCGGACTACTTCTCGGCGAACCGACTTTTGTCCTCCCCTACTATCTTCGCCAAATTCTCTCGCCACGTCCGTTTCCCTGAGTGTGGCCACCAAGGATGGGGTAGTGCAGCTGCAGAGTTCTCTAGGTAAGCGCCGTAGGGTGCCTCACTTACCCACCGTATATTCCGACGGTTAGCGGCCGGACACCGGAGCGTATGCCCATGCCTACGCCCAAGCATCCTCCCCTATATACGAAATCTACTCCCGCCACGCCCGTTGCCCTGAAACTATGAAATCAGGGATTGGGTAGTGCAGCCGCAGAGTTTTAAGGGTCGACGCTATAGGGTGAACGCCGACCCGCGGTTTAACTAGGGGCAGTGCAAACGGCCGTAAATAAGCAGGAGAATATTGTCAGCAAATTCATAGCCTTGCTAAATTGCGTTGGTTGCATGCGCTCGTATCGCCATTATTGTAAACACAAGTAGTACCGTTTACCTGAAGATGATATTTTGCACTAAAAAAGCTACAATAATAGCCATCAACTCTAGAAAACGATACTGGTTCCATTTACTTGGAAAAGGAAGCTCTCTAAACTATAGTGCCTAACCATCTTAGCCTCTAAGATATTCGTACCACAGTCTAATATGTAAGTGCAATCCTGGACTGTAATTGAATGCATCAATTACACCTGTAGTCCGCAACGAACAAAGCCACGAAGGCTTTCTGATCGTGTACAGAGATGTTCCAGAACCTAGGATGTTACATTAATTATACAAATTACAGTACCTACATTAACTTAAGCTGGACTGGTATGGTAACAAAGTCAATCTAGTCTAGGTGAAGAATCTCTGAAAACTCCAGAAGATTACGTCTTTGGATGGAGACCATTCTTTGGTTTTCTCTGCTGCAATTTACAATCTGATCAAATGTTAGCTTAGGGAGCTACAAAGGAGAATGTAGCGGGTGTGGAGGAGTTGGAAGTTATATTTGCTTATTTGGCATTTTCACTGTCCGGACAGATACGATTCTATCCATTTTCATTTTCACATGACGATACAATATAGTTGTTTCCAACAGTGATATACCTAGTGAAAGTTTACATGCGCAAATATGGGCGATGGATCACTTAGTGCTTTATTGAAGCCTCAAAAAAATCAACAAGCATGATAATTTGGAGCTGAAGAGAGTTATATTTAGATAGTGAAGTTAACACTTCAGGGGGCACCTTCTCATTTTTTCAGGTTGAAATAATTGCCATCCTTTGGCAACAACAGCCAGCACATCACAGCATTACATAAAGATGCGTGGAGCATTCATGGATTTTTTTAATGTGTGGTGGGTGCTTAGTTGCAGTGACTCCGTAAGCTGTATTACTTGTCTGGCTATCACTGCAACTCTTGCGGTGTAGTTTAGTGTGTGTAAGTTGTGTTTAAATGGCTTTGCGACAGCATCATATCGCCTTTTATGATGCCGCGCTGTTAATCACTTTGCTCCCAACAGCGAATGGCAAGTCGATCCGGGATTAAACTCTTTGAAAAAATGTCACCGTCCCTCCAGAGAATTGAACCCCGGCACCTATCGTCCTCTCACAACAATAGTCAGCCGCCTAACCACTGCGGCCATCAACCCGTTTTAATTTGATTAACAGCAATAAAGCCAGAAATACCAACGAATGACTAGTCATTTTCATATCCAATAATGAAACATTTCGCAAAGTAATCTTTGTAAGTAAAGGTAATCTGCATTCGCTTTAGTGATCTTAACTGACCACTTCATACTAGTTAGACACCTCTATTATATTGGTATAGTAACCTCTCCCTTTGCGATATTAAAGTATCATCTATAACTATCAATAAATCTTAATAAAGAAATATGATTTTTTTAAACAAAAACATATCTCGAGTTTGGTGTATTGCTTCAGTTTTTAGTTTAGTAATAGCATAATTTATTTAATTTTGCGTAACGCAATGTATGTATCATTGAAATACATTTCATATGAAGGTGCAATAATGGTAGTATAATCACGTAATCACTTCCTACATTTGGTTTTCTATATTGATTCAGAAATTAATCATACATGTATACCAAAATAAAAGCTATAAATTGCGACATAAGAACAAAATTCAAAGAGAATGTAATAAAAAGTACACGCTGCTAATTAGTAAATATTAGTCACAAATTACGTAGGTTCAAATTGAAAAGATCCGCTCTTCTACGAATTGATTATAATTTCGTTTATCATACTTAACTTTGAATTTTCATTCTTTATTTCTAGAAATAAGAACGTGCATGGGAAGTGAATATTTTATTCCGATAAGACCATACACACCTATGTTCACGCACAGGGTTTCTAAAGTAATGTCGCCCCTGCCAATGAGTTCATATCAATAACACCTTCTATTTGGCGTACTATCGTATTAGAAAAACAAATATGGCTTGATCTTAATAGTGAATCGATCTTAATAATCAATAATCTAAATAATAAATAACTAATGTCTGAAATTCTTATGGTAAACAGACATGTTTGATTTTTGGAAAATTTGGGCCGGTCTAACAGATAAAAAGTTATTGAAAATGTTTTTTTTTAATATTCTTCACAGTAATATTCACAGTCCTAATATTAACGTAAATATCGAAGAATAGCATTCTGTTTGGGCAAATCTACTCTCCAAAACTGTACGTTTTGACACCTAAAAAAACACCGTTGTTCTTATAATACATCTATCTACAAACTCTCAATGTTTCAATTTTTTGTGAAGTTTCAGATTACTTGTGTTAATTTTAAGCCGCCTGGACAACAGTAGCGAAGTCCAGTGACTAAAATTTTGAAAAGTATAGAATTTACTAGTTTTGAAGTGATCTATTAAATATCCGTGGCATATTTAAAAAGCGTGCTAGAAAACACGTCTATAAACTCTATACCATTTTGTATTTTTTATGAGGAAGAACAACGACAGAGAGAGGTAATCAGTGGTGGTTTTTATATTCGAGTATAATTTACAAAACAGTTCAAGGCGTAAAACAAAAGAATACTAATTAATCATTTTTCAATAAAATATGTGTATCTGCTTTCTACGCACACTTGGACATGACCATTGTATTAATTATGGTGTATTTATTAGAACATATTTCTCTTAAATAACACTGTCCAATAATTTTTTTTCTTGTACAATATTAGGTGTAGTTCATGCTAATTCTGAAACCAATTTTAAATTTGCTCCATCATATAAGGATTTTGACAAATTTTTGTAAATAGCGTTATGTATATGGAGCATTCATTACCCAATGATATAAACGGAATATTAGGCCTTTAATAGAAAAATTATATTCTCACTATTTTGGTCTAAAAATTAAATATCTGGACAAGGAATGCGTTCCTCACATTTGTTGCGCATGATGGGGAGAACAGCGCTATGCCATTTGCAATACCTATGATTTGGCGTGAACAACAGGAGCACTTGTCTGATTGCTACTTTTGCTGCACAAAAACTTTCAGGTTGTCCAACTAAAATAAGAACAAGGTTAGTTACGCTAGTGTATCTTCTGTTACTTTGAATCTGATTAAATGATTCAGAAGCCTTGCCAGTACCAAGACCTATAGGTGTTTCGAGTGAAGAATATGCCATTACAGATGCAGAGGAACAAATTTTCGAGTTATTATCGATGATGAATATTTGCTATCTCTAGAGGAAGGACCTCACAGTAAATCAATCAGAATTAAATGACCTTATTCAAGATCTTAACTTGTCAAAAACTCAAACAGAAATAGTAGGATCTATACTTCAAGGATGAATGCTGTTAGCTCCGGGCACACATATTTCTGTGTATCGTAATCACAAGAAAGAACTGTCATAGTATTTTTCAACCGAAAAAGATCTTTCATTCTGCAATAATGTCGATGATTTGATGCTAACATTAGGTCATCAACACAACCCAAAAAATGACGTCTTTTTATCGATGTTTCGAAATTTAGTTCGAAAGCTGTCCTTCTTCACATAGGAAACGTGTATCTACCCATTCCGGTTGGGTAAGCAGTCCATATAAAAAAAAACTCGACAAAATTAATTACAAAGTGTACAAATTCCATATCACCGCTGACCTCAAAGTTGTAGCAATTCTACTCGCTCTACACCTGGGGTACACAAAGTACAGATGTTTCCTTTGTGAATGGGACAGTCGATCGAAAAATGTCCAGTACGTTGGTAAAGATTGGCCAGTCAAGGCTCAATATATTCCTGGACAAAAGAATATATTTTATAAGACACTTGTGAAACCTGATAAAATATTTTTACCGCTACTGCACACCAAATTAGGTATGATGAAGAATTTCGTCAAAGCAATGGATAAAGATGGTCGTGGATTCCAATACCTTCACCAAAAATTTTCCAACATTTCAAATCCAAAACTTAAAGAGGGAATTTTTGTAGGACCCCAAATTAAACGTTTTCAAAAAGATGCATTTTTTTAAGATACTTGAAATTACTTGGAGCGTGGTGGTTCGAATGCTTTCAAGAGTGCGACTCAAAATTTTCTAGGAAACACAAAATCTGCGAATTACATGGCAATTGTTTATGAACTTCTTAGAAGTTACCATGAACTAGGCTGTAATATGTGCCTTAAAATACATATTTTACACTCGCATGTGGACTTCTTTCCCCCGAATTTCGGCGACGTCAGTGATGAACAGTGGTCAGTGGTGAGAGATTCTATCAAGACATTTCTGTTATCGAAAAACGTTATCAGAGCAAGTGGAATAGTGAAATGTTGGCTGATTATTGTTGAAGTAATACCGTAGAACAGAACAGTATCAAAGAAAAGTAAAAAGACAAACATTTTAAGGCAGAACGTTTGTACCAAAACTTGACGTGCCAGAATAAATTTGTTTTTTATTATTATTATTACGACTGTAAGAGAAAGTAGAACTGTACATAGTTAATAAACAAAAATAAAAAAATTAAAATTCTTTGCCTACATGATTTAGTCTTATTGTTTGTGTACAGACAAATTGCATAATACACGTAAAATACATACTTACATATACCCTACTACTAAAATATATTGCTTTTTAATAAATAATACATAATTAAATAAATTAATTAACCATTTCGATATATAGTACATTAAAACGTTGATTTATTCAATACTTTAGTTTAAATTTTGTGTATTTCATGGTATGAGGTCTGTGAACTTACTTTACTACTATTTCCGTACAAGGCACCAAAGTCTCCTGGAATTAGGGGGTTAGTTTATATAGCGCTGATTGGTGAAAATCCAAACTTTCTACAGGTACAAATATGATGTGATGCATTGTCGTTAAATAAAGTATCATTGGTATCATGCAAGTTTTTTCAGCTAAAGGTTTAAAATATTTAAAATGTCGTTTCCTATGCTAAATCAAAATAGTGATATAAAGAAATAGGTACAAAATTTGAAACAGTCTTAATATAATTCAGTTTTAATTTGGCGTACAAATTACGTCTATTTACGTATTTCAAATATTTTGAAAAGTTCAAATTATTATTTTCAGAATTAGTTTTTCTGGAGAGTGACTACCAAGCACGAAGATCATATAAGCTAGAAGACTTTTTCTGGACTGGATCTGGCGACGGACCTTCGGAAGAACACGAAGATAAAACTTCAACAATTTATGAAACTAAAATCATTTTGTCTACAGTCTATGTAGGAACACCATCAACTGAAGCACTTAATAGGGTCAGTAGTACGAACCTTATATATATTGAACCAACAAACAAACGAATTAAATATTGACTTCACTCCCTTTTATTGTTGATACTGTAGCTAATAGCACGCTAAAGTGAATGCAATAAATGAGTATATCGCTCATTTACATGATAGGGTTCCTTAATGAAAATGCACATACGAGGGTTGAAATAGATGTTAAAATCGATATTCAGTGACTAATGTATTTATTTTGTTTTGATATATCTTCGTTCTAATTTCAGACAACGAAACCGATTACAAATTGTGTCCTAAATTGTACACCGGCCTTTCCGCCAGATGGGGAAATTAATCCAACATCAGTTTATAACATAGATTATGATAATTCTACTGATGATGATGGTTTAGATGCAGATAGACAGTATTGGCTTCTAACTGTTTTAAAGAGCGATGGGAAAGATCCTGTATTAATAGATCTAAGAAATAGTTTGGCAAAATTATACAGACGTGCTTTTCAGCGGTACATTTTTTCTGTATATGCTACCATCATATTATAACTATGGCCATTTTTTACACAGGCAACAAGAACGGCATCTCGGCATTGAAAAACGTGCTAAACGACAAGCAAAAAATTCAGAGAAAACAGTTAAGGTTTACATTCATAATGTCGCAAAATCACCTATCAATGGTGACAAGAAAATTGAAGTTTTGTACCACGTGGCGGTTTCAGGACAACCCGTACCTGCAAGTACTGCTGCTGAAGATATGAGGTTGGTTTCAGATGAGGAAGTTATTGAAGAAATAGGCTATCCCTTTTTGATTAAAGCAGAACGTAAGTTATTTGTCAATGCGCTTACACATATGTACATAAAAAATACTTACCCTACATTAGATTATTCAGAATAAACAACTACACACACACACACACACACAATTTATAACAAATAGTTAATATTTTCCAAAGCTACCATACTTCCTGTTCCTCCACTTATAACATCACAGTAATTGATCGAGAATAATCAATTACTTTGAATGTAATTGATTATTCGTTTGTTGTATAAAAAAAATGTGCTTAGCGTAAATTCCTTTTTTCTAGCTTATCTAAAACCATCGGAACCGCAGAGTCTTGCAAGTTCTAAGAATACTTGGCTCTTTATTGGTTCATCTTTAGCTATTTTATTCATCCTTCTACTAGCAGTAGCTTTTCTATCTCTTTGTATCACCAAGAAAAAGAAAAAAGCCAATTTGGGTACAGAAAATCGTCGACAAATTTTCGAACATCGTTCTTATCAGGATAAAGATGCTTTTATTCCAGACAAAAACGCGGATCGAAAGCAATATAAAGAATTTATCGGCGACGAATCACCAACGTATATTAATTTCAGGGCACAAACTTCCAACGAAACTTTACGCAGCGTTGATATCAGTAGGTTATCACAAAGTTCTTTCGCTTCTACAACTACCAGGTAAAAGTCGAATTTACTATGTTCACTGAATTAAATTAACAAATAAAACTAGTTCTAGTAGTTTAGATATATCGCCTTTAATGAGAGCCAAGAAACAACGAAGCCCTCCCAAAAAGGCTCTACGACCAAAGGGTGCCACAAATAAAACCGTTCCATTAAATATCAGTCATTATCGAACACATATGGCAGATTCTGATACTAGCAGTGATGGAACAAGAAAAACTTCACCCGATGGTTTATTGTTGGATAATATGGATGGTAGTGTTGTAAGTCCGAAATCTTATTTATCTATGCCATCTGTTAAGTCTTTTCCAAGGTAAATTAATTATAATTAATTATATTCATACTGCTTTTTTTAATTCTACTGTTTTGGAATTTTCAGAGGAAATATCCCAGAATCATTAAATAAAGTATTAGAACCAGTTAGCGTGTTGCATTTAGATATGTTAGATGATATCATTGAAAGTCAATCAAATCCAAACGATAGAAAGGTGGTACTTCTGCGTCATGGTAGCATGGGCACTGTGGAAGATCCGGGAGTAATTGGACCAGTAGTATGGAATATGCACAGAGAAAGACTACAACACGGTAAGAAACTAACGTCTGTTGTTGAGGAGAAGTAGTGGCTGTACAACGCTAAGATCCAAAGAAGGAAGGAAAGATGGCGGACATTGAAAATAAAACAATAATCCTTTTTATAATCTAAGCTCTCGTAAATTTATTATTTACTTCTTCAGAGATTATATGTCTATACATGTACATCCATCCACATATGATCTCTGAAGAAGTAAATAATAAATTCACGAAAGCTTAAGTTGTAAAAAGGATTGTTTTATTTTCAATTGCTGCCATCTTATCTTTCCCCTTTTTTGGATCATAACGTCTCTTGTTTTTGTAGGGTTTTAATACGACAATGAATTATTTAATTCCTCTTCTGTTGTTAAAAATTACAATAGTAATAATAATAAGGTACATTATTAATAATCTCACATAAAACTGCTACTAAACTCAATAAAATGTAATATGGAGTAGGTCTGGCAGATGAACTTGCGACACAGGGAGCCACTATAAATTTCGTTGAACCGGAACCTTTCATTTCGAATATTTTTAACAAAATTCTGCAGTACTTAACTAACAGCGTGAAAATATTCAGTAGTAAAAACTATCGGCTACTTTTTCATTTGAGCTCAATAGTCGTAGCGATAAGAACGACTGTCTATACCTACGCTCCGCTCTGAGGTTCAAATCTATCGATAACACGTCTTGCTGGATTGATAATCTAGATTACCATTTGCTATTTGGACATAATTAACAGCACAACATTATTTATGCCGAGGTAATCTTGTAAGAAAGCCATAAAAACACATTTATACAGACAACTTATACAGCAAGAACTCCAGTGATAGTCTTGATAAGCAATACCGCTTAGTAAGCCGCTGCAGCTGCACCCACCACCAACATAGCAATAGCTACTCAATTTAGTTAAAAGCTTAACTTATCGAGATTAACAAAACACGACACTATATGATACTTGTGACCAGTAATGTACTTTTAGAATGTTATAACTATTGCCCTGTATATTTATTGTTTAATATTTCTTCAATGAAATTTTAACATTATTACAATTCTTAATTGTTACCTTAGGTGTTAGTGTAGATGAAGGAATTGATGACATAAAAGTAGGCAGTAATGTTGCTAGAATGCGAAAAAGATTTCACGAATTACTAGATGACACCTTTAGTCTTTTTGGAAGTAGAAGAGATAGTCCCGTAGATGAAACGCGTCCTACGCCATCAGAAATTAAAAGTCACTCAGCGGTAAATAGGTATTTTCATGTTTACTTGGCTGCAGCAGTTACTGTACGATATTTAAAATATTGTTGTTGCAGTCGATCTTCAGATGATGTGCAGCCCTCTGTAAAACCAAGACCAAAAACTTCAGATCCGAGGCGTCCTCCGTCGTTAACGCATCATACAGAACAACCTCGAGGGGCCTGGGATAGTAAAGCACCTTCTCCTTTGATAAGACCTTTAAGTGCAGGTGTGTTAAATCGACCAGTAAATCCAACTCCGGCGATTGATGCGTTACATATAAATGCTGAAGGTTCTTTCGCACCCAACGACCCCGCGGTACCCTTAATAGCCGCTATAAAAAATGAAATAGGGAAATGTTCATTACCAGGAAGTACAACAGATTTAATAGGAGATTAAAATTGATTATTATTATGTAAAACCTTTCTTCTATTCCAGTTGCACCAAATTGTTATTTTATTATTGTATAAGTATGTAATTGTTTTTGTTACTGGTAAATTTTATGACGGTTACTAAATTACTGTTTGAAACGTTTCAGTTGTGCAATGCAAATATAAACAAATATTGTTATTTACTTAAATACATACGTAAATTTTAATTTAATATTTACAATGTTAAACGTAAGACCATACGTTATTACATAAAGTTTACATTACATCTATCACCTTATATCACTTCATGTCCATTAAAACTTCTAGATGTAGTGTTTGTAAAATGAAAAGACGTTTGTAATTTTTGTAATTTGTATTGAAATAAACAAATGTACAATGTATCCTGGCTTATGTTTATTGTCTGCAAAGTGGCCTTGGCATTATGCAACCAAATTGATTTAATTTAATATACAGTACGGCTCTAACGCTCCCTCCCCACCCTTCGCTTCCCCCTTCTAATTTATGATCGGTTTAATAGAGCGGTTCCAGTTTTGGGTCATTAATATGAATTGTATACTTACTACATTCTTGAAGTGAAATTTCTATTTAGTTTCAAAGATTGACAACAGCGGGCGATATAGTATCAAAATTTGAAATGGAATAGGGGAGTATGACACCAGGCTAAAGTTTTATAAAAATTTATCCATTCGTATAAACATAGTATAAGAATAAAATTTTATTACATCTTATATTTGCAGTTAACCGCTCAACATAAATTTAAAAATCTTAGGTAGCTATGAATGGTAAAAGGTGTCTTTTATTAAGCTTATACTACCTTACAAATGTCATAAAATAGAATTTTATTGACATACGTGCCATAATCAGCGATAATACATGTCTTCTTGGAATCAACTGCACGACCTCTAAAATGTATTTTCAACATATCCGGAATATCACAATAGTAAATCTTATATTACTCTATTATTATTAACTGGCATATGCGTAAAATTTGTTCTTCACCGTATATCGTAGATAGGTATATCCGACTTTAACGAAATGCCCGAAATGCCTACTTCGAATCTATTGGCAGAATGAGGATTTCCAGTTCCTAAAATCCATGGCTGAAGACAATATTACTTGGAGCGTTTATAACGTAGCAATAGCGTCCAGCGTAACATTCAGCGCGGTGCCGTAGTTGTCGCTTCTACATCAAGCAGTTGGCAATATCTATCGATTAACAGGATTTTGTTTTCATAAAATAAAACACGATACCTAATGTAAAAATAAATAGCTTAAACGATAAAAATCCAATAATTTAATAACGGTAAACGACACTATCAAATGAAACGCTCTTCTTCATACTTTTATGTTCTCCGCTCTAACTTTGAAATTATAATGACTTTAATAATTTTTCTCCGCTCCAGCATTCTTCTACATTAATTAAAAGCATGATACAATCGTCTATTTTATTCTGAATACAATTATGGCATTGCCTTCAATGTTACTTCCACCAAATGAATATACTTACAGTCATGTTCGTTAAAATAGCAGTGTTAAATTAGACTTGGCAAAGAGGAGCAAGTTTCAGTGCGGTGCGGAGAACAACGTGAAGTGACGGTCTGCATGCCACGGAAACTCGTGCGTCCGTATCAAAGCACACTTGTTCAGTATTATTCCACTGGTCGTTGTGAGTGCTTATCGGTACACACATACTTAAAAGATGTCGCAATTAGGTACGTTTCCGAAACGGCGTATTTCGAAGAAACTAGAAAACGTAGTAGCGAATATGTCGATTTTAAAATACGAAGGTGATAGAATTAAATATGTAAGGTGCGACAACTATTTGAAGTCTATCAGCAGGTGGAATTTTGAACGCCAACTAAAAAGTATAAAATACTGTTCTGCAAACCGTGGCAAACGATACAGCCAATGTAGCTGTTTGTTTTATTCTATGGAATCGCAGCAAGTATTCGGATTATACATTTCCAAGTCAGACATCGATAAGAAACGTTATACCATCTGCTAGTAACTATATTAAAAAAGAATTAAAGCAGAATTGAAAGATACAACATTGTGGTTATCTGTTTTTTGAAAATATTATACACAAAGATTCAGATTTCCTCATACTAACACAAATTTGTACATTTATTTGTCACAAAAATTACATTAATTAATTGCACAATAATTAAATTTGCAAAATAATACCACTAGATGTGGAACGGTCATTTTCATCATTAAAAAATATTTATTCCGCACTCCAGGTTCATTTGAATAAAACAAGTTTGGAAACATATTTAATGATTCCAGTATTTAATAGATGCCACCTAGTTTGTGATTTCATGGAAGCTTCTTGAGACAGGATGTATTTCAGCACGTTATATATTTTTTGTCATTATTTTATGTGTAAACATTCATGCGTCCGTATCGTCTATGCTCACTCATGAAAGTCAGGTCGCCTTGATACAGCTGTTCGGTCCCTCCAGGTTGTTTTCCGCACTGTACTGAAACTTACTCCTCTTTACCGAGTCTAGTCGTAACTGAATTATTATGGCACAATATACAATGAAGCGATTAATATAAAATTTTTTTGGCCGCTCATGGATATCAGCAGTGTGTGTGAGAAGACATGTTTTTTTGGCATGATGCTGATATAGTATATAGCTGATTATAGTTGGATTTATATACTTACAGATAATACCACTTTATTGTTCTGACCTGCGCAATCGCCCGACCTATACCGAATTGATCACCTATGGGTAGATATAAAAAAGGCTGTTTCAGCGGCTAAGCCACAAACTACGGAGCACTAGTAGAAAGTATGTCAAGAAGCATGGAAATCCATCCCAATTAATCGTTGTCGTCAACTAATGCATTAGCAGTTTCAATGTTTTACTGCTATTTTAACGAACATGCCTTTATGTATAAGTCGAGCAATTTCATATTTTGTAGTAATAAAACTAATTTAAGTGAGTAATTATCAAAGCAATATATAAAAATGATGAGTAAAGAATAAATTGAGAAAAAGGATAACTCAATATATCAAGGTATTTTAGAATATGATGCAATTTCAAATACATAGGTAGTTCAGTAATACATACCTAGACAAATTCAATATTAGAAGATGAAGATTATAGGGATTAATGTGAAATAAGAAAATGCAGCTATATGTAATAAAAAAAAATTAGGGGTAAAAATAAACCAAAAAAATAAAGTGAGGAAGATCCACGCTCTTTTTTCATAATACACTGGAACCTCGTCTATATCAGCGGTTGCGAAACGTAAACATTCACTCTTATCCTCTCAAGAGGGGTCCCCACTCGCAGTTTGTTCAAACTTTTCAATTTTCTAAATTATAGGATAATTAAATAAAACACCAGGTATTTAGGTTACTAGAATTTTTTATTGATTTTCGTTAAATTTAGGTATAGGTAACAACGTGCTTAATTATGTTCAATATCAATAATACTTATACTGTATACACCAAGAAATTAAAGGTATTTATAATTAAGAACTGCTTTATTAATTTTTATATCGTATACAAAATCTAAAAATAAAACAAAACTGCGTGCAAACAGTCATTTTTATTTCCGTTTTAAATCAACCTTTCTACAACTTCCTTTTATAAACAAAATGTACAGATTCATTGCAAAGGTAAATGATTGATAATCTATCGTTATTAAATATACCAGTAGTGTAATAGTAATAATATTAAAACAAATTCAACAATTATTTCCTTTTTTTTGTACAAAATATTAATTTCTCCCTAGATATTTTAAAACTATTTGTGATTTTTTAATATATATATATATACAAAATATGTGTATGTCCGCTTGTTTCATAGTTAAATCTTTATATCTTCCTTTTTCGTACTTTAATAAGTATGTATATCTATTTACATAAGTTGCTATTTACAATACTTATAATCATAAGAAAAATGGAATCTTTTTAGAATATTTTCTTATGCTTTTTACGCTAAAAAAACGAATCACATAATAGAACAGAGACCAGTCAGTTCTGTACCTTTTTTCACGGGAGGTATTTTTTTTAATTTAACGCCCTGCAATGCAGGCTTCAAATTTAATTGGATGGGTTCTTCTCCCGGGGGTAAAGGTTGGGATGGGTCTATAGATTCAGCAGTTTTTTCTAGTTCACTACTCAACTCTTTATTAGTATTCTCTTTTGGCGCAATTACAGGCAAGGGTTTAGTTATGTTTATCTTTATTTTACCACTGATACCACTCGTTGGCGGAACACTTGAATCGAACTCCACATTCCCGTCAATGAATGTCACTACTTCTGTATGATGCGCTTCCTGTTTGTCCGACTTCATACTTTCGAGTTGTTCTTCACCAGTTATTTGTAGTTCATCATCTGTTTGGGTGAAAAAAAATTATATGTATATATATAGAAAAAGCAATAAATGTGCAAATCTGTTAATGTTGAGATGCTCAAACTCAGTCTGCGGCGTACTTACAGATTTAGCCGTAGTGTAGCAGACACTTTGGAAACCGCGCTGTAAATGTTTAGTGGATAATAACGAGAAACAACGCAATAGAATATTTTTTCCAAAAAAACCGAAGCTCTGCTACTTGTCATTTTAGTGTTCGTGACGAATATATTCATTAAACATGTGATTTAGTAGTACAATTTATCAGCTTGCAATTGTAAACAAGTATATGCCCAATTTATGGACCGCTTGCACTTCAAATTTGTATCCGAAAGATGACCTCATTTGGAATCTGTGGTTATAGTCTAATTGTTGTAACAGTCGTTACTTCCTTTAAACTTTGTCATTTTTTTAAGTATAATCTATACTGAATTATTTTCATATAATTGTCGGTAATGATTATGCATGTGCAGTATGCACATGCATCGAGTCATAGCCAAGAGTAAGATGGCGCATTAAAATTATTTAGAAAAGTAATATATAAACAAGGAAAAATATTCACACGGGAGCAGATGAAATGATTCTTAATGCTTGTAATTACTTGTGCAGCTTCATAATACATTCTACTACACAGAAAAGACTGTGAATGAAGTAACCAGGATATCAGAAGAAAATAAAAAGAAAATTGTCAAAGAAATTACAAAAAACTAATTTGAACAGAAGTTCCATAGCATACCTTACTAACATGTTACAGGTAATAGGTAACTTGCCCTATCATTCAATTAAACACAGCGACAACATTTATAAGTATACAGGTTGACTGCCAATTTGACCGCCAGGCCAGACACAAATTAAAACCAGCCCTGAAAGCCCATGACCGCTTTAAACTAGGTTTCTTCTATATAGAATGACCGCCGGGGCGTTGTGGAACATCAGGATACGCAAAACATTTAGATTTTTGTAATTTTTTTTATTATTTACAAAAAGCTTTAAGAACGCAACTTTATCTTTTAACCTTATTATTACAGTCAAATAAAACATAATTCTTACAAATAACTCCTACATTACAAATATTGTTGCCTAATCTCTTAGGTAAGACAGCTAAGTATGATCGCTGAGGTATGACCGCTAGGGCGTGGTAATTTTGTAAAATAACTTGATCAAAATAACACCGTAGACAATTTGATCTATAACATATGTTTTTAAATGTGCCAAGCGTCCCAAAAATGCAAATGGCGTCAGAAGAAATTTTTTCAACTTTAGAGTAGCAGTCAACCTGATAAATACATCTGTCTAATGTTCCGGTGGATTCTAATTTTGAATTGGTATTAAACTATATTACATTATTGGGGAGATTTTCGCAATATTGTTGGATTATGAATGTAATTATTAAAGAATAAGTAGTTTTAATGCGCAATACAAAAAGTATATCATCATCTATCGTCGACTACTTTATAAAAAAATAGTCATACACAAGCTTTCTAAAAAGCAACAAACCCCTAGTATGTGCAAACAATCTGAAACTTTCTATCTGAACTGAATCCAGATAATCAAACCTTGGTGGTGTATCACACATACTCTGAGATTAAGCAGTCGCTGCAGGCTATTAATTCTGCGCGGCCAGTGGGAAGTGAGGCGAAATTTTCTCCATATACGGCAGTTATATTTTTTTAAATTTCGATCCACAATTTTTTAAATTACAAAAATAAGTGACATAAGTAAATCACAGTAGTAACTATCACCTTGTTGCCGAATTTGTTGTAAAATGGTGATATTGATATACACGATAAATGAGGTAATTAAATCTATTTTGTCATGTTTTAAAATTACGAATTTAATTTTAAAATATTCTACAGGTATTCTACTGGCAGGACAAGAAAGAAACCTGTAACTGAAATCACAAAAACAACAGAATTTGTGCTATGTATCTAAATAAACAGCAGGTTACTCCAAGTTCCATTCTTTAAGTATTAAAACAAGAATATCTATACTAGTAACGGGTTTAACGGGTCGATGGCCGCAGTGGTTAGGCGGCTGACTATCGTTGTGAGAGGACGATAGGTGCCGGGGTTCAATTCTCTGGAGGGACGGTGACATTTTTTCAGAGAGTTTAATCCCGGTTCGACTTGCCATTCGCTGTTGGGAGCAAAGTGATTAACAGCGCGGCATCATAAAAGGCGATATGATGCTGTCACAAAGCCATTTGAACACAACTTACACACACCAAACTACACCGCAAGAGTTGCAGTGATGGCCAGACAAGTAATACAGCTTACGGAGTCACTGCAACTAAGCACTCACCACACATTAAAAAAAAAAGTACCACATGTTTTCTTGGTATGATTTTACAAAAAATTGGTATTTGATAAATGGAGGCAACATGTTTGACACATATGTTGAAAAAAAGAAATGACAATGTTATCTATTGTAACATCATATCAAAGGATGGCGTGCATCAATTTCTTAGTTTCAATTAGTATCCAATATAAGATCCGACAGTCGTGTTTGTAGCTTGTACTATGAGGACCCCGTCAAGAATACTAATCGCAACATTTATTTATATTATTTTTATGCTCTGAATTCAGACACACACTGTGACTACAGCTGCACCGTAAGATCCCAGAGCTATTGATACCGTGTACGGACGTGACGAGGATGTCTACTACCAAACAGTCAGCAATTGGAATACTCTTTAACGAACGACCTTCTCTAACAGGGATGAAGTATCTATGACTATATGTATATCCGTACACTTTGAGAATGTCCGCTATCACTACAGGAACCTCCTGATAAAGTTTTTATCGATGTACTAAAATTTTTTACTCTCTAATAATTACTAAATACACAAATATTATTGAAATGCAAATAAAACGGAATAATAAGATAATCTACATCTTTCAAATATGTTGCAGCATGCCTGTATTATAAAGTTTTTTTCCTTCACTGCCAAGGTGAACTTGCTCGTACTCTAAGCCACAACTCGCCTGCTGTATATTATGATTCATTTACAAATATGTACAGTTATGGCCAAAATAATAGCAGTACGAAATTAAAAACTGTTTATTAATAATTTCTTCTTTACTTGAATTATTGAAACGGACATCTAGCCATGAGTTGCCCAAATTCGTAAGGAACTGTATTAGTATATAATAGTCAACTATATTCTTACAGCTTGGTGAAGTCACGTATTCTTTCGCTGTAACATACATTTGGAAGTGGTCAAAATAATAGCAGTCGTTAACAGTCGTCCGTCAAACATCGTATTAAGTGGATTGAAGAGTTCAATTTATATAAAATAATTTAGTTTGAATTTAGTACCAATCATATAGAATAAGTTTTATAATTGTTAATGAAAATAATAAGTTGCAAAAAGCACTGCAGTGTAGAAACGCGTAAATTAATAGTAAGACTAAGAAATGAAGGTAAAACTTATAAATTTATTCAAACCGTTCTAGTGTTTGGCTAAAATGATAGTGAATACTGCGTTTGCAAGAAAAACCAGAAACCCAAAAAATTCTGCTACTAAATTGAAAGAAGATTTAGAACTAAATATTAGCGCAAGAACAATACGCAGACGCTTACACGAAAACAATTTACCTGCAAGAAAAGGCCTAGAAAAGTACCACTATTAAAAAAACAACATGTTAGACGTCGGTTCGCACAGGCTCAGATGAATTGGACCCCAGAAAAATGGCGGAACATACTTAGGACAGATGAAACCAAAATAGTATATATATATATAGCAGTAAGTCGGAGAGGCCGTAGATCATTTGTTCAAAGAAAAATACAGGCCTAAAGAAAATAATGGTTTGGGACTGCTTCTCGTATTATGGAAACGGGCCAATATACAGGATCCAAGGCATTCTAGACCAACATGAATATGTGGATATTCTAGAAAATATATTGTTACCTTATTCCGAGTGGGATATGCCTTTAAAGTGGATATTAATGCAGGACAATGATCCCAAACATGCCAGTCGACGAGCGAAGGATTGGTTTCGTGAAAATAGGATTGAGGTTCTGGAGTGGCCAGCTCCGTCTCCAGACCTCAATCCTACTGAGAACTTATGGGCTGACGTGAAAGAAGATGTCTTTAAGGTCAACCCTACAACTCAAAACGATTTGTGGGAAATCGTGCGAGAAACTTGGTTGTCCATCCCTCATGAACGCTGCCAGAAGTTGGTTGACAGTATGCCCCGACGGTGCATCGAGGTAGTGAAAAACAAAGACTACGCCACTAAATATTAATGCTGTATTCATTTTAGAATAAATAAAAAATTATATTATCATATTTCTCGGTGTTTTTGTTTCAAATGTATAACGCTGCTATTATTTTGTCCACGTGATTTACAAAAATTATTTCCAATCGACCTTATTCGATATGTAAATATAACTATGATACTGCATAGTTATCTCTTCATTACAACTCAAAACTAGTATCACTTCCATTAAATAGTCAATAACTAAAATAGCATATATTTTTCTGTATAAGCAAGTCGTACTGCTATTATTTTGGCCATAACTGTATGTATATGCATTCTCTTCTAAATGTGCCAAGCTATTGGCTCCCAGAAATTAAAACTGAACAAAATAAAATGACGAGTATTACTGCAATTTTTCTGTCCATTAATTAAAAAAGCTATCGAAATTACTCAGAAAATGCATACTTTTGTTTATAATCAGTAATAGTATCTCAATAAATACGAAAACATACCTGGATCTATAGGTTCAGTCTTAATTTTAACATCTGTAATACTTTTAGCTTTAATAACTCCTCCTTCGACATCAACAAATCCATCATCAACAGGTTCCTCCTTAACCACAATACTAGGAGGCTCGTGTGGTTGCATTTCTTCATACTTGTCATCATCAACTAAATCTATTTTTTCAGGCACCACCTCATTTATTATGACATCATCATCTTCCCCATCTTCGTCTTCCTCTTCCATTTTGGGGAATGCTTCTTGTGATTTTGAATCTTCATCTTCAACTCTATCAATTGCATCAGTTTGTTCACATTCATCATCGTCTATAACGATTTCTGTAGGTTCAGAAGAATCTGCATCTTTATTAATGTCATCTGAGGCAGCCTCCAAACCGGGTATAACTTCTTCTGTTTTATCCGAATCTTTTTGAACTTCATCATAGGTCGTATCCATTAGTGATGCCTGAAATTTTAAATATATACATATAGATATATAAAACTATTTTCGAAATTTCTTCATTTTATCAAAGATTTAAAAAGTTAATGTGTCATACCAATACACTAACCTGATAATCTTCATAACAAACAGGATGATAATCTTTCCCATCTATCCGTATGGCCATTCGTAAATGCCATTCCTCCTTCTCTTCATTATAGAACTGATCGAACCTATCATGACATACTTCACATCTAGCATCTTGAACAGTGGGATCAGCAGGAACACTGGGTATCTCAATTTCTTCCTCGGCTTCATCTGGAGCACCTTCAGCCTGTGATTGTTGCTGATTCTCAAAGTAACTTTTCTCTATAGAATGCAAAATAGCATGAAATCAATAAACACTTAAGACAAAAAATGTATGACTTACCTCTTTCTTCTAAATCTTCAATCTCTTCATAATTCTTCCAGTCTGACAAGGAATAGTACCATCGACGACTGGACGCCTTTCGAATATTCCTTTTTCCTTTTCTATTTTGTCTAAAGTGCCAGTCTAAATGTTGACTATACTGCATACTATGTTCCGGAGGGAAACGCATACCACAGCTACTGCATTGCATACCCGAATATAGGGTCGTGATTAAAGCAGGCTGCCTCCTGAAAAATAAGTCCCTTTCAATGTGGAAGAATTTGTACAAATATAATAATATATTAATAACGCTTATAGTGTGAAAAAAGCATGGTTTATAATTATACTTAAAATTACATTAAGAATATTAAATTTTTTCGAGTATATGTACTCGCTATACATTAAGAAAAAAACTTACACTTTCAATGTTTCTGGTTTTGCAAACATAACAGGTTTTATTTGCGGTAACGGTTCTTTTTTCTGCAATACAGTCGGCTTAAATATATTTTGCACGACCGAAGCGTTTGTTTGTTGTACCAATGATGGCTGATTTTCTTGCATAGTAGTGACAATTCCAGTTGCAACCAATTTCTGAAAAAGTTCGTTAATATTCAATGATGGCGGCAAAACGTTGGTCGAAGCGGGCACAGCGGTAGTAGTTGGTATTTCAGGAGGATTTTGAGACGAAGACTCTACCAAAATGTCATTTTCCACTTGATAACTGCTCGAATTCAGGCCACTGGATGATTGACTTGGCATCAAAGATGACGCCATTAAACTCGACAAAGTTTCAAGATTACCTAGGAGATTTAAAAAGTCAAGCATTTAGGTAAAGTTTAACAAATAATAATACTCACTACTAAGATTCTGTTGTTGCAGGAGATTTTGAATTGAAAGTGGTGAATTGGAATTTCTATCAGGTGAATTAGGACCGCCTTTTTGAACCGATCGTTTATTAATCACAGGTAAAACTGGCTCAGTTTGGTCTATGGATAATGTTACATTCTCCATGTCCTGTATACTTACTTGACCGGGCTTTATGCCTCGGGGTAGCACAGAAAATCTAATGTAATATTTTTTATCGTGAAGTACGATAGGTTTAGGTAAGCCCCCAAATTCAATATCAAAAGGAGTATCGTCTATAAGTGCCATCTGCAGTGAATTTACAAACTTTAACGTATGTGTTTGACCGTTTATATCAAATTTCTGCAACTTCGCGTCCAGAAATACCGGTATCATTGTTTTGGCATCGACTATTAAATTTATTTTACCAGCAACCAAATCAGTCCTTTTCGTTTGACCAATCTTTACTTGAGGAGGAGGCCCTTCAATCTTCACTAATGTAAATTCCCCATCTAATTCTATTCTTATACCAGGTCCACCAATAAAACACTCATACCATTTATCATCAACATGTAATTCACGAGAAGGTCCACCTAATTTGACTTTATGCGGTATCCCATTCACATTAACATCTTTATAAGGTTCATTGAATGATACTATGGTGACATCCTTTTCACCAAAAAAGACTTTGCGAGAACCGTTTTGGAAACTAATTTCTCTGGGATCACCGGAACTCATGAAGACCACAGCTGTATCATCATAATATCTAAAATAAACGTAAAAATATTTCATAATCTGTACAATAAACAATTTCACAAAAACAAACTTTACCTTATATCCCTCGATTCATTATCAATTACAATTGATTTGACATTATCTTGATTCGCACAATCCACAATCATAATTTCAGGTGTTTCTTGCACTGAAGACATGCCTTGATTACTATTTTGATCATACATATCCACATTACTACTATTTATATTATCTACATCCAAAACTTCAGGATTAAATACAGGTGGATGTTTCCCAAATCCAGGTGCCATTGGTCTCCAGTTAGGTCTTATCCAATTTTCTGGAGGACCCGGAGGCCGCATGATTCGCATACCTCTACCAGACATTATCCCTCGTCTAGGCCGATTACCTCTCCACATACCCCTTCTCATATCCATGTTATTTCTAGGAAAATTACCAAAGTTATCATTCAGCTTGATGTGCGGGGCTGGTGGTGGAACTCTCTCATCTTTATCGGCATATACATTTGATCGGAAATTGGCGGTTTCTTCATCTGACGATCCACTAAAATCTGCTTCTAGTTCATCATCGCTAATCGGTTGAAGTGAAATATTGCCGGTACTCTCTTCGGTACGCTTAGCCTCTTTCAGTTTTTGACTTTCTATCTGAGCTAGAATCTTATTCATCAAAGCCGTTTCTTGCTCTTTAGTCATATTACCGGCTCTTATGCATTGTTCATCAGCCGGTGAAATTAATATCTTGTTGAAGGAATCATCCGGATTTGTACGCAGATCTATATCCTCATTAGATGGTAGCAGTTTTGTCTTAATAAAGGATTTCCTTTGTTCTCCTGGAACAAAATCTCGATAAGAATACCAGTAATACATTAAGACTATACAATATATCTATATATACGACTGTCAGAATTAATACAAAAAATGATAGCCTGCGACTTTTGAACGGGTAAATTTATATCACAAATTATTCGAAGATGAAGCTTAGAATGTGATCCATCCTAAAATAGATTCCAACAAAAAAAACAGTATTGAAAAATCGTCACATTAACGCTGGACTCAGTTTTGCGAAAAAGTACTTTCATTGGGAAGAATTGTTTAAACGTGTAATTAACAGCGATGAATATAAATTTAATTTACATGAATTGAAGTATTACTACACAATTTGAGAAATGAGAGAAAAGTTGGAAATTTGGAAGCTGCTGGTACTACGGTATGAGCTGCATTCAAGAAAAGTTCCAAAAACGAAATAGATTTTATGGATGCACGGATGAATAATCAAAAATACCAAGATGATGATGAAGATTAGAGAAACACGTTCTGGTTTTTTTCAACATAGCCGCGGACAAAGACATCATATTCATTGTTCAAGTACAACCAGTCACGAGTACTAAAACCGCATGGGGGCATAATGGGTCTTTTGGCCGAGTTGCCTGTCGGGGTGAATGCACTCATACTTTTACTTATCTTTAAGAACACCTATACAAGTTAAGACTACTATTACAATTAAACACTCCAATGCGCTTCACTAGCAATGTTGAAAAAAAAACAGTAATTTTGAATGATGTTGAAGTTATGTGATCTGCATTGTCGTATATTATAGACAATAACTGCAAATAATACAATCTAATTTTAAAATTTAGATTGATTTATATTGATGCAAATCTGCGCTTGTTATTAAGCTGCAACATAGCACCTAATTTGACAAATATTGTTGGGATTTCGGTAATAATAATTACACAACATTTTAAATATGTATGTTGTATATAAGACATTACTGGCTATCCACTTCAGTAATGGTAGAATTGTAAAATTAGATTACGCAAAAAACTGATAATTACAAAATATAATACCAACCTGCCATACTAAATTTCGAATTTAGTTTATTTCTTATTGTAGCATTCGCCAACTTTTCTCTAACAAGATCCAAATTACTTGATTTTGGAGATATTATTTTAACATCGTTGCTATCATCCAAGTCACTTTTGCTTTTCGACGATATTATGGGCGGTGGAGGCGTTGGAGGTCTATCTTGAACCTTAGGAGAGCTCATAGCACCCGGCAATTGTCTCAGATCAGTATCTTCGTTTCCAAACAACCTTAATAAATGATAATACATATTATTTGTTAATTTGTTATAGTTGATAACAACTCACTCGTCAAATACTTCCATCTTACTCTTTTTAACGGAAGTACTTTCAGCTGATTCAGTTGAAGGTCTCTTCTTACTAATTATAGCTGGTAATTGTCGAAGATCAACATCCATACTGGGTGCTGTAAGATCGGTAGCCGAACCTAAATTAACTGCGGGAATTTGTTAGTAGAACGCACAAATAAAACATATTTGAAATAAATTTTTAGGGTTACAAAGCAAAATGTTGATTCAGAACTCATTAAAGAAGTTGTTTATATGTTCACTTTTTACCATAAATGCATTATTCATTAAAATTACTTCCGCAAAGGTGTATTATGAAAAATACTAACTTATCCAAAATACAGATTGTCACTTGAAAATCAGTCATAAATTGCAATAGAAAAATAAATTATTAACATTTTCATTGCTACATAATTTCAAAATACATAAATATCACGGTGTAACCAATGATCATCAAGCGCTAGAACTTACGAAAAAGTAAAATTTCATTTCTAATATTCTCCAGTTGTTTTAAAATTAACTATAAAAAATATATCAATAATAATAAATATATAATCTTCAGATCAGCTCATCAGGTGCCTTATCTGCTACTACTACACTAATTTCTTATGATAATATAATTTAATGTAGTTTATTTTTCTACAATTAAGTATATTATATTATCTGCAGATATGCCACAAAGAAAGCGTTTCCAAACATACGCCTATATATATATGCAGTATTTCAACAGACTCTTTCTGTTCTTTGTAAGGTACCAATAAATTCATTATTGCATTTTTGGAAACTACAACTTAGACGAAATAGTTTTAAAAAAGGAATCGCATACTACTACAGGGCGACACAAACAATTTTAGTATATCTCTAACTAATTGTAAGAGAAATTGGTAATTTTTTCCTTTTGAATATTTGTACATACTTTTGGTTCACACAAAGTATAAGTAACCCTTGTTTTTTAGCAAATAAATCCCCACCACGCAAAAAGGAAGTAACTTAAATTATTTTAAAAATATTTATGCAATTGCAACTTTATCTCTATATCATAATACACTAACTAAATACAATAGGGCGATTTAAACATTACAGATACGTCTATGTATGTATATTTGTCACTGTCATCTAAAAGATTATGTCGTATGTTGTAAGTAAAACTTGTCCTTGATAGCAGTAGCGCGCAATTTTAGAATATTGCAAATAAAATTGATACGAATAGTTACAAGTCTCATTGTTTCTAACTGATCGCGAACGGATCTATTACCGTTCGGACGACATTTCGAATATCGACAATGTTCTATACTCTCTTGCTTTCCAGCACATAGGGCATTTTTACCAATGCTAAAATGTTGGTTAAGTGTTGCAAATAGTACGTGTTAACAGATTCGCAACGTAAGATTTAAAGCATTAATATAACACAATACCCACTATTACAGCACTTAACAAGAGTATCAATTCCCATCAGGAATCTTGTATAAGAGTCGTACTATATAAACCAATTCCAAAACAAAGATTAATATTAATAGGTCAGGAAGTAATCCTTTGTGATCCTATAAATTTGCAATTGCAATTATTTTGTTTAAGAAATAAATTATTCTTATTTTTTTAACAGATGATTAATAGTTTTTTATATTAGTATATAATAGACGCTTTTAAATAATATACCACCAGTGAAAAAATCCATAAAGGAGATCAATTAAAATACATAGCAACTAAGAATGTAACTCCATTCCGGTTTCGGTTCTGTTACGTGGCTTAACATTGCTCATAAATCCAATGCTGTATGTTGTTTATATGGAAATACCCGTCATCCATAAATTTTTGACCAGTCTGTATATACTATACACAAATGCTTACTAAGAAGATTAATCTTGCAATATTTAATATCGAGTTTATGGTTTTTATGATTTATAAGTTTCAAATGAAAGTTCGTCATTCATTTGCTATTGATTAGCATACCATTCTGTTATATGATGAAATCACTACTTTTTTTAAAAGCAACCTATACTTCTATTAAAATTAGATAATGCTTATATTTCCTTTTATGACAAGCAGAAAATGTGTAATAATAAGATAATAGAAAAATTGTATGAACATTTTAAACATTGTATGTTTCGACTTCAGGAACCGTAGTTATCTTTGTTCCCTTGACGATTATTTAAGTGCTCAATGTATTTCAATAAATCGAGGTACGATTGTATATCATAGTAAAAAATATGTACCCAAGAAGACAGGCATTGCGTATTACAAAATCATCAAAGCATTAATTATTATAACGAATAAAATTGGCCGGACGCAGTATCAACAGAAGGTCAATTGAAAGTGAATGGTTCTTTTTTTAAATATTTTTAATGCTAAACGATATTTAATAGTTTCCGAATACCTACAATTGACCTAAACATATCGCACTAAGTAGCCAACGTTATACAGATTTGCATCGATTTCTACCAATGGGATCAGCTTAAACATAATTCGTACCAAAACCGCGAAATTCAGGCGAACTAACAGCTACCATCCTGGAATGAATGCAAATAATTCCAGCCGATATAATTAAGAACATGACAATTTGAAAACTACTACAATAAGTACATTTTTTCTGCCATGTATAATCTATTGTATTGATTGTATTTTAATTTTTTTATTACTGATATTCAAATATACCCAACATGAAATTTGAAACACATTCTAATAGAGAGAAACATAAACATTATCTCATCCTGATTAAAAACGTATAGATTGTCGTTTAAATGAGTGATGACGTCATATGAGAGGAAGGTATTATTTACATTAAATTTTTAACGTTTTCTTAGGGTATACAACAGTTTTTAATTTTATATTTAATGATAGCTTAAAACCAACCAACCAATCATCATCAGTCGACGTACTTATCGAATAAAGCTATCAGACTCTATCCATACGCAAGTTTCGAGAAGAGTACAGAACTTAAAACAATTTCAAATTAGTCACTATCAACTTTAGAGACCTCAAGGTTGATACAGCAAACAGCGTCATTTAACGAATCCATAACGTTATAACATCCATAACGTTATAACATGCACTGTAAGCTACGCTCAAGTGTTACCATACGCAAACGTATTTCTAGGTACTATAGACTAGTAGAAGTAATCGCACATTGTATAATTTACAATTCAGTGTATCAAGGTTTTAATACAGTAGAAATACACAAATATTTCATGTAACATCCTTCAAGTGACAACCTGTATTACACATTTAGCTTCTCAAATCAAGTCCGAAATTATTACCTTTCTCTTCCGCAATATCAGGTTGTAATCGTGGCTGTTTCTCGGGTGGTGCTGCACTTGATCTCAAATCGACATCCATACTAACCGGCTCGGGACTTAGGGACGGTTGTCGATTGCGTCTGATATAATTCCTAGACTTACTTCCTTTGACTTCCTTAAAAACAGATGTGGGCGAACTATCTTGCTTAACAGGACTAGGCGAGGACTTGCTTTCTTTATCTACTTTATCACCCGAAAAACGCTGTTTAGATGATGCTTTCTTTTTTTCGTTACGCACAAGAGAAATGGTATCGCCACCACTAGAGATCTCCTTCTTTTTATGTTTCGAAGAAGATACTGCTAGAGGGCGAACCATTTTTGATTCGGCATTCTTACCGCTTCCGCCGTTAGCCTTTTTAGATGGGGAGTCGAGCAAACTGGTGGACGAACCACCGCCCGAGGAACCGGAAGAGAAAGAAGAGGACGATTTAGAGCTGGCGCGGCTAGTTTTCAAGGTTTTCGTCGAGGATGGACTGCTATCAGAGGAGACTGGGGAGAGTTTTGAAGCAACGATTGAAGACTTCTTCGAAGGAGATTGACTTAATTTGTTACTTCTACTACTAATACTATTAGAATTGGCTTGATGCGGGGCAATAATACTAGTATCTTTATTAGCTACCAATCGAGGTTCTGTGGTACGGTGGTGCTCTCGAACACTCACTTTACTTGAAAAATTTTTATTATTTGTACTAATACTTTCTGCAGTAGCAGCAGTAGTGCTACTGTTACTAATTTTACTCTCTAATAGCACATTAGTATTTACAGTAGTTGACATGTTGATTGACGTCGCCGTTGTCGAAGTAGTGGTACTGCTGGTTGTGTTACTTTGATGCCGAAGGAGGCGAGGATCTCGTATCGGTCGAGAAGTAGCGGCAGCAAGTAGGGCGCTGTTAACTGGAGCTATTCGAGGTGTGGAACTAGTTGTAGTAACTGCTTGATCGCCATGTACCTTTTGTCCAAGAATTCCAGAAGCCTAGAACATGAAAATATCTTCTAAACATCTCCATATAACAAAGTGATGCACTAATATATTTTTAAGGTCTTTTAGTTAAGGAGCATATACGTCCATCAGGAGCATTAACATTTTGAAATATGCAAGATGGTACAAAAAAGTTACACATAAGTACATGATTTTTTACAATTATTTGCCAACATTTTCCATATACGAATATAACATTATTAAATTGTAATACTATAGATGGTATAACTAAAATAAAATTAAAACATTGTAATCGAATACAAATATGTATATGTATAATAAAATATAAATAAAAGAAATATACAAAAACATACTTAAAATTTCTATTTCGAACTAACACAAAGCCTAGAATATATATACAGGACTTACACAGCACATTGAAATTTTATTTTAGTGATATTCGTTAATGTAATCAAATAATTAATTTAACAGTACCTCCTTAACTTTTATTCCGCAACATTACATTTCTCTGAATTTTAATCTATTTGGAAGCTGACTATAGTTCAATCCAACAAAATCAAAAAATTAGCCTTACTGCTCTTCAACATGGTATCATATAGTCCAATTTGTAACAAATGTCGCACATGTGGCAATCACTGTACATAATACTTGTTACTGGTGTAATATTCTAAACAAGCAAATTTGTAAGAAGGCGAAAGGATAAATATTATACAGGGTGTAAGTGGTTTGAGTGCCATAATTATAATGCAGTGTAGACTGAATGAAACTGAACAGAATACCTTGATAAGTTTTTAGCCTGTCACTTGCAGTTTCCAAGATTAGGAAATACTTAGTTACCAGAATTTGGCAACGTCGCTCTTAAAAAAGTTAAATGTCCTTAGACGAAGGACTTGCCGCGATTATAATAATTAATAGCATATCGTGATATTACCGTGCAGTATAGCGCTCCATCGTACTAACACCAACACTTTACACAGTACTAACGTTTCAAAGTATTTTATCAAATAATTCACTAAAATATCGTTTGATGTAACTTAGAGCAGTTGTATTCATTCATTCAGGAATCATACGACTTAATTGTACGAGACAGTTTATTCTTTAAAAGTGCAACGTCTGCAATTTTCTTATCGACGCCGCAGCCTTCAGCTGCTGTGAAACACATCTGTTTGTATGTTATGGTAGGTCATGTTTCAGCGTTGCCAAAACTATAGACATTTTACATGTACTGTTTTCTATTTTTTTAACCTTACCTTAGATTGTAGAACAAACTTCTATAACAATTTTTTCTTTGTATTTACGTGATGAGTCCATTGTAAAATTCACACTTTAAAATACTTATAACTGCCTAAGATAGCGCTATTTAAATGTTGGAACTTTGCTTTCGTTTTTCTAAAAAACTATTTTAATGCCTACTTCATAATAAACTTTTTTAATCCTATTTAATTGCTCTATATGCTGGAAAATTATGGCAGTCAAACCCCTTACACCCTGTATACATTAAATCTGTAATGTTTTCTTCCTTTTATTTTAGGAAATTTATTTGCGGATCTGAGGTGTGACTTTATAATAGCAATGATCTCAAACTCTAACTGCCACCAGATTGGAACCACTATCTGAAGATATTAAACGTAGAATATACTTTACTTTATGTATGTACAATTTGTTTACCAATCAGATGTAATCTGTGTAATAAAGGAAACAAAAAATTCAGTCTGCTTTAGTTGAGGTTCGTCGGGCTTATTTATCAACTATTTTCCATTTATTTGTTGTCAGTTAAAAATAATTTACATTTCAATTACTAGAATTAAGACAATCAAGATACCGCAATTACAGCTTCAATTTAATAAACTTAATGTCAAATAAACAATACACACACAATAATTAAATAAATACGGAGATTCATTTTTCGGCGGTCATTTTACGAACGTTTGATTCGTTATTGTAAGCATAGCCTCGTCAAATACAACCACAAAAAACGTCTTACAAGAAAGGCGAAACAACAAGCTCCCTTTTCTTTTCTCCGTCAGTTTTCGTCGTAATTCTTGTTTACTGTATTTAATTTTATTTCACCCTAACTGCCGTATTGTCAATATGACCACAGTATAGATACTATCACTATAATTAACTTTTTAATATAAAAATTACGTCTACCTCAATTTCACGGAATTTGGATGTCTTTATTCTCTTCGACGGGAATCCCAAACTCAAAAAATACAGTAACATTACTGTAAGTCTATTTATATGTTTGGTAGGAGATTGTATACCAAGAAGAAATCTGCATACGTTCGGTACGTCAAAATCCTCTGGACACCAATTATCATTTACTTTTAGTTACTCAATTTCATTTAGAGGTCTCTTCATTAAACTAAACATCTTTAGAAAATTTAATTAACTAAAAAGTGGCAAAATAAACAACTTCACTTACTACTAGTATTCTAGCAACTGAGCTACAGTTTTAACCACTGATATTAGTGCTAAGTAGCGATGATGAGTTACAAAATAGATCTGTATATCTCCGTATACTATGACATAGCATTATAACTATTGACTCTCGTCATCGTATAGCCTACTATATCTTGAATAAGTACACATTTTAAATGAGTTCCTGTAATAGACACTTTGCATGCATCTGCGCTTTTATTATATTTATTTGTTTCTTTCAAAGTACTACGTCTACACAAAACGCAGCCCTTGAGTAGTTTCATATTTAATTTAGAGAAGTTCTAAACGTATACTTTAATTTCGCTAAATGGACGTGTATCCCATCATATTTCAGTTAGTATTACCTTTATAATTAAATTCATAAGACGTATATTTGATATATAAATTTAGTTTTTTCGTCATATTATTAATTTGACGATAAAATTGACGATTGAACAATTCCCTAATAGGAACCATGTAACACTGTACCCAATTTTTTCATTCATATTTTTTTAAGAGACAAACAAAAACTGCATATCAGATTGAAACTTCAAAGAGCTATAAGGACGGCGGCGTTAAACATTAAACTTCTTTCTAGTTTTGTCGTAAATCTTCAATGATTGACAGAACCCGAAAGAAGTTGCATTTTTAAATTTTACAGGTAATACTAGAGGTGAATGTAATACTAGATACATATAAGATAGTTATGAAAATAATACTTACACTCGAACTTTTTGTTTTAGTAATCGATGCGGGCGTACTATTAGCTAATTGTTTCGCAACTTCCGGTTTTAACAGGATATTCTACAACAGCAAAAATACGCCGTCAGTCCACCTTTTATTCTCACTATTAAGAAGCACAATGTTAACCTACCTGAGTTTTAGATAATTTTGTTGTGTCCTCTGGAACTGACACGGTTTGGTTCGGAGCACCATCAATCGACGGCTGTTGTTGTTGTTGCATTTTAACTTGCTGTTGCAACAACTCCAATTCTAATTTCATTCGTTCCAATTCTAATAACTGCTTCTGTTTCATAATAAAATTCTTTTGCATTTCGATCGTGTCCAGGTCTCGGTTGGCTATAAGCGACGTCATTTGTGTTTGCGAGGGAATTGTTATCGGCGGACTTTTCTTGGGTATCGCAGACTGCAAGAGACGAGACAACACTTAATTACAATTTTAGATCCAAATAAAAGAACAATCATTCAGTGCAAAATGCTTTATTGTTTCAGCTAATTACAGCAAAATAATGTATTTACAATGGAAATGTAAGACATATATTACAAGGTGTTAACTAAACAATGTGTTTATTAATGCTGAATAAGGTTCTTAAATTTTCTTTAATTGTTCCAACATCGTATTTATTCCAGAACTGTGTCGATAGATATACAGAAAAGTAATCAGAAACATCAACATTTAATTGTTTACTAACAGTTACAGCAATTGTTTAAAATTTGCTATAAAATGAGAACTTGCTATTAATAAAATGCCTTTGATTTTTGTTTCTATGAATGCGCATGTTCATCTTGTTGATACGTAAGACCCTCTTCAATTACGCCGTCCAATTAACGCAGTATCTTCTTATTAAACCACTTCTTTTGACAAGTTATACTGCAATACAATTTAAGTCAACCAAATTAATTATAAATAATTTAGTTGATTAGGGTGCTGCTAGTAAACCATCAAATTATCTGTTAGGTAGTTTTCCGTATATCGCTCGAAACAATTTCCACTAAGACATACTTTAGTGCAAAGTGGAAATACACGATATATACATACATTGTGTAAAAATTTTGGATTCAAATGTATATTGTTTGTTAACTGTGGCATAACGATTGGCCAGGCAGGATCCAATTGTTTCACCTTGACATCAAGATCGCAAAGTTTGGACTTCGGCAGCTCTTCATTCCATGTTTGTCGTAACTTGAACATTTCACCCCTGGTCTTTTCGTTTACCTGTAATCATATTTACTGTATTTTATTCAATTCATTCAACAATAAATAACGAATAAGGTTGTAATACGGATACCAACGTCAACAAAAAGTTGAGCTGATTTTGGTTAAACTTAAAATCAAATGAAGAATTGTATGGATTTTCCATGCAAGTGTGTACATTGTTTTCCATAAAACTGGTTTAAGTTTTAAAGTATATTCACAGATTAAAATAAAATTATTATCAATTTACTTAATATGTGCTCAATATACAGTACAATTTCGTTACAGTATATTATGGAACACTTAAATGCAACCACCGTTTATTTAACTTCTTTTCCATCATTTAAAATAAGGTACCAATCTAAAATACACGCTGAAATTGAACGTCTTGTATACTTACACATACATATGTTTTTAGTAAAATCGGAGCAGTACCTCAAATTTTTTTTTTTTTTGTTTTTTTAAGATATCTAACCAGCCAGTGAGAAGGAAATCCGAGATAAATACTGTTAAAAGTGTTTATACATAATTTAAAGTGAACAACAGGTAACCTAGTTTTACCTATTGTGTTCTCGCTTGTAGAGAAACCGCGTACAGCTAATATATTTTCATTTTTTCCATAGAGTAATATGGCCTTTGTATAGGGTAGCGCCACAAAGTTTCTATTTTTTTAAACGAGTGAACTTATAATTCTACGATTATAGGACGATGAATGGGATTGTAATTTGTATTTTATAGAACACCGTCCTCGCCATCTTCAATTTTTTGAAATAGCACCCTAGATCGAGTGATATATCACAAAAAGCTTATTTCTTCCTCGTTTCAAAAATATTAATAACGTACCAAATTACTAAAGAAATACCCCATAAAATTTAAATAGGATTCACCTATTGTTAGTTTGCATTATTATTGGTTTACCAACCGATAGATAATTAATTTAAAACAAAAAACAGTATTAAGCAACAAAAAATAACAAAAACAGCATTGTTTGTGTATGAAATGTTAGAATTAATTTAGTTTTAATTGTATTTGATAAACATAGTGTTTAAAGTAAGTTCATAATAATGAGATATTTTTCAGAGAAAGAACGAATTCAGATACCAATGTTAATTAGATGCGATGATAAAAAACGTATCTATCAAGAAGTAAATCATCTTTCCGGTGACTTAAATCCTCAACACCAGTCTATAAGTAGATCTGCAGTTCCAAAAATAGTTAATAAATTTGATAAAACTGATAGTGTACAAGATCGTCCAAAGTTTGGCAGGCCAAAAATTGCAACTAATCAAGATAAAACTTTGGATGTCCTGTTAGATGTCCAAGAGAATCCTAAAAAATCTACATGTGAACCGGAAGTCTGTACAAGTTTCGTTCTTTCAAAATTCGAACCATCACGAATTATTAGCCAAAAATGGTTTTGATCGAAGATTAGAGTGTTGTGAAAACGTACTCAAAAAATTAATAGACAAAACAACTTTTTAAACTCTATTATATTGAACCATATGCTGCTTGAACTGTACGTTTAAGAGTTATTGATCAACTACTAATCCACACTGGATGTAGAAGACTCGCATACAAAGTCTAGAAAAGACTAATCAGTAGGCTGGTTTGGTACGCAACCATTAGATAGATCCTTTTTTTTATTGAAAGAAAACTTACCAGTACAAAATATCTTGATCTTCCACAGCATCAAATTATACCTCAAATAAACAATTTATCTCCAAATATCAGCATATATTTTCAAAAGGATGATGTACCTGTGCACTATCAGAGACAATTAACTAATACTTGGAAATAATGCAGAATACAATTCCATTAGTCACCCTACAATTTTATGAGTATAAGTTCATTCGTTTAATGAAAATACCTTGTTGCTAGTCTTTTTCGCTGCCCTGTATATACGTTTAGTATAAATGTGCCACAACAGTTAAGAATTTTAAATGACAATTTACCGCTATATTTACACTGAAACATTTTAGTCGCACGCGTTTTTAATACAAGCGAAAATCGATTATTCGTTTCACTGAAATCTGAGATATTTGTAGACAAACATATTTTCGCCAAGTTTTATTGAATTGCGACCCGGGAGTTGTATAATAAATGAAATTCTCTTCTAAATTATTTGTTCATTAAAATTTCAACGCAATAAAATTTTTACAGAAAAATAATATTAATGGTACAACCTTTCTACATAGTTTTTTGCTTTAATAGTTAATATAATGGTTTATGTCTCAAAGTATTTTAAAGTAGATATTATCAAATAACAAGTAATCAATACTTTTCTTTCTCGTTATCTATTAAAAAGAAAGTCTACTTAATGCTACAATTTCACATTATCAGATAATTTCCGAATCAATAATATACCTTTCAACGATATAAAGAAAATTTTATAAATACAGTAATTTATAACCAATAAACAGTGAAAATATTTCACAAAAATAAAATCTGATACTAGAATTTCTCATTAAGAAAGTATACAATTGCAAAGTTAACAAATCTATTAACCTATCAACAAGTATTTGTAGTGATATGTATTTGATCTTAAAGATCTGAATATACAAATAAAGAAGTCTGAAAAGACCTTCAGCTAGCATGACGTGTCGACTGATTCTATGTATTAACATCAAGCAAGAAAGTTATTAATATCAGTAATTAAAACAATTATCGCAACTAGCTCCTTTGAACTACAGGCTAAGTTCTACACTACATGTTGCACATGAAATATTTAATCAATTTTCGATTTTGTAAAATAAGTGGATTTGACGGAAAGGAAAAAAAATCAAACATTAAACCATTAAAAGCGTGTACATATGTATTTCACGTAGTTTATTTTTCAAATCATAAAACTATCTGTTGATTTAGCATGTTATATTGTATATATATCTAATGAAACAAACTAATTACGACCCTAGACGGCTAAATACTGATTTGGCATTGCGATTAGAACTAATGTAACCAATATGTATTTTGTCAATATCTAGGAAAAGTATATGGACATTTTTCTCTCAAACTCATCTATCTAGAGCATTGATATATTCAAATTATTAACTTATCCATCACGATAAGTATTTGCCTCCGCGATAGTAGTAATACTATAAAATTTCTACCTATCACACAATTCATTATGTCTAAACATTAGGTATTAAACATACAGCGCACATAAACATATATTTGAACAAATATATTCACCTAGAGATGATAAATTATAGGTGTCAAATTGTTTGTAGTAGATAACATTTGTGTGAATGAGAAAAAAATAATTTTAAGTTTCTTTAAGTTCAAATTCTGCACTATTTGATCGCACGATAACCCTCTAGGTGTACAAACAAACATGTAATAATATATTTATTACATACCACGAAAAAAAAGTACAAGATAGTAGGTAATTAAATATATCTGACACAGCAGTTAGTTTAGATTATTATAATTAGTAAAGAGCGAGGTTTACACATAATATTGTAACGTTTTCGGGGTTTAGATAAATATTCAGGCGATATTTCATAAAAACAACGATTTATTTCTAATGATAATAATAACGTGGTAACAAATAAAACAATAACGATTGACTAACACTAAAAGATTATTTATGTCCGCGCACTATTTACTTCTACAATATTTATTTACACTTGTCGATGTTCGGTAATAGATTGTTCCCTGGTGTCGCTTCGACCCTGTTTTATATCTCTTGGGGTACCCGAACATTCTATACTCGAATAATCTAGAACTGTTCTAGAGGTTTTCTATAATTCGAAGTTCTCCCGAATAATCATAGGCGTACGGCCGTAACAATATAATTACGCTTCTGCTTTCCAGCGTACTGCGTATTTATTGAACACAAAAATAAACAGAACATGCTATATTATAATATATTACAATAATGAGACAAATAAATCATTACTTAGCAATACGAAATTTAAAGAATATACTAAATAGAAGACTGAATTACAAGTCAGAGAAGTTATGAATGTAGGTGACAAATCCTTGACCCGAACTAAAACTTGTATGTATGTTGTACGTGTAATATTCTGTAAATATGTTCCTTCGTAATTTCAATCTGAGAAAATATGTGGGGGTGTTTTTATATGAATAAACTTACAATAAGAACAGTTTTAGTGTAAACGACAACAATCTTGAGAATATTTAACCAGTTCAACTCCAGTAATTTATGCGAGACATACTGGTACATGCTAGATATATGTAACATATATAAAATCTATGTAAGAGTTTCGAAGCTTCTGAATTCTTCAAGTAGTTATGCTGTCAAGGCAGAGTAAGTAGTAATTAAAGTAAGATATTAGAATCATCAAGACACCAGAGTTGTTTCGTTAAACTTATTGATTACAGAGCCTGCATACTAGTGTCAGTTCTTTCTTACAATATTTTTAAATCTAAACTCCGAATCTATAAGTACTTTAAGATTGTTAAAAGTTGAAGTTTTTCAACATTAACATTGAGTCAGCGTAGTTTTGAGAGCCTAATTATTACAATTATTATTATACTAATTACAAGCTCCGAAGTCAGATTTATTAATTTGAGTACATGTACAATCTTTTAGACGTGTATATAGCTTCAAAGTGTAAAGTGTGTAAAGCAAGGGACCCTGAATTGAACCTGCCCTACCACCACTAGCAACAAATGAAATATTGAGCGTTTAAACAAATTAAATGACTTCTTGACATTGAAAAAATATAGTCTTTCAGAAGTATTGAAGTGCCCTTACTAAAACATAGGGATTTCTGGATTACCAAAAATAAACGATGATTTACCGTGAAAAAGGCGTGTGAAAAATCCAGGACAAAAATCACTCGTAAAAGTGGTTTTAACGATTTTCAATATGACATATAAGATTTAAAGATTGGGCGCAAATCACCAGATACCACAGGAGATGATTTCTGCGGTAAAGGAAATATACTCGATTTCACTCAGTGATTAGAAAAGTAAATTAATGCATTGATTAAATATACGACATATAAAAGATAAAATACGTAGGCAGGATAACTTATTCTGAGCAAAACTTGCACCATCGCTGCCTATAGATTTAAATGATATAAGTACTGAGTATACATATCTTCCTCAAATATGCAATTGAATTGAAGCTGCGATCGCATGAAGCAATAGGATGTTGATAGATTAATGTAGACATTAATAACTTCTTGATCAGATTTAGTTTCCATTGAACAAGAGCTTTTATAATAAGAAAACTGGAAGTCTATTAAAACAATTCAGTCTAGGAAATCATGAAGGTCGGAAGTCTGAACAGCAAGAGAAAAAGAATTCTGAAGATGCCAATACTAATACTTATTTGATCATTCTTTTCAAACTTATCCTTATCAACCCTAAACGTAATATCTACTATAAACTTGAAATTAATGAAAATCCTACAAAAACATAAATATACAGGATTTATGAACAAAGCAATGTAAAATTTATTTACAATTTATATTATATAAAGAAAGTAAGACGTGAATAATTTCATACCCCGCAGCAATTTTTATCTCTACAACTGTTAACGACTTATGCAAACATTATAATTAAAAATTAGATTTTAAAACAAGTTTCCAGAACAAACACTATTAAGTATATAAGTATTTCTTTTCTTAAGAGTTAAACAATTCAAAAATCGTAAAATGTTATCAATAATACATAACATAGTTACGAACAGAGTATGTTGTATGGCATACTTTATCCGGCTAGTTAACGTCATTATAAAAATCAATTAACAAGATCAAAACCAGAAAATAAGTCATTAATGTGAGACTGTTTTTACTAACTACTGAATAGGAACGTAATGGTAGCAAAATCTTGTTCGTAATACCAAATTTATCGTCATTAAACGAAAATTCAATTAGTGGTTGATTATGAATCAATAACTAAAATGTGCAAATTGAAATAAAAAAAAAAATTAGCAGTGTTAAGTAGGACAGTGTCACATATCTCAAAATTCAAAATACAAAACAAACGAAATGTAACACATATTTTTCAATTTGCACCTGTCTTTTTTTCAATATAAGCTTCGCTTCTGTAGTCGTTTCCAACGGTTGGATTAATCAGGAGCATGCACATTACAATAAAAGCGTTCGGGCAGATAAATATTATCAAACGCTTACCAACCATTTGTTGTTTTTGCAGTTTTCAAATCCTAGTGAAACGATTTTCAAACGACTGCAAGGGTTGGCGTATTTTGTTGAAGTGAAATATCAGACGCATGTGCATCTGATTTTTTAGAACAGTAAACATCAGAAGCTCTTTAAAGTACATAACACTTTCCTTTTGTTAGTCAAGGCGTGTTTATTAACAAGTTTCCACGGTACGCTTACAATTGGTAAACGTATTTAGGTGTTTATAGACAATTTCTATCTTGAATTATAAAAATGAGTGATGCACATATATAGTAATGATTCGTCTGTTTTGACTAACAGTGACTGGAAACTGTCTAGTGAAGACGAAACGGTTTTGTTTTTGAACGACATAAAAATAAGAAATGAGAACTATTTTGAAAATATCGACAAAGATTCTAATAATTCTATCTATATGCGATAGGTGTCGCGCCAATAAAGCGAGGTAATGCAAAAGTAATCACAAGTTCGTTCGGTCATATCAATTCATTATCTATAATTTGAAAATAGTTTTCGCTCGCACATGCGTACATACAATAAGTTGTCACCAAATGATTTTCAAACTATCATAAAAAAGCTGCAGAAACGAAGCTATAAATAACTATCAGTCGATATGTGCAAGGTGAGCCCTTTTCGTATATTTTCTAGCACTCCAGGAAACCTATGGAAGACAAAAAAAATCTGAGGTACGATTTAGCAAGCTTTTTTTTTCCTAAAAAGAGTCATGGCACAAACCGCATTCCATCTCTTACCATTATCGGCGAAATCGTCCCAGCCCTAAATCTTGCTTTTCTTAAGTAATATCGAGGGCACTTTGCCCTCGATACAATACGCACATTTAGATTTCTATTGAAAAACACCGAAACCTAATCGTTCTTGCCTGTATCTTGTGCCTATGTTGACACTACTTACGATTCATCGGTCCCAATAAAATGCCTTGCGAAAACTGTATACTGATTATACCTATTTACAAACCAGTTACAGAATTCTAACCTTCTGTTAAAATCTGTTGGATATAAATGGTGGTTAATTTTTATTTTATATGGCTGAAAAGTTTCTTAAAGCTCCTTTAAACATTTCTCCAGTTGTCCCTAGTTCTCGGCATAAAATATTTGGATTTTCTATAAGTAATGCCAGAATATGTTCTTGATTTGCTCTGTTATTGTTGTGGCTATATAGTCATTTTTGCTTTAGTAGAGGGTTCATAATTTATTAAAGTATATTTCAGTTTTATAAACATTCTTGTATCTATTTTTTTTCTGGATATATAAAATTCAACGATTAGCGTTACATCAGCTGTTACAACTCACTTCATAAAACTATTTTTTTTTTCCTAAAATTCACTAAGATACATATCTTCACCCGAAAATCGATTCATTTTCAATAAATTATTGGTTAGCGAGTGGATAAAATACTAACAAAACTACTTCTGTAAAATCAACAATATATAAAACGTCCAGCTTTTTCTTTTGCCACGCCTATTATGTAGATAAAATGTAAAATTCTGTAACTATTGAATTAACGATTTTTCAAATACCTCGCAAAAATACTACTATATGCATTATATATTTTCGGAATCGTTTTGCAGCTCACTTTTCATTTTCCAGGAAATATACAGGAGGTTGCATATAAAAAACACAAGTTATTATGCGTTGTTATAGTTCGAAAACGGTAAGATAGCGGAATGCGGTCTTATTAGTGTTAAGAAAAAAAGCTCTGGAACGGTACCTATTTTTTTCTCTCCCACAGGTTCCCTGGAACCCTCGAAAACATAGGAAAATGAGTGAAAACTTCTAAGGTCTAAACCAATCACCGAACGTATATTTCATATGAAACGGATGGTACGCTGACAAAGTGGTAAACGTAGTCGGTGTAGTATGCAACGTATCATCTTTAAATCTTGTGGGTGAAAGCGACCCTCTCATTTCCTTTGCTAAAATACTTTAAATACTTTCCTAGTATATGCCCGTATTAAGTATCAATTTAGAGTAACTGGATTAACATATTTGATATAGCGCTTTATAAGGTTACTTCATGAAAATCCATACTAAATATATTCTACTTTCTTCATCCCTGTCATATTTGTCGCCTTTTCTATACATATTCTGGGAAAAAATAGAATATAGTCTTTATTTGAAAACAATACCTATATATGATGATTTTTCCTAGTTAATATTTTTACATAAACAATATATTGTTAGTAATATCCAATTGTATATATTACCTTTTGTTATTCAATTTCTATTGTTAAATTTTACGTTAAGCATGTATTGTTACGAATCTTATCAATATTAAAGGATAATTTTGCGCAGCTCGTAAAAATATGTGCCCAAAAAGGAAACGAAATCTTTCTGATAAATAGATAATAAATAGACGTGTCAATATTATACCAGAATAGCAAGATGCACTATACGACGTTTCATTTGTTAACTATAGTTCACAAATTAAACATCATATAGTATAGGTCGACCAGAAAGTCATGGCAGTGATGACGCGTTCTGCGCATATAGGTGGAGCGTATACAACAATATAACAAGCGTGAATGAGCGCTCTCGGTATCTCTCTGACTTAAATGCAACTGCCACGGGATTCTGGTCGATCTATCGATTTACTCCGTTTCGAAATATTCTGGTATAATATTGCCAAATTTATGATATTTTAAATCTATCTTTATCATATTTTAACATATTGAAGCTATTACTAAGAAAAAAATTAAAAAGTACATACCACTTGAAAAACATGACAAAATATCGATACAATATTTTGGGAAAGTAGCGTTTTGTATACTCCTCCAATGTTCTTGATGATACAATCAATCAGGTACAGCGCTGGCAATTTGACATCCACATGGCCCTAGATATAAACAAACTCACTTTCTTGTAGCATTTCTTTCTTCTATGTAAAATTATAATATGCTTAAATCACTCAAATTAAAAATTAGTTCTAACAAGACTTCATCACTTATATACTTACATAAAACTCGTTAAAATTTTATGAAGTTAATTCCTTATTTTAATTATTAAAAATTAAATATAACTTTATAGCTTAACACCACTCAATTATTTAAAACATTAAATTTTTTCATTTTCCACTTCCTATCAATGTACGACAATTTTGTATAATAATTGTAAATTCGTACAAACACAGGTTGATTAAAAGCACCATTAGAGCTTCCCGAGTCATGTGACTCTAATATATTCTCTATTTCGCCTTTGTTAATCCACCGATGTATATACGACACATGGTAATTTCACTTTAGATTAACATATTGACAAGTAGATTGAACAGCATGCATTATATAAAAATAAATATACTGCCTTTCTCAAATTTTTTATTCAAATAGTTCACAAAATTTATGGAAAAAAGATTAATTATCAGTGTCAGAAGAAGACAACAATAGGAATGATGGTTCAATGTAGTACGTGATTTTAACAAATAGTACGTACAAAGAACCTCAAGTCCCTTATTTATCACTAATTACGTATAACTTACTTAATGCTAAAAATAATATCAAACATATCAAAAATTAACCTTTATGAGATGAGATTCTATAGCTTCTACGATAACGGGGGCATGTGCGATGTTCTCTTCTGCCAGCATAGTGAGGACATTTATGAGTGGCTTGCTGTTGAATGTTAAGTCCGCTAAAGTTGAAATATAGCATTCTTTCGCTTCCTTAGCGGTCGACATCGCAAAAATATCACAGACACGATATATCACACTACAATTATGGCTATCTGGGTTCTGCAAAAAAGGATATTTGGCATGTGGGTAACGTCTGTCTGTTCAATGATAATGCGACGTTCTACATATGTTATAGCGTGCAAAACATATCAGATTTTCACTTTACTCACCAAATATTGCAGTTATATTTAACGTCCATACAATTGCCCCGAACTAGAATCTATTTTTCTATAAACAAATGTCATTTTAAAGGTCACGAAACAAACTACACAAAACGAAACTTTACTCATAAAATGGCGACTAGCAACTGTTTGTTGGTCTACTTGAAATATACAAAACGTCATGCGCAATGCGCATGTCATTTAATCCGGGTACGTTCACAAACAAACCATATAAATTAATAAGCCACCTAGGAAATCAATGTCCCCAGCATAAAATTAATCCGTTTTAATGTCATAATATTTATTGCACCACTTACTTGAACTACTAGAAAATTATCCATAAAATTATGGCATAATGATATTAATTAATGTATCATAAACTTATTTCCTATTGCGATAAATTTCATAATCCATAAAATTTCGTGCACTACAATAGGTACCTACCTATAGTAATCCCAACCAACTAAATTTGTATTTATCCGATTTTATATACATGCGAATTAGATAGATTTAAAAAAGCGTTAAATAAAAACTCCCGGGCAGTATTTATTGCAAAAGATAAATTAAATCTGAGAAAGAAACTCTCTCATTCTTCAATTATTATTTACCGCTAATTAATAATTTAGCTTGTTTTCTATTTCTTATTAATTTTTTTCTCAGAAATATAAATTATACAAAAATTATTTTATTCAAAATAATAAAATAGGTATATTCATATAATTCAGAGTCATTCAGAGTCAAGTCTCTATGACAAGTCTGCACAAGTCAATAACAAGTACAAACATATCATTTGAGTAAAATTTTGATCGCCGCGTATTGTACTCACGTATAACTAACTGAAGCCTTTGTTCATATTTACTCGGAATTTTCTATTAGTGTAAATCTTATGCTGTGTTAAATATTGTGAAAATTGAGCTAGGATTTATACAAGCAGCAACAAATAAGATGAAAGTTTTTCAAATCTGTCTCCCAAACAGGCTGTGCCATCTGTCCAAGTTTTTACTTTATATCATAGAGAAATGCTACCTACACATAAATATGTATTCCAAAGATTACAATCAACAAAGTTTCGCGATATTCTATATTCCCTCTTGTATTTTCAGTTCCCTTCTCACAAGTAGATGGTGTTTGTTAATTAGCATTTCCGTTAGTTTTATAAGTTATAAAGAATTAGTAAACGTATTGTTGTATTATATGTACATACATACATAATCAGAAATATTAAATTCGGTTTTTATAATGCTATAAGCATACAAGGATGCTCTGGGATGCTACGATTATACGATGGTACACATAGAATGGTACATCATTCCTTCCTGCAATAACGAAGAAATCTGCTCTGTTCTGTTCACTGCTCTCAACCACAGAATCTCAACTGTCAATTTTGACAGCTGAGTTTTGACGCTAGAAAGATAAACCATCATATAAATAAAAATAATCTGAGGAGTAAAAGAATGCATTTGGGGAGCAATAAGATGTTATAAATAACGGAGAAACTTTGGTTTCTCTATCATTACTAACAAAGCATGAACTATTGCATTTTTTACATTTAATGTGCTTCGTTAAACGTGTGTTCAAGTTTGTGAATATGTAGGTGACGTAATTAATAATTTCCATATTTGCATAATTTATAGCTTACAGGTAAATATCAGGTGAAACTGTAGCATGATCTCATTGATGACACGGGAATTTATTGAAAAAATGAAACAGAGCAATGTAAATTGATGAGATGTTAAAAAGTCGTTATATAAACAAAGGAATGTTTTTAAAAGTCAAAAAGTGACTTAAAATCAAGAATTCCGCCTTAATTTAAAACATCAGCAAAAAATATGGATGATTATAAGTTCTTATTTAAAGTGGTGCTTGTTGGAAATGCAGGTGTAGGAAAAACATGTTTAGTGCGGAGATTCACTCAAGGCTTATTTCCACCAGGTCAAGGTGCTACTATAGGAGTGGATTTTATGATAAAAACTGTAGAAGTTGAAGGAGAAAAAGTTAAAGTGAGTATGGTGAACATATAAATTATTGCTCATTTACGATATATATTAATTATTGTAGTTACAAATCTGGGATACAGCAGGTCAAGAGAGGTTTAGGTCAATAACTCAGAGTTATTATAGATCTGCACATGCATTAATATTAGTGTATGATATATCTTGCCAACCAACATTTGATTGTTTACCTGATTGGTTAAGGGAAATAGAAGAATATGCAAGTAGTAAAGTATTAAGGATATTAGTAGGTAGGTTTTATATAAGCAAAATGTATGTCTCTAAATATAAAAATGCCAATGTAATTTCCTTAATATTATATTTATATGTTTACAAAACAATATTTGGCACTATTAGAATTAAAGAAAAAACAAAATTAGAAGTTGCAGAAAGTATAATATAGATTTTTAATTTATCGCAGTTGTTAAATTCAAATAATTAATTTGTATAAGGAACAAGAAAATAAGTTTAATGTTTGAAATATTTTGTTTAGTTTTGAAAATTGGAAATTTGTCAGAATTAGTAGACTTCTAATTATCAGAATTACTACTCAAAAAATTAACACGACTATTTCTTATGTACAATTTAGGATGTTAATTGAAAATGAGTTGCATACTTTTTCTTTTATTTTGTCATACAATGGTTATAGTATCAATTATTCAAATACAACAAAATCCTTTTTTATATGACGTACATTTATTCTTTTCTTTACAATAAAAATTTGTTCTTGCTTCCTGGGTATGCTTAATTTTTTTATTATTATATGTTAGATACATTACAAACGTGAAGATTATTTTTTTTCAACAGAAAATTTCGAATGCAGAAATTTCTATAATCAATTTCGTTAATTAAATATGTTTAAAAGTATATACTTTCTCTTTGTTATTTTACGTTTTCACTTTTAAACGTTGATTGTGTAATTTAACAAAAGAATTCCTTAACATCTCTACATTCCTTTGTATAATTGTAAGTGATTATCTTCTTATATTGCAACTTTTTAACGTATCGTTCTGTAGGGAATAAGATTGATCGCGATGACAGAGAAATACCAACGCACGTTGGGGAAGATTTTGCTGCCAGGCACAACATGTATTTTTTGGAAACTTCGGCCAAGGAGGCGGATAACGTAGAGAAACTTTTTATGCAAATAGCTGAGGATCTGATGGAGGTATTTTTTAAGGTTTATCTGTTCAATTTAGTATAGATATGATACAAGGCTGGATATCAGGTTTGTTACAACAAGAACATTTGAACACATACACTATTAGCAGTTTTATGTACTTAACTTAGAATCAGACTTGATATTGCATTGCAAAATAATTCTTGAGATATACAACTTTCATCACTGCAGTCTAGTGTAGGTAAATGTTATTCATAGTTGTTTAATAAAACTGACGATAAATATAGAGCAATAACAAGAAGTTTTTACATATGAAACAAAAATTTATTATTAATAGAATTAATGCACTGCAACTAAGCACCCACCACACATAAAAAAAATATCTATAATTATAGTGAATTGTGCTGTAAATATGAGTAGCTTCATAAAATTCAGCTCACGAAAGAAATGAATACTTATAGAAATTATTTTAAAGTTATCATGATATGTCTACTTTAACTATACTTCAATTTAAACATATTAAAAATTAAAGAACATAGTTGGAAAAATTATGAAGAAATAAGTGCAAAGCAGCATTAATGTGATATTCTTCCACAGCTTTATTACTATATACAGTGCATGCAGCATGGAATAAATTCACTAAACGATTTTATCATCATTTGTTTTTTAGTATTGATATCACACCCCTCTCTATTTTTGAAACAGGCAGTTTTTGCTGTGAATGTTTATGAAGAATAATAAACATTATTATCATTACCATAATATTCAATTGAAGACTCTAGACAAACAATAAGCGATTAAATCACTTATTTATCGAGATAATTTTACGTTTTATCTGTATTTTATAAAATAAATACTTGAAAAACAAGAAGAAAAGAAAATTTGTCTTACTACAATTCAATGTTGTATGTTCTTTATACAGCATTTTTATTTCTTCTTTTTCAGCAATTAATCACGTTGTAACAAAAATAGAAGTTAATAAATAAATACATAATAAAATGTCCCTTGAGTAACAACAAAAGAAAACCAATACAATAGTATAATAACATCAATATTAGATTTCCTGCTAAATATACTAATAAACTGATGTATTCAGAATTTAATAGATTATTGAAATATGCAGTAAACTCCAGGCGTTCGATTTGTAGAAGAAACATGCTGTATTTTGCTTCTTTTTTGTTTTGCAAATGTTACTATGCAGCTATGTTAGTTAGAAATATAACAAATTTACTTTTAAATTTGATTGAAATAAAGATGATAATACAATGACAAATCAACTCTACCAGTATAACATAGCATAGCTTCTTTTAGTTCTAATTTAAATTTAATTTTTTAAATCGTGACACTTCGTCGCAGATACCTACTCATCAAAATTTTTTTAGACGTAATCATCTACAAACTTACCTTATAACTTCAATTTCAATCAATTCAAAAAGTAGAATAATATACAGGATAGTTCACTAAAAAGAGGTATAGTTATAGAAGAATATCATATTAATATTGTAGCTTTGCATATGTATATATATCTAGCTCAGAAAATTATTAAAAAGTAATACGTATTTTTTCATAGCAGGCTCGAAGTAAAGATCTTCCAAGGTATGACACTTCTACAGCAAATATCGACAGCAGAACTTCAACCATTGGAGATTCGAGTTGCTGCAGTAAACTCATCTAAATCTTTAACTTTTTATTTAATACGAATATGCGAATCATTCTCTTCCTTCACAAAACAAAGTTTTCATGTCGTTGTTTATTGCAAGTCTGTTATTTTACAATTCGATATTAGTAAGAGATCTCTAGTAACTATTTAATAAGAGTACTTTATTATTATATTATTTCTGTTCTCATTATGTAACGATATTAATAAACGAAAAAAGATGTGCAAACTGCAAAAGTGGTTGTGGACCAGTTACTAAAATGTAATATCTACAGATTTTCACTCGCTTTCTGAGATATTAAGAACGTATTGTTAGTATAATAAAGCAATAGAACTAACATGTCTTATTAGCTCTGGTAATTAGATAATCCATGACTTTAAATTTCTCTCATGAAGAGTTTTAAACTAAAGACAAATTTGACAACATATCGGATAAACTATTCACTTAAAATGTAGTGATAATGCAGCATGATTATTAAATGCCGTGCAATATCCTTGGCTTATCTGTAAACTGTGCAATTAGAAACTTGTCTATTATGTTTCATGTTATGGATTCAGACTGTTATTCGTTAATTAATGTTTAATATTTTTCCAGAATTTTTACACATAACGTATTTAATTTAAATCAATGCGAAATTTGTATAATTTACTCAGAATATGGCCTACAAATGCTAAATGTTAGTACACATGCAATTAGTCATAAAGTGTGTTCCAAAAGATAGAAATAGTGTTTTTAAATAGAGTGAGATTGATATAAAATATACTTCAATATACTGAGACCGAGACTTCTGGAAAACAAGTATTGTTTTCTTCATATCCTTAGTTTAGTTAGTACATATATTTTATGTCCTTTATAGTTATCTTTTTCTGTTCTCTGATATTATTCCACTTGTAGGCCAACTAAATAACGTACAACATTTAAATGAATTTATTCTATAATACATGATTTCGTAATACACGCAACTTCTTAGGTAGAATAAATTGATATGTAATAACTATCATACAATACTAAACTTTATAACCTAGCCTGTCGACAACAATATCTGAAAATAAAATAATTGAGATATTGAAGAAAAACATGATGTGGAAAAGTAATCGAAAGTTTAATTTTATAATGACCAAAAATCATCGACAGTTTCAGTAGTTACATTATATCCTATGATTATATATCAAACAGTGTATTAGTGTTATATAGTTATATAAGTAGTTTTTTTTTGCTGCGGCACACTTTTAACGATTTCAAAATTTAGCGGCACACAAAGAAAATATAAGTTTAAAAATATGTACAGGGTGCAGCTAAAGTATTGCACTAATTGGAATAACAGGCAAACGCTTAGAAATTTAGATTTGATATTTGTTCACTTCTTGACACATCATTCATTAGACGCTTTTGTAAGACGATTTTATTTGTGCCAAGAAATGAATGGGCAGCATTTTGAACATTTTTTATGAGTTTCTTTATTTATCTATATTTCTATTTCATTATTAATTTTTTTTTAATTATTTCTCAATAAACAACTTTAGGATGTATGTCTTTGTATTTTGGTAGTAAGTAGCTCTCAATTGCTCTAAAGTTAAACCCTTGTTCCTATTTAAGAAAAGCAAGATGGCGTCGTCCTGCCCACATCAATTGCACAAAACAAGTGAAATTTATGTTAAAATCTTGGCTATAATATACAGTTTAACGCTACCAAATATCAAATTTAAATTTTTAAGCGTTTGCCTGTTATTCCACTTGGTGCAATACTTTAGCCGCACCCTGTATATAAAAATTATATATCTAAAATTTGGCGGCACAGTTTTAGAATTTCGCGGCACACAAAAGTGCCGCGGCACAGTGGTTGAGAATCACTGGATTATAAATTCGTTTCTTTAAACATTACTTAGTTTGACCGAGATAGCGTTTTTTTATAGTCTTTGCAGCCTACTTTATAAGCGACGTTACTCTGTATGTGTATCTTCTGTTTTAAAATTAGTTAAATAAGTTTTATTATTAACTATAAATTTATATTTTGTCGTTTTACTTAAATTATTACTGTACGGTATTGTATAAGTGTTTTTTTATTTGCTTCTATATGTAAGTTATATATTCTGCTTATTCTTATTTATTTTGTAGTCTGGATGTGCTTATTTAATAGCCTAATCGACTAAATTATTAATTACACTTTTTCATAATACACCTAAATATCCGACAAATAATTCAACTGTCTATTACTACCAGTTTTTTGAATGTGTCAATTTGCGTTATAGAATAAATTTATTTAATTTTTGTACATCGTTTTATTGACCTATAAATGGAATATCAGAGAAGGGAAAAAGAACGATATTGTGGTGAGGTGCAAATTTTACTGTTTGTTGTAAAGATTGTTTATATTTTTTAAAACTTATATTGTTTTACTCTACACACATATTCTCTTAAGCCAGTAAATGTTTCAAATACTAAATTCAAACGTCAAGAAATTAATACCACTCATTCTTTTCGTTTAACACATTACGTGCCACGGTAAATACTGTCCAAGACGACTGTTTTGTTATTGTTCATATTTTGTATTATTTTTTACATTTTGAGAATATTAGTTTACTGTGTTTGGTTTTTGAAAAGTTTTGCATATTCATTTTGCGATTTGTTATTGTCATTCGTATATGAATAACGTGGCCAAGTAATTCATATGTATATGAATCACGTGTCACGTAATGTGTTAAATGTAGTGTAAAAAGCGACTCTGATAACGTCTAACACATTACCTATTGTTGTATTTGTTAAATGTTATTTTAATTAGTTGCAGTTTGTTAGTTACTGTAACTTTTGATTTTTTTAACACAAATTTATTATTGTATTTTTTGATGTGTCGCGTACGTATTACTTGTGAGTATTAAATCATCGTACATGAATTTTATTTCGGTGGAAAATTGGATAGTTTTCGTAAAATCATACAATTAATTATGCATTACGGTTTAATTATTATTTTATCCACATCTAGAAATAGCAAGAATAAAGTCAAAAGTAAGCACTCTGCAATATATTTACTAAAACGTAATATTGCAAATACACAAATATTAAATCGTAGAGAAGTAAAGGAAAAATATAATTACAAACCTTTCCTCACAAAAGAAAAACAAAATATCTTCTCAGTTAAAACAAATGCAGAGTATCATGCTAATTATAAGTTAAATAATAGAAATAGATGATTGAAGAAGAGAACAGTTCAATTAGCATATAGATTAATGCAAATTACTTAAGTCTGTATGACGAAACTAAATATTTCAGGTTTACTTTAGTAATTAGTTTAGCTTTAGTATAACATTGTTATCTATATTCTGCGAGAGTATGGTTTAATACTATTTGTATAAAGTTTGCGAATATTACGGGAAAATATACCTAAGTCTAGTAAATTATTCAATTAGCGTTAGACAGATGTATTATCTGTTTACTAGTAATTGACTAAATGCATGTCTTGCAATTGCTATAAACTGTATAATCCCATCTGTTTGACTAAGCCAGGTAATAATTGAAGAGACTTTTGTATTACTTGGAAATATTACATAACGGTTGAAAATGAGTGTAAAAGAAATTAGAAATAGATTATAAAAGTATTTAAGTATGTAACCATATACCATTTTCCACAGTAAAATTAATTGTCAAATGTTAAAGGTCCTATCATTATTTGTTGATTTTGTTGGAAATAAGGTAATTTGTGCTTAGTATAATTCTTGTCAAGGATGAATGTAAACATAATATTAACGATGCATTAAATTATAGAATAGTGGACAAATGACTGATTTAAAATTAAAGAATAAAATCATGTCTAACTTAAAACATTTTTGCAAAAACATTTCAGTGATAAAATAGAATTTTCTCGTTAAATACGTTACGTAAAGTCACTTATCCTTCTTTATCATGAATAAATAATAATGTAGACCTGCCAGATCTCAAATTATTATTATTTTAGTCATCCGTCACACCTTAGACACCATGAAGCACAATATTATGCTTGAATCGAAATGTAAGTTGTGTAGCTAACTCCACTGTGGTGTTTTTTATTTTTTCTTGCAGTATTGATAAACAATACAGTTATAAAATGATTAATGCTAATTTTTGCATTATTTCGTGATAGAGTGCAAAAGATAATGCAGAACCGTAAACACAATAAATAATAATTACATACAATGGGTTAATTGGTTTTAAGAATAAAAAAAAACCTTCCGTCAAAAAATGCAAATATGCCAGGAACTGTAGACAAGCTCGACACAGACAGTGAAATAGCGGAAGAAATATACATATGTATGTTGTACTTCGTTTTATATGGAAGGGGATAATTCGTCGTAGCATACCAACACGGTCGCTTATCGAGTATATCCAGAGGTAAAAGATAAGTTCGGAACCTGTTGCAAAGTCGCAACACACACAGTAGATTTGATTTCTTTATGTGGATGCATTTATAATTAATATTTTTACTTTTGGAACACATTTATACTTTTATTTATTATCTTTAGTATTAACCACTTCGAATGCATTTGTTTTGAAAGATAGCTGTGATTCAAAGTATTTACAATGTGTAATTATATAATACATTTTTTATACTATTATCGCTTATACTTTATTATTCGTTTTTCTTATGTAGGATTCGTTGTTGAATGTGTTGACGTAAGCTTTATAAAAAATGACGTACGAATAAACGGCACATTTGTACTTAAATAACTTTTAAAGCACTTGGTGGTGTAGGTTTTTTATTCCCCTTTTTGTGTTTGTTGATTTTTTTATAAATATTTATTAATGTTAAAATTGTAACCAAAGAATAAATACCTATGACGAATAAATGAATTAATTCTGAGTGTAGTTTTGTTTAATACAAATAAATTTCGCGTCTTAAAAAATGGGAAGTGAATTTTCCTGCCCAATTGAAATTGAGAATTAGCGTAACATATATACATATATATATAAAAGATTACAATTTTAGTATTTTTCAGTGTTTCAGTTACATTTTTACCATATAGTTAATAAATTTATATATATATATTATTTATAACTGTTTAAAATTGAACGTGCGCCGGATAAGTTGTAGTTGAAGTCTGTAGTATAGATTCAGCGCTGTATATCTGAAAGACAACAAACGTATTTGTAAGAAGACGTGGCAACATAAATAGTATTAACATAAATAGTATTAACTTATTATCTGTCATTTATGCGTGTATTTCCCAAGGGGCAATGACTTTCATTATTCATCAGTAAATTGGAAATAATATTTCACTAACCTATTATCAAAGGCAATGCAAAATATCAAAAATTTACTTACCTACATAATTTAAGAAAACGATAATCTAAGACTTGATTTATATTATATAAATGTGGAAACGTTATCTTTTTCTGTAATATAGAGCATTTTAACATTTTTTGTGTTCATCAGAACTTTTACTACGCCATATTTCTTTTGAAAGTTATGATTAAAACATTAAATTAATTGTCTAAAGCTAGGTAGAACATTTGTACATATTTTTATTTACCAAAAATCAACAAATTAACGTTTTTAATACCTTTTATTTGTTAATTACATTGAACAATTATGGGCCCATCTTGGATATGGTATAGTATCCCTGATGTTATTTATTGATAACAGTGATTGTATCAGCCTTTCAAAACCCAATCCAAATCCAGCAGTTGGTACGTTACCAAATTTCCGCAAATCTAAATACCAGTCTAAATCGGTATTCCCTGCAGGTATTCTTGCCTTTAATTTCTGGTAATCGTTCTCGCGGAGACTTCCACCAACAATTTCTCCTACGTTCGGTCCTAAAAGGTCTAACGCAGAAACCTAAAACATTTTTCTTCTTTTAATTAAATAACTAATTGTATAACATTTCGCGCAGTTTTTAGTTGGTCTTTGGTAGGAGAGAGGAAAAAATATATTGTTTGAAAATAATAAAAGCATGCTGCGATCATATATATTATATACTCGTATATCATATACATATATGTATGTATCCAACTAATGCATGCATATTTAAAATCTTTTTGTCGAGATGTTTGGAAGAAGGACACCCGATAATATTAATTTAATTTTATTCCTCTCTTCTACCTACTACTTTTTCCATTAATCGAGATCATTTGCAAATTGTCATAATGTTTTGGCTGAAAATTGATGTTTAATGATAAAAATTTCGTTAGTTCCGAATTTAGAAAAAAAAAGTTGCTGAACAATGACATCCAGTAGATATATATACAGGGCATCCAAATTAAGTGTTCACCATTGGTAACTTTGTTTTTATTAAAGATACAAGATTGTTTAAAGTAGCAAACTTGTAGTACTTTTAACGCTCTTTAAGATGGAAGTATTAAAAAAATCAAAAGAGCAGCGCGTTTTAGAGTTTTGTCGAAAAATATGTTTTTTTCAAATGGAAACCCCTGTATATTACAGTGAAATCCGTTTAACACGAACCCGCTTAAGAAGAAATATCGGTTAACACAAAACAATAAAGCGGTCCCGAACAAAACGGTCTCTTAACACGAACAAAAACCGCTTAACACGAAAAGATATCGCTTCTCGGAATGAACAAAATACTGCAAACAGCTGCCGCGTCGGCGAGAATAAAAAGGTGTTTGAAATCAAAGAGACTGAGACAATGTTGTTTATCTAAAAAGGAGAATGCAAACAAAAATATCAGATTATTTTTCAAAAAAGTAGGTAATATGTAAACGTTTTATTTGTTTTTTTTAATTACAAACTTTGTACTGAATTTCATTAAGTTGTTGTTAATATTTTTGTTTTATTGACTTTTGTTAATGGCATGGATACATATTTATGTAAATAAAATGTACTAAACGTAATGTTGTTGAGTACTTATATGTACCATCTTAAATGCGAATTTTTCAGCGAGGAATTTCCATTTACTAAATAAAGGCTATACTTTGAAGCAAATTTAATTTCTCTAAAAGGGAGTACTGCTTTGATGAATTTCTCTAGAGTAATTGAATTCACAGCAAAGCCTTTATTTTTTTAAATCAACATTCCCCGATCAAAAATTCGCATTTAATTTGCCAAGATGGTACATACATATACATATACACCTATATACTTTTCGTAATATCCTTTAACACGAACAACTATTTCGGTCCCGTCAGATTCGTGTTAAACGGATTTCACTGTATATCATTTTCTGCTAGAACTTTAATATTTAAACAAAAAATCTTATAAGAAATTTTTTACTGCGATTAAAAATACTTGAGTTATAATGAATAAACAAAAACAGCTAAGTCAAGTGCATTTCCATGTATCTATGAAAACGACGATAAGTCTTTCTACCAAACGAAAAATATTAGTACAGTTTTATTAGTTTTTCACTCATAAGTTTAATTGTGCTAGTTATGTTAGAAACTTATTTAGTGTGCAGAAAATCCTCTAGGAGGGCAAAAGAACACTACGCTGAATTATGTATATCCACTCCGAACACAACCACATGAGTAACCAATGAGACTGTACCGAAAATTTAGAGGCAATGAGAGTGTTTTGGCCAAAATAAGGACAAAAAAGACTTTTATAAAAAGCGAGGCCACGGAAATTGCAGTTATCGCATATTTTGAGGCCAACCGTGAGAATTCCATACTAGATATTGTCAAGGTATCTGATTTGAGTCACGGTACTGTGCATAGGATTCTGAAGAAACACAAATTCATTCCTTATAAGTGCAAACCAGTTCAGGTTTTTTTGCCAGGGGATCCAGAGAAAAGAATGTTTTTTTGCCACTGGTATCTTAACTTTTGTCGCCAAAATGTAAACAACTTTCGTTATATTTTATGGACCGATGAATCGAATTTCTCAAATTCTGGAATGTACGATAAAAAAATCATCATTACTGGTCAAAGGAAAATCTTTTAGTACATCCAAGACGCTCACAAGTCCGTTTCAGTTTTAATGTTTGAGCGCGGTTTAATTGGTTCAAGGATTGTCGGTCCTTTCTTTTGTGAGGGCACTCTAACTGGTGAAAGGTACATAGAATTTTTGACTGAAATTTTGAATAGTTTCTTAGACGAGCTAGATCTCATAAGTAGACAGAATCTGCATTTTCAGCAGAATGGCGCACCTGCGCACAATTACAGAGGTACTCATCAACTTTTAAATACTATTTTTAACACTTCATGGATAGGAACAAATGGTCCTATTCAGTGGCCTCCCCGATCGCCAGATTTAACGCCGCTTGATTTTTTTATGGGATTATTTAAAGACCCAGATTTATAAGCAAAAGTACGAAAATGTAAACGCCCTAAAGATTGCAGTTAGTGACAAGATAAACCAAATAGATGGTAGGACCGTACTGAAGGCAGTTCGAGAAGTTCGGAAGCGTGTACAAAAATGTATTGAACACCTTCTATGAAAAAATCAGTGATTTTTATTTTCTTTGATATAATATACAGGGGTTTCCATTTGAAAAACATATTGTTCGGCAAAACTCGAAAACGCTCATTTGTTTTTTTTTTATTCTTCCATCTTAAAGAGCGTTAAAAGTACTGCAAGTTTGCTAATTTAAACAATCTTGTATCTTTAATAATAACAAAGTTACCAATGGTGAACACTTAATTTGGATTGCCCTGTATAACAAATGAAGTACTCACACTAAAGCATAATCAGAGTATCAGTTTTGAACATGACCCACAACTACAATTGTTATTTATCGACTATGAAAAAGTCTATGGCTTGTTAGAAACAAAATATGTATATAAGGCAATATCAGCATTTAGAATAACAATAAAACTAATCTGATTAGGAAATACTCAACATAAAAACACACAAAAATAGATAGCATTAGATAAGATTATCTTCGAGGAGTTTAGAATAAAAAAATGTACTACATATATTGATATATTCATATTCGAAGAATAACTCGAAGTGGTAAAAGAAATGTGATATGTATGTGATACGGTAAGTGGGCCTACAGTAAGTACACTAGGAGAAATGCACGTAACAAAGTTAACGCTGAAAAAGGAAACTGGAGAAGAACTGATCAACAAATAGAAGACTAAGTAAACATAAGTTATTAGCGCATGAAGAGTTATGTAACAGGATCATGTTGATAGAACGGAATAAAGAGCCATACAAACTGCTAAATTAGACAATAGAGGCAAAAATGAGAGATTAATTAAAAAAAGATGTTAGCAAGTTGTTCTAGAAGATCAAAAATGGCATCAATAAATTACAAAAACTGACTAGAGATGGACAGAAATTGAAAGGGATTATTAAAATCGTTAAAGAAAATAATAAATTTTGAAACCATGAGCCTGTAGCCTGTGCTATTATTATATTATGATTTGAATACAATTTTGCATCAACATTCAAAGTTTTGACTTTCTAGGTCGCTCAAATTATCATATAGTTATTAGGTTTCGGAATAAATGCTTTGCGAAAACGATTATGTATACATTTTTTAATCACAGCGCTTGACGTATGAAACTGTTGAAAATAGTCAATAGTAGGGGGTCAATAGATGGACGTGCACCTAATATTTTAGCAATTATTATGTTTATGTGATCATCCAACACATCTTAAAGAACTTATGGATATAACATATGGACATAACAAAAATCGATGTAGAATTTCTTGGTGAATTAAGTGCTGCAATAAAAACTAATTTGAATTTTTAACATTTGAAAAAAAAATTAATCTTTGAATATATCTGAGTTGGTTGCTAATTTCTGCATACCCTGTCTAAATTTTGTTGAAAGTTATGACAGTACTTCATATCTATGACCCTTTACTTTCGTTTGCAGAAGTTTGGTACTTTACGCTTCAAAGTGCTTTACAATATTAATTTTTCTTTAAGATGGTATAATAAGAAAATATTAAGGAAAATTGTAAATATCTTCGAAACAGTTGAATTTAGGGATAGGAAACCCTAACACAAAACATTTGCAAATAATGCGTAGAATCGATTGCATTGAAAAAATTATACCATTGCATTTAAAATATCAATGTTGTATTTTGTTCAGTGAAAATGGAACAGCCTGTATAAGTGAAAGTAATATTAGATCATGTGCATATCAATTCAAGTAACCTCCGTGTAATTGGTTTTCAGAAAAAATATCTACAAGGGAAGATATGGTACTTGGATGCACTAGAGAGACATCCTGTACAATACTTATAAGCACACTCGCATGTATTTTACATGTCATACATATGTACAATCGTGATTTTAATTATTTATATAATAAATAAGTTTGACCACAAATCAGATAAAGAGTACATACATGTATAGGCGGCAGAATTTTATAAACTATTCGCACAAATCAGATAAAGAGTCGAGTAGTCGAACATCATGGTTTGCTAAAATTATACATACATATGTTTGATGTTATGATGATATCTAATTGTTTGATTACCTATCACCATCGCATAAATGCTACACAAAATTACATGTAAACAATTAATATACATACCCTCACTGGATCATTAACACATTCTTTCATATAAAAAGGTTTCATTTCTTTTGGCCAATTTATAATGAAAACAGGTCCACCACAATGTTTCACCAGAAACATTTCATGTTCTTTTGATGGACCTTCCTTATTGCAATATGCAGTTTTAAATTTATCAATATTTTTCTCCAATACATCAAGAGCTTCAGCATAATTTAAAATATGGTATGGTTTACTAGCATAAAACATAAAATTATTCTCAGTTGTAGCTTCAAAGTTTGCTATGTCTTCTGAACATTTATTTAGTACTTCTGACGATATTGTTCTTATCAATCGTTCAATAAATGAAATCAATTCTTCAATATTTTCTGTGAAAGCCATTTCTACTTCTAACATATAAAATTCTGATAAGTGATGTTTTGATTTAGAATTTTCGGCGCGAAATGTAGGCCCAAATGTATATACTTTACATAAACCATGCGCTGCCGCTTCAAGATGTAATTGCCCCGAAACTGATAAATATGCTTTTTTATTGAAATATGCTTCTTCAAGAGATATGTCAGATCTTTTCATATCCTTAAGTAATTCATTGTTATTTGGTGTTACCACAAATACTTCTCCAGCTCCTTCACAATCACTTGATGTTAAAATTGGTGTGTGAATATTAATAAATCCATTTAAATGAAGAAAATTATGTATTTCAAAATTTAATGCATCTCTAATTCTTAACAGAGATCCAAATTTATTTGTTCTAGGCCTTAAATGTAAATATTGTCTTATATATTCAGGAGGATATATTTTTCTAGGTGCAAAAGGATATCCTTGGCTTATAATACATTCCCCTAAAATATCAATCTTATTTGCCTGCAATTCAATTTGACCCGATGCACCAATGTTTAATTTTCCAGTAGCTATTAATGATGCTCCGGTAGTTATATCTGCATTTTTATTTTGCTGTGGTATAACAACTTGTAATTTCTTTGAACAAGATCCATCGTTTACATCAACAAAAAGATTATCTTTCATTTTTCTCTTCGATTTTACCCAGCCCTAATAATCATATCTATTAAATTAGAAGTATCTTAGTAAGTTTGGTGAAAATTACTTTAATTTCAACTATATCACCTGGTAAATGTTTTTGAAAAACGCTCGCTATAGTGCTATGCTGAACAATTAAGATTGATCTTTTTCTATATTTACACATTTGTGAACTTAGTAATTTATTTATTAACATCATTAATATCTAATTAAAGTTGAAGTTAAATATAAATTCTAAAATTCGTGCCCGACTTGGATTAATTTGAGGTTAAGAAATTAAGAACTTTTTTTAGGTTATCTTCGATCACCTTGAATCATATGACTTCTGTCAAAAGCAGTGGATTTGTGTTTAGTGTGTTTGCAATGAATATTTGCATTTAAAATTGAAAATAATAACAAATACTATATTAAAATGCTCTCGAAATTGAGAATTGTACAAAACTTAAATTATATTATGCGACATATTTATTCCGTTAGCAGATTATATGACAGTCAATACGATACGATTCGTTGAATGTATCTCTCTTAATCGCAATAGTTTAGTTATTTCTCCATCTCATTTCTCCGCGAACAAAATGACATCTATGGCGCAGTCAAAAAAAGATGACCACAGAGTTTCTTGGTTTGGTTTCTATAGGCATGACGTACCACTACAGAAACATTTGTGTCACAAAAATAACTACTGCGCAATAGTGCACAAAACTACAAATAACAATAAACTGTTTCATTACATATCATTTGCTGATATTTACTTCACTGTCTTGGGCAAATTTTTAAGTCCTAACCTGATTTTTTGCCGAAATAGACAGCAAAGTCACGAGGTTCTCAGTTTCCATCTTCCATTCAACAAAAAGTGAGTGGTGGTACTTTGACTTGACTGTTAACTATGCTGTTAACTATTCTGTGATATGACAAACTATTGTGGTAAAATATTCCTTGTGAAACATTTAAAAAAATAGGTATATTGTTTGTGGATCATATTTTTTAGAATTACAAATTAAGTGCGAATATTGCGAAACACTAAAAAATTCAAGATGTCCACTGGATTTACTTTTGGTGCTAAGTATATAGAAATGACCCTTTTTTTTTTGTAAAACTATTCAAATCTTTATGTATGTAGGCCTTCTACAGCTGCCTTTGGCCAAAGTGGGTTTGGAGCACCAACAACTGGCAGTATTACATTTGGTACACCAGCAGTTCAAAATCCTACTCCATTTGGTGCTACATCTCAGCCAAGCACAGGTTGTATATAAAATACTGCTATACATTCAATTAGTTCCAAGTTTATGGTTTTAGGTTTTGGATCAACTAATTTCGGCATGTCATCATTTGGCACTGTAGCTGCTCCAAGTACGCAGCCCACTGGATTAACATTTGGTGCACCTACGACAACTACACCTGGATTTGCTTTCGGTGCAACGGCAACTACTTCAGCTCCCAGTACTGGGTTAACATTTGGCACGGCAGCATTGCCGTCAAATACAAGTACATCATTTGGATTTGGTAATGTACCTCCTGCATCAACTGGTTTAACTTTTGGTACACCAGCAACTACTGCAAACACTGGATTTGGATTTGGAGCTCCTGCATCTACTAGTTTGACATTTGGAACTCCAGCATCAACTGGATTAACATTTGGAACACCTGCATCAACTGGTTTAACATTTGGAACCCCAGCGTCTACTGGTTTAACATTTGGAACACCTGCAACAACTGGTTTAACATTTGGAACACCTGCAACAACTGGTTTAACATTCGGGACGCCTGCATCAACTGGATTAACATTTGCGACCACTACAATTACAACAGCTCCATCATTCGGCTTTAATACTCCTGCTACACAAGCAGTTCCGAATTTAGGGCAAACTCAAACTACTTCAAGTACAGGACTCTTTGGAACAACTCCTTTTGCATTTGCCACTCCTACAACATCCGTACCCTCATTTAATTTAAGTTTTGGCCCAACTACAACTGTAGCACCTACATTTAATCTAACTGCACCAAGCACTGCAAGCACAACAGGATTAAATTTTGGTTTAGGGATGACAACACAATCAACTGGATTATCATTTGGTAAGCAGTTTTATTGAGTACCAATTCTTTTATAAAATAGTACTATATCTAATAAATGTACACATTTTTTTAATAGATACAGCTATATAAAGAAAAGTCATGAGTTAGTACATGATCTTTGATTAATCTTAATTACCATATTGCTTTTATGGTTTAAAATTCATGGTAGAGATAGTAATATAACAATACTTACATTCATTTTGCTGCTTATGTTAGGTCTTGGTGGTATAACAACGACAACAAGTTTCTCAAAACCTCTAACAACTACCACTACTACAAGTACTCAGCCACAATTCGGATTAGGCGGAATTATTCATTCTACACCGAAAACGGAAATCTCTACGCCTGGAAAACTAGAAATTGCCCCACGTGATCAACTGCTTCCAAACGAATTACAACAAACTGTGGAAAGCTTTCAAACCTATGTTAAACAACAGAAACATTTCAGTTCAGACGTTGCAAGAATTTCTTCAAAAGAATTTAGAAAAGTCGCTAACTATGTTGATCAAGTTGGTAATGCATTAAATGAAGTGGAGAAACAATTACAAAACAACAGAACAGCTGCAGATAAGTTGAAAATGGATACAGCAAAAGGTTTACAAAATATAGAAATGGCACAAAGGACTATGGATACCCCACCAGGATTGCAATATGACAATATTATGCCAATGATTTTCTTTAAAGAGCTAGTTGATAATTTCGAAAAAGAGTTGCAGAATTTGAAGCTCCAAATCGAATATACTGATAAATATGTTAGAAATTTTGAAAAACCTGTACCACTAAATTCACAAGGTACGTATCTTTATGTTACCATTTAATGATACCATAAATATTTTCCAGTGTTTTATGGCTTAAAACCGTCGTATTCATTATAGAAGTTATATTTAGATTATTATCAAAAGATTAAGTAGAACTATTATGATACCGTAGCGCCTTTTATTAAGAATTTATTTAAAATGTTGTCTGAACATATTCAATTTTTATGTATATTACTGCTGGCCATGCAACAGTTTTTTTATTCTTTCACTGTTTTTCCATATTTGTTGGCAATAACTATTGCAGTTTATAACGCTCAATAACAATCGTCCATATCCATGAAATGAAATCTATTATAAATTTAATCAATCTAATTAATTTACAGATTTAGCAGCTGGAATGAGAAAACTTCATGAAACTTTTATAGCTTTAGCAGGTCGATTGCAAACAGTTCACAGTCAAGTCGAGTCCCAAAAAGAGCAATATCTTAAATTTAGAAAAAATTTATTAAATGATGACACAAATACTTTTGAAATGCCTAAAATGCACAATAATACAGTTAGTATTAACTTAAGTACTTTTGCTTATAAACCACCTTCTGTGGCTTCCGGGCCAAGTCCTTTCCATGCTCTTAGTCATCCAAGTGTTATCCAAGCAGCAGCTCAAAATCAATCCCAAACTACTACTACCTCAGGAAATATTGGTAAGTGACAACTATCTATATTGTCAAATTATCTTTTTTTTATATAAGCGCTATTTAGCCGTTGTTGTAGTTTACATTAAAACTATTTGCAGTGTCATGAATAGATGAATCCAAAATTTAATTATCCTCAGGTTTCGGCATCCCTCAACAACCAACTAATACATCTGGAACCTCACTTTTTGGTAATACAAGTTTGGGAACAAATTTCGGACAACCTTCTACTTTTCAATTTAATACACCTTCAAATACCAATTTTCAGTTACAAAAGCCACCATCAGGTAATAAAAGAGGTCATCAAATTACATATTAGCTATTTATTCTTGTTTTTAATTTGTGTATATAAATATAAGTACTGTCATTTTTATACTTAGGATTACGGAATATATTAAATTTTTTTGTAAATAATATACATAATAGCTATTATGAAGCTACACTTTTTGTAACAGTTTTATATACAATATATTCAAAATATAATTTTTTCACGATTACAAAATCTTATATGTAGTTAAACTATACTGCCCCCACCTGCAACACTGGTATTAAAAGTTGGAAGGCATCTTGAATGTACGAACTGCTATTGGCAGCCTGGAATATAATAAAGCTTAGAAATTTCATAAAAATTACATTTAGTAAATAGGAATTAATATTGATTTTGTTTATATGGTAGTGTTTTATAATGCCAAAAAGAAATGTGTATTCACTTGTTTCATTACATAAAGAGCGCAGCAAGAAATAAAATTTAAATCTAATGGCATAGATAAACTGAGGATACATACGATTGTAGAAATATTTTATGACAATTTATGCACAAAATCGAGATATGTTTTAGATCGCGTCATGTGGTCCAATGAATGTCATTTTTCAAACGAGGTATTTGTTAATCGTTACAACTCTACTAATCATCGGAAATTATTGGCTATGAAAATTGTATAGAATGATTGTGGTTTTTCAAAATGCTTCGACATATAATTAGCAAACCTTTAAAATATAATTCAAAACAAAAGAAATGTTGAAACTATATGTTACTTGAATATATTAGCGAAACGCATCTTTAACATTTTAAAAACAGATATTATCTAGACTTCTAGTTCTGATTGCCCACGAATTATACAAGTTTTACTCCATACATTTTCAATATTCACATTACAATGTATCGAAATACCGTACCTCTAGAAATACGTTCGTTATTAAGCTATTGATTTCTTCTTTTTCGGTACTCTCAGCAATGATCAAGTTTAATTTCTCTGAAAATCGGGCTGCCACAATGCCAATTAAAGTTGTCAAAGTAGTTGTTAACCTGTAAATTGTAAACAAAAATTATCAATAAAAATATAAAATAATAGTTAAATAAGACATAATTTTCTTTGATTGTACTATTAGGCATTGTTACATCGTAATGAACAAATGAATGAAAAAACACCGTTTACATTTTTGATAGTGCATGTTTTAAGTGTAAATGCAAGAGTAGCATAATCATAAATTTCAAACGATTTTCTACAAAAGAGAACGTGAACAAAAATATAGCTATTTGTACAAAATGATTTAGAGCAATACTAAGGTATCATTTACAGAGATATAGTACACAAGACTAGCGTTTCGAAAAACTTTCTAATTACGTAAATATTTCACATGTTTAGTTCAAACGTCAGTGACATATATTTTGTGGAAGAAGTGAACGCATACGATAGCAACAGGTTATTACTAACAGAAAATAAACATTAATATAGTAAATAGCTTCATACATGAATTAAACTGCAAAATGTTTGTCTAACATATCAATACGCGGTTGTAAATGCAACTTTGCAATTTCATGTGTACTCAAGCTTAATTCATAACTTTCAATTGGTGGTAAATGTATCGTTAAGGATTTGGCCTTCCGATAATACCAATCTTTCTTTTACTACAACCTGTGTAATTAAATCTAAAGAAACTCACTGTACTAAAGAGTCTGCCTCATCTGCTGTACTTCTATGGTCTTTAATTAGTAGCAATTCACCAGCTCTATGAAATTGTTCAACAGAAATTGCTGTAAGTTGAGCTAATGATTCAATTGCCTGTTGATGAAGTTCATTTTTATTACAAATATTTAAATTTAACTGTGTCAACCAACTTTCCACTTCTTGCCATGTTGAAATCAACTTGTTATAACTAATCTTAACGTTTATTTCGGAAGTAGCATCTTCTAATTTCTCTTTAATTTCATCAGTAGATAAATTTTCCTCGTCATCTTCTTCAGGTAATTCACATAATTCCTTCACTTGATCCAAAGTCTCTTGCATGTCGCTGAGTACCTCACCAGACGCTGAGTCGAGTAAAGATTGCAATTTAATATCACATTGTTTTGACAACATTTCCAAAGCTTCTAAATGAACCAAACCCTGATGATCGTCAAATAATGTCTCATAATTCGCTTTTTTTGCGAAATGTTTTCTTTCTAATTCTTTATTTTCTTTTTCTGCCTTTTCTTTAGCTTCTCTTAGAAGTTGGGATAAAATTGGTTTATCATCATCTAATTTAAGAAATGCTCGTTTTTTCTTTAAACCAGGATCGTTTTCCTGTAAGACTTCCATAGTTTTCTTACCTATCGTTTCCAATGTATCCAATCCGCCTGATATTACTTTAGTACCTGTTGTTTCTACTAATTTTGTGACTCCCTGTACTAGATTTCCCAAACCGAAACCTGGAATAAAAAATATTTACAAAAAAAGCATAAGAGTTTACAATAACTAACATTAATGTTTTTTTTTATCAAATAATTTGAATATTTTTAAGTCACAATTGCTGTATTGAATGGAAAGTTTAAATTCCACTTCAATACTACTATTATAAAAAAAGTTTCTTTCTAAATTTCACATCTTTAAATTTATAATCATATCTTAGTACTCATTATACTCCAGGATTCTTAGATGAATTTGATTGGAAGTAATACAGTCACAATGACACCACTTGAACTAGCAAGAGATAGTTGCCTAACATAATTTCGTATTCTTGTATCTTGACGCTCTGAAGTAATAAGAGTAACTTTTATAAAGTGAAACAAAATTAGCTTGGATGCTACAGTAAAACAGTTGTTACCAATTTGTATATGGCAAAATATTCTAGTCTGGCATTTATCCTGTGGAGTAAGGTCTGTTATTAATTGTCAAAATAAGAGCAATGAAAATGTATACATGGTTAATGTTTACGTTGACATCCTCTGAGATGAAGATAGTGTTATAATATATGAAGATCTGAAAAGAGTTATAAAAAACAATAAGACGTGTGTTACGTGTATATCATATTCCTTTCTGTTCTACTGCATATCCATAGCAAAACAATTGGATTGGAATTAGATAAATTATATATTTACCTTTCACATATGCAGACAAAAATATCCAAATTATGAACATACATATGTATAACAATAATAATAAAGCAATACACATTACCTAAGATTGGTTTTTCATGAATAGTTTCATCATCTGCACCTACATTGCTTTCTTTAATCTTTTCTTTCTCTAACTTATTAATTCTTGCCAATTCTGTAGGGTCTGGGGCGCCAATTCCAGTTTCCAATACATTAGTTATTCCTTGCGACACTTGAGTAGTCAGAGATGTAGCTGTACTGAGAACTGAGGACAATCCCCAATTACCCCAACCTCCCCAATGTGACTTTTCTTCTTGTTGATTTTTTTCCATATCTTTTCGGTGATCTTGTACCTGTGATTCTAAAGGCTCCCAGTCATCATCTTCCCACATGTTTTCCTCATCTTTGTCAGGCTTTATCTCGTTTTCACATGGAAATGCATCAAAATCTCCCCAATCTTCTTCAACATCCCAGTCATTTTTATCTAGTCCCATAGACATATCATCTTTGACAGTTTTTCCGATGCTTGCTTTTGGAGTAATTGTGGGTTTAGATATCGATTTACTTGACTCTGGTACTTGAAAAGTATTTTCCATATCACTTTCCTTTTCTGCTGGTTGTTCATCACTTGTCAAATTAGATGTGTGTGAGGCCTTTGCTTTTTCTTCTTTTGCTTTCAATAATTCCAAATATGCAGGATGTGGTTCAAATGGCTGCTGTACATTTGCTGTTCCAGGAACCCAACATGTTGTTCTAGCTGGAGGTATTCCATATTCTGGCCTTTTTGGTTTATTTCGAGGATTTGGTTCTAAATTTTGTTCCAATGTACATTCGTTAACCTCCGAAAGTCTAGGTTTATTTATATTTTCTAAATTGCTATTTTGTTTATTAGAGTTTTGCTTTTGCATTAATTCTAAATAAGCAGGATGTGGTTCAAATGGCTGTTGGATATTTGCTGTCCCAGGAAACCAGCATGTTGTTCTTGCAGGTGGTATTCCGAATTCAGGTCTTTTCGGCTTCTCTATAACACTTGATTTCGAATTACTCTGTCCAGAAGACTTACTTTTATTTTCCGTATCGTTTTCTACATTGCTTTTTTGTGGTTCAAATGATTGCTGAATATTTGTTGTGTTAGTAAATGAACATGTCGCTGATATTTCACTTGTGCTTGTTTCTACATTGTCTTGTTTATCTGATTTAGTAGACACAGCTGGTGGTATCTGACTTTCAGATTTATCACTTTTTGATTGGTCCATATACGATTGTAACGTATTTGATTTTGACAGTTTGGAATTATCTGTTCCTTCTACACGAACATCTTCTGTTATGCTATGACTAGGTTTCTCAATTTTATCACACGTGTCATGCATATAATTACTACTTGCTGCTTCATTGGATAGTATTTCTTTATCTTTCTTCAGCAGAAAATTAGCATCTTTTTTGTTATCATTACTAATCGTTAACCTGCCTACTTCTTCAACAGATTTAGTGCTTACATTTTCTTGTATGTCTTTTTTCTTTTCAATTTGTGTTTCATCATCACTGCCAAAATCTTCATCTGCACTTTCAAAGTATTCACTATCAGACGTCTCCATATTTTATATAGTATCCTTTAAAAAAAGTATACTGCAAAAATAGTTTACATTTAAGATTTACAAGAATTTTTGAAATTATTGTAAACTTGTGTATGTTTTAAACGTGCGACTTACGATTCTTTGACTAAACTTGAAGATTGTAATGTAATCATTAATCATCAATGGAAATGAATTCCTGAATTATCGTATTACTTTATACAAATGTTACAAATACACTTATCTGACTTTCGTTACAGTAAATAGACCAGACGGACCAGACACACGCGTAACAAATATATGACGTATATGTCAAATCAAATGACAATACACATCAACATTTACTGGGATGATGTACCATGTGCCAACTCCAAATTGTTCCAAATCACTACGATTGCAATACGAACATGATGCTTTTTTGACAACTGTGATTTTTCTTAACTTTATCACAGGCTCTACTTTAATTGTACCCAATTACATTATGTCACTGACAGATAGTACAGCAGCAATTAGATCTTAGCTTTCGATTGTAAAATGCATCCTGAATAAATTTGTAAATTAGCACTTCAAATTTGCGAACATTTTAAGACGATATGGTATAATACTGTTATTACTACTGTATTTCACTGTTTTTTTAACTGTAATTCACAGTGAAATAGCACAGAATTTAGTCGCGAATTTAAAAATCTTTTTAGTAAATGGTAATTTCAAAATAAAAAATGAATAGAATTGAAGATGCACTTGAAAAATGTTCAAACGAGGGAAATTCTAGGGTAATTCAATTTTATTTTAAAGTAATTTTGTAATATTTTTGAGTTTTATTTTGTATGTAAAATATTTTCTTTTCATTTTTAAGTTTAACAACTATTACTAAAGAAAAGAGAACAAAATATAAGATGTATGTATGTCCATAACAAGAGATTATTGGCGATGGAGTTAAATTTTTTGTTGTTTGTTGAGCTAGTTTCATTGACAATCAATTAATAATCCGTTAATAATATATTGTCGTGAGTTAGAAATTCGGAATAGGTCCGAATTAAATAGGCCTTTCAAGTAATATTCCATATTATTGGTGAAAAAAACGTAGTGTCCCCTCACTTCAAATTTACTCCTCTTTAAAAACTAAAAACCTTAAAAAAATAAACAAAGTTAAAGAAAATCTTCCAGGTGTCTACTGTTCTTTTCTCTTCATAACGTTAGTTCTATTCTAAAAGATTCTTGTTACCTCTCCAAAATTGTGGAATTATTGTTGGGAACGCATTCTTAATTTTTTTAATCAGATCTTTAGTTGGTTCTAGTAAGTACACTCCCAGAAAGAGAAATCTGAGCACATAGTGATCGTGCGAGTCTTAGAACTGAAAACTCGTGGGAAAGAGTGTTTAGCTTATAATTATTTTTTTTGTAATTTTGTTTTGTAGATTTTAGTAATTTCCATGTATTGATAGTAAACATGGTTATTTAAAGAGCATTTATGCACATCACAACCTTCTAATAGATTCACAGTTCCATAGCTTACAAAGGCGACCAGTACGACATACATATGTATGTACAGTGAGGTGCAAAGGTATCCGGACACGTCTAGATAGAGAAATACCCTGCGCTCAATACTTTATTCCAAAGAGCCGCAGGGCAGGTTAGTACCTGCTAGGTGGGACCGTAGTTTGT